>VWYI01045494.1:0-276351 GCA_013399455.1 Anthoscopus minutus
TCCTCTCTCTTTACGGGATTATGAAGTGCTCTCATAAACTGTCAGACTGACACCTGCGGCGAGCAGCACTCGGGAGTGTCCAAGCAGCGCGTGAGAGCACTTTACCATGCCAGAAAGAAGGGAAGGAAAGCAGGGGAGCCCTTAAAAAGAAACGAAATCCATACTGTGAGAAAGAGGTGCAATTAAGAGAAGCTGGCACTGAAGGAGAACCTTTTTCTCCATTTTAATTTCTGAATTGCTAAGGAAGCATAAAAAGCCTCTGTATCTACATATCTGAAGCACAGGGTAGAATTTCCTTTTAGAGCAAAGGGGTGCCAGGGACTCTGGCGTGCCCCTCTTGCTGCTCCTGCCATAGCATGCTGTCTAGCATTATATTTCAATATAACAGATTTCAATATTCAACAGGGAGAGCTCCCTCTATAACCTTTGTAATTCTTATGATAAGGCAGAACTTTTATATTTTTTCCTTTTTAAATGTTTGCACAAAGAAGTATTGCTATGTCCTAGCTACTTTCCAGACACTTGGAAAGACATGATCCTTGCCTTATGGAGCTTTTAAAGACTAAAATGCAACCAGAGGTTATTAGCAGAAGAATTCACACAGGAATTTTTTTACACAAAGCTGTAAATCTCTCTGAGATTGATACAAGAGATTTACACTCCCAACATACAGTGATGAAGGGCATAAAGTTCAGTATTTTTAAATAACATTATATAAGCAAAAATAAAGATGCAAAAGGGCACACAGAGGGATCCACATTCCCCACAGCATATGAACAACTCCTCTGGTATGCAGTTGAATCCTTGGCCTGGAGAAAACTAGTCCAGATGTGCCAGGCCTAAAGGAATATTGGATGGAGAGTGTGTGTGAATGTTGTGGTGATGCTACAGTTCCCAATTCTTTATGACAGCACAAATTCCTCAGTGGGGAAGAAGCATTTAGATCCCTCCCATAGATCATTTATTCACTTTGAAAAGTGACAGACTTAACTTCAGCCGCTTGAGAAAAGCAAAGGTACAGTGGAAGACAATAGAAGAGGTGGTAAAAGTAACTGTCAAGCTCAAAGGCAGAAGACTAAGACTTATGTTCAGTTGTCAAGAAAGATAACAAGGAAAGTTAGCACCACAGGGTAAAAAAATATTAGAAATGAGTCAATCTCTGGGGAAAAGAGCAAGTCAAAGTAGGAGGAGTGCCAATACTAAAGTAGTTCTTCGGGGACCTTTTCGGGTACATCTGAGTGACTGTTCCACTGAAAGTTAGGTGAAAACACAATTGTTTTAGGAAAAATTACAGAGGAAACTGAAAGGCAGAAAAAGTGAGAAGTACAAAAACCTGAGAAAAAAACCTCTGTGTATTACTCTCCCAATTAATCAGATCAACTCATAAACACATATCTTCCCTCTTCCTCTTAGAATCCTGTTTGCATGAGCTGGATTCAGGTTTACCATGGGAAGACATGAATCAGTGGCCTCCAGAGCATAAAAGAGGACACGTGTGAGAACGGAGAGCTCTCTCTGTGGCCAAGTTCATGCGTGTAAAAGCTGGGACAGGTCCCCATGCGTAAGTGGTAGCAAGTGTCTCACACGTGCTATTTCAAGTGCTTCACTTAGGAAACAAATTCCATAATATTCCCCCTGAAACAGGTTGCTCCCGGGTGTTTTAACGAATGGTTGGCCATTTAATGGCCCGAGGCGAAGCCGAGGAAGGTTAACACACTGACAAAGCGGGCATTAACTATGATAACAACAGTTTTCATGGAGGATCACTGCTATTATAAACCTTACTCAACATCATAATGCCAACAGTCATTCCCTACTTTTCCTGCATCTTTCAAATAAAGTTGGTGTCTTCATGATGCAGCAGAGCAAACAGCACAGCCAAAATCTGAGACTTTCAACTTTTAATAATTTTCCATCTGTTTGTTCAGGTACCAACAGTATTGGACTTCGCTAGAAGATAAATCAGCACAAAGAAAGCTTCATTTGAACAGAACTCCACAAGCACCCTTTATCCTGAAGTAAACCAAGGGAGCAAATTGTCTCCACCAGGCAATTTGGATGGCACAAAGAGTGTTGCTATCCATGGAAACACTTGGGGGCAGGTTGGACTTCTTTCTCTGAAGAAACCTGCTCTAGTGGAAGGTGTCCCTGCTCATTGCAGGGTTGGACTAGATGCCCTTAAAAGTCCCTTCAAACCAAAGCCATGCTAGGATTTTATGATTGGGAGTTACATGTTGTTTGTTTTGTAGGAATCAGCAAGGGGTCCATCCACAGGGGCTGTGTTTCTGGGCTACCAGGTGCTGTTCACTTAAATATTACTTTGCTAAGGAAACATGTAAAATGCATTGCCTCAAGTAAAAGATACATAGACATCTTTTCCTCCCAGTGTCTCCTGATGTATAAGATATGCTTGATACTTGAAGCAGAAAGTTCTGCTAGGAAGAAGACCCACTGTGTGATCATTTGCTTTGGAAGGCACAGGGATGGCTTCCAGCCACAGAGACCATTAAAAAATGGAAACAAGCAGGCAAAAGCTACAGATGGTATTGAAGTGCACTTTTGGAATCCCATCATGGTGTTCAGAAATTAAATGAAAGCGATGAATTTTTTACTTTTTTTTTTTAGGAGCAAAGATAAGGTATAAGCATTACCTTGCAAAGATTGCAACTTGGCGTCTCATAAAGATTCAAGAGTCCTTGTGACAATTAGGGCATTGAGGGTTCAGAGGAAAAGCCTAGTTAAAATCTTCAGTGCAGAGACCAGTGACCTAACAACACTTGATCTTGTCAGCTCTGCCACATCATCTTCCATCTATTGGTGAAGGGCCAGGAGGCAAGAGCAATGGATAGAGGCTGTCCACAGGTGTGTTCGACAGGGTTGTGGCAAAGGAAAAGAGAATGTACAGTATCACCCACACTACTGGAAAAGAAAAATTTACAGAAACTAAATCTCAATTAGGCTTTGAAGTTTAAAAATTAAAATGACTGAGATCAGATGGCTGAAACATTTGTATCCAACCCATATGATAAATGTGTTTAATATTAGTTGTACTTTGAACTTTGCTATCTCCTTCTACTTTAAGATCTCAAAAGGTTTTGCAAGCTTTAGAAATAAAGCCCCATAATACCTCTGCAAGGTCAGCACTATTATTCTCATTTGTAAAAGTAAAATAATTTGGCCAAGTTCACATACAGAGAGTCAGTGGCAGAGCCAGGAATAAAACCCATCTTTTTTGGCTCTTGGTTACATATATTTAAGGTGATCTGCAAGGGAAAAATACTTGGGTATGTGCCTATTTTTTTCTTTTCATTTTTATGATGATGAATAAAGAAAGTGTTAAGATTTTTTTAAGAGTTCACGTAAACTGGCCTGAAGGACAACAGTGGTACTTCAAACAGGAATGATGATACTAATTTAATTTTTAAGCACTTTGAAATCTGTGGAGGAAAGAAAAATGCTAAATTAAATGCTTGTTAATAAATAACAACAATAATGATGATAATCTGCTGTAGCACTAGCAGAGTAACTCCCTATGTGAGCACTATACTTGAGAATAAAAGTAAGATTCCTCTGATACAATTACTCCCTCTCATTTATGGGTAGGCCACAGTGGTATAATTATAATTGTTCCACTATAGTTCTACCAGTTCATTTCCCTGTGTAAAATAAGCCCTAAGGGATTCTTTTCCTACTTCTCTTCAGCATTTTAAATTTACATTCTTTTTACTCTAGACAGCCTCTGATGGAAAATTCAAAAAAACTACGGCATACCAGGAAACCTGGGGGTACATCTACAGATAGCATTAGGTTGTCATAACTCTGACTCTGTAGATCACCTGAGGAGCTACTTTTTAAAAGTGAGAAGGAGGGACTTCTGAGAACACTGAGCTACTCTTGTTTTGAACCACATGGAACTGAGATGAATGGGAAGGCATCAACTCAACAGCTTTCCAAGAAACAAACAGAAAATCCTCAAACCAAAACCCCTTTCTTATCCCCTCCAATTGAGTGGACTGTATGAATGACAGATACTCAGATGATAAGTCTCTCTAAAAAACCCAGGGTTAAGTACTCTCTGACATTCTGAAAGTATTGGTTCAGACTGTAACTAAAACAACAAAGCACCATAAACTCAGTAGTCTCCAACACATTTATCTTTTCCACATTAGATTAAAAGCCAAAGTACACCCATTTAAACAGGTGTCATATTTCATATCAGACACCTAAATTGGAGCACCAGATTTAGCACTTATGAGGAAAATCCTCCCTTGCAAATCTGTGATATCATTCACACAACAGCCAACTTTCCACTCAGAAATTTTTACTTAATGAAGTGTTCTGGCCATAGTTAGTACACGGAATCTAGCAAAGTTGTATGATATACCTCTATCCCTACCTTGGGCTCCTGTTTCATTGCTTATCTTCCTCTGGTCCACCTGGCCTTAGATCAATGTTACGAGATACAGCCACTGGATTGCACGTGCTGTGGCTGTTCAGGTGATTAACTGCACTCCCACAGCGACAGAAGCCTCCTCGACTGTGGCTTTATTTTTATGCAAGTGAAAATTGAGGATTAGTGGGAAGGCAGCTAAATAATATGTCTGGAAAAACAGTACAGTTTAGATCTTTGTAGTTATATGTTCAGACTTCAGCAGTCACACTTCTGCTGTACATTTCTGCATCTGTAATTGCACAGTGTGTCCTTTCAATGTGATTTGCTGCGCTTTACACTGCTAAGCTTACCTAATAATAGAAAAGGGCTACAAAATCCCCCAAAAAGCCTTATTATAGGAGCTTGCTAAGACTGCTAGGAAAACACTTCCCCTGAAATTTTGAGGCTAGACATACACATGCTTTATGAAATGAAGGCAAAAAAAAGACTTGCTCCTTTAGGATATCCATGTCATGCCAGTGATTTCACCTAGGTTACTGCATTTCAAGCACATAGTTGAGGCAACAGAAATTTGAGATAGTAAAAAAAGTTGCCATACTTGTAATGTAACACAAGCAAGAAAGGGCAAGGCTCACCCAGTTTAGAGGTGCTGTCATGGAAAGGTCTCTGGCACCATTAGAAGTTGGGTCCTGGAAGATCAGGCACCACTACCACAACAGCAGAACACATACAAAGACCTTCCATGGCAATATATGAAGAAGCTGGCAAAAGATGGAAAACATGGTTGCCAAAGTCTGCTACCTGCTCAGAGTACCTCTACTACATCTCCTTGAGGAGTGAGTAGCTGGATCACTATTATTCTATCATTATCTGAATCTCTAGCAGCAGAGAAAAAATGCCAGGCTTTTGAAAGTTATTACATAGACATTGCTCTGATAATAGCAGAACTATTAACAATGCCATGTTTGTCTTACCGAGATCAGTAGTACAGCATTATATACTCAGTGTGCATTTTCCCAATCCACTGCACACAGCAGATCTAGGAGTAAAAATCAGCTTGCAAAAAGACTCAGGCCTTTTTCAGAAAGCTTATGCTGCTGCTGGGACCCAATGCACATGCTCCAAAGCACTACCATTAACTTAACAGAAGGAGGAGAAGGAAGATCATCCATTCAACATGCATGAAGTGGTCATCAAAAAGGAAAGAAAAAAAGACTCTGTATCTGGCCCTTTGCCAAGACAGCAATTCCCTTTCAGGTGTTCATTTGATCCAGAAGGTCTCTAGATGATAAAGATGATTGTTACCAAACTAAAAGCAACAACACGCTGATTCCCACTTGCTGTGGAGGTCAGGGCAGGAACACAGACATCCTTCTGATGGATGGAGTTCCCTAGAAGAAGCTTTATCTAGATATCAAAGAAGGGTGAGAGGGAGGATAAAAGAGGTCCAGGCAAAACAGAGCCAGTGTATTAACAAAGCTGCTTTTCAGTACATCCCTAAGAGGAGTCTCTCTTAAAAGAAGGTGACAAAAAATATAACATTCAATGAATCAAATTATAGCATCTACTTTAACAAAACCATCTGAGCGCAAATAGTTTGCAAAACAGTCCACTTAAAAAAAAGCAAGGGAGGTGGAAACAGATACAAGCCAGTTCATTTCAGGAACAACCCGAGGTAAGAACCCAGATGCACATTTCCATGGCCAAGTGCTCCACTGGCTGGAGAGGGTGCTTCAAAAGACTGAGTTCACTCAGTGACTCAAAGGTTTGACATGGTATCTTTCTTCTAAACATCTCCAAGGTGCAGCTTTTCCCAAAATGGAAATATAGTCTTCAACCTCTACATCTGCACTAGAAGCACCCAGGGAATACTGGAGAACAGTTTCCAAGCAACTTAGATCCCAATGCAAAGAACTGCCCCATCACACATATCTGTTCCTTTTAATCCTCCAGGGTCATCACTACTCCTCTTTTATGACAGAAAAAACACTTTGTCAATATTCATCTAAGCTTTTACATGCTGAGAACCATCTCAGTGAAAACAATGGAGATGCGCTGTCTGCTGCACTGAAATCAACACTCTGGTCTCAGGGTCTTTTTTTCAGTCTGGCAGTACAGGAATATGGAGCTATTATCTATAGCCAGTGTTTCCCAAGACAAAACCAGTCATGCTAGGATCCATCCCTTCAGCTAGAAATGCTGATTTGAGACGGCAGGGAAGAGGAACTGTTTCACTCATAAGAAGCAGTTTTTCTACCATAAGCTGCTGCAATATGCATGGTCTCATTAAGGCCACAGTACCTTTTTTCAGTTTTTCTCCAGGTAAAAAGGGATGAGATATTTAGAAAGCAGAAGATACAACCAAAGATGGACAGAAAAAAAAACCAACAGGCTAACCAGCATGCAGATATTTGTAACCAGCAGGAAAGAAGTAAAGCTTGTCAGAAAATAAGAGTCAAATACTGCAATCCTGCAGCATCTGTAAATATGCATCTAATTTGGCCACTCAATTATATTCAGTCCTTCCAGAAGGAAAGTAAACATCATGAGAGAGGAAGAAAATAAATTTTTGCTTCTAAAACAGTGAAGGCTTTCTAAATTTCAAAACATGATTGCAGTGTAGGCAGAATTCTGACTCCACTGACTTGAGAACTGAATTCCTCCTTAAAGACAGTGAATAGACATAGCAGAAACCTGCTACCAGATATTGACCCTAAACCCTGCTTCATCTCTCATTTGAAGGAATAGCTTCTGGTACAATCACAGCAGCAATGTGCCTTACTCTGTTCAATCCAAGTTACCTTGGATTGTGTGGTCTTCACACCAAGCAATGGTATTAAATCAACAGCAGAAGACAAAATTTTTTGAGCTCTATGGAAATTATTATAAAAATATGGACAAAAGCTTAGCAAGACTTCTTCCACTTGCACAACTAAACTCCAGAATTGGTGAACAGCATGATTTGATAGGGAGAATGTAGGGTTGGGTGTACTTAGATCATCCACTCCTCATGAAAAATCAGAGATGTCACTAAGATGTTAATGGTTTAACCAACATAATACCCAACCTGACATAAACAAGGATTGTCACAGCAACATTGGCTTGAAGCACTTTTTTCCTTCCACATGTCATTTCCCACTGTGTGAATTATTCTGCCACACTACAGAGCTTTAGGTTTCCACATATTCCTCCTGATTTTTTATCAGAGGATGGTGAGGCAGGGAGGCCTGATTTCAAGGAGCACAAGGCAGACCTGTCACATTTACTTCTATCTCATCTTCTACTGTAGAAGTAGAAGTAGGTTTGTGTGGATATTTTTATGCTACTTGAAGGATTGCCCAGGGAAGACAACTTCTCAGCCAGCTGCTGAAGCTGGTTTCTTGACAACACAAACAGGAAGGAGCAAGGGAAGGGATCCAGCCCAGTAAGACAGCATGAGATAGAATATGAAATCTATCTTATGCTTATCATCTGGACAGACACCCCACAGCAGATATAGGCACCTCACAGAATCATCAGTAGATATACTGGCCCTTAGAAGCATGGAAGAGTGGAAACACAGTTATTGAACTGTTTGAGTTTGGGTTTATCCAGAGGTTGTAGAAAAGGAAACTTGAATATTTTTTTTTTCTTTCTTATAATGGCCTATGATTTGACCAACATGGTATAACTGTGCAATATCTCAATTAAATTCTTATTGAGACAATCTTACTTCAAGCTAGACTTCTTCTCTTCTCTTCTCTCCCTTTGAATTTCCAGACCAGACAGAATGAACATTGATGATCAATGAAGTTCAACCAAAGTTCAGCACAGAGGCAGTTCCAGGCAGGAGACCAACTGAGTAAATCTAAAAGACCACGGTGTAACACACTTAGTCAGGAGATTGCCAAAAAGTCAGCTCTGTAGTTCAGCATACAGGCTATTCCCTCAGTTAATGTAAACTCAAACTTACTTGTCTGATATGTTGTACCTTTTGCCCTTTCCAGATTAAAGTCAGGACTACGTTCCCTTTTTTCTTGTCCTTTTCCCCATTTTCTGTTTCATAAAATGAACAAAACAAGGACTATCACAAAAGTAATGACAAAGAAGACAAAAAAAACCAAACAAGCAGAGCAGAACATTATGCAGTTAGATAGGAGAAGGTTTAATAAAACCAGAGAAAGAGACAGGACCTGCTTTTACCCACTAACTGCTCCCCATTTGTACAGGGAACCACACTATATCATCATCATTCACCTCTATTCCACACAAATCACGGTGCTGTAACCATTTTATACATGCATCTGAGTCTCTGTCAATCCTCCTTTTGGACAGCTCCTGAAAGTCCTCTTGTTTTTCTGTTTTCTATTAGAGACATGCACAAACCCCTCAAAGCTGCAGCTTCATCATGCTTCTTCCAACACAAGATCTTACCAGAGTAAACTAAGGGGCAGGAAACCTCAACTGATTAGACAGAATCCTCATTTAGTCTGTGAAACACTTTACGTATGTTCTGATGATGATGGCATTTTGCTACAAGACCAGGACATATTCAAGAAGGAGGAGAAAAAATAAGGTAATTGCAGCCAGAGAAGAACAGGCTGAGAATATGTGAGAGGAAGAGTCCTGCAGACATCAAGATCAGTGCAGAAGGAGGGGCAGGAGGTGCTCCAGATGCAAGAGCTGAGATTCCTCTGCAGCCCAATGTGCAGACCATGGTGAGGCAGCTATGCCCCTGCAGCCCCTGGAGGATGCAGAGGTCCACTTGCAGCCCATGGAAGAGGCCCATGCTGGATGCTTGAGAGAAGGCCATGAGCCCATGGGATACCAGTGGAGAAAGAAGCCCACACTGGAGCAGCCTTGTCCTTCAGTGACTTCACCCTGTGAAAGAGTTACACATGTTGCACCAGTCTGAGGGGTGCTGTTGTCTGTGGGAGATGGAGCCATCTCGGAGAACTATCTCCCATAGGAGGGACCCCACCGTGCAGCAGGGGAAGGACTCCTCTCCCTGAGCACTGGGAGATGCCACAGGTGATGAACTGTCCATATCCCCCATTCCCTGTCTCCTTGTGCCACTGGGGGAGGAGGTAGAACCAGGATGGATGGAGGGGTGGGCAGAAGGTGTTTTGAAGGTTCTGCTTTACTTCTCATTATCTTGCTCTGATTTTGTTAATAAATTCACTTCATACCTCAGTTGAACCTGTTTTGCTTGTGACAGTATTTGGTGAGTGATCTCTCTTTACCCTTAACTCATGAACCCTTCATTATATTTTCTCTCCCCTGTCCAGCTGCAGAGGGGAGTGAGAGAGAGACTTTGGTGGGTGCCTGGCATTCAGCCAGGGTCAACCCGCTACACTGGGATAATAGCGAACAAACAGCTGCACCAAGAGCAAACATGACTCAAATATTGGAATTTTTTTTTTCCCCAGAAGCTAAAAGGGCTTCCATTTCAGTCCTAAGCTGATCTGCAAAAGAAAAACAACAGTCATGATGCTCCCTTCAGGAAATCAAAAACTGAGTTTAGAGGAAGGCAAGGAAATTATTTTGATAACAGTTCAGAATCTGAAGCACTTGTAAAAAAGATGGATGCATCCTCAAAGTTAATTAACTTCTGAAGCAGTGTCCCATGCCCAACTTTTCTAGTAAACCCCCCAGAGTAATATGGAACACTTCAAGTTTGTGCATCCTACACTGTCTCCTTAGAACTCTAAGGAGGTCACTAGCTGCAAGCCCTGCTCCCCTCTTTCAGAAAGGCTATGTTATATAAGGAAATACCACTCTGGTCAGTCATGGTCAACAGACCTTTTCTCTTTAGATGTCTTTTCTCCTCTCCTTCCATTTGAGGGTTTTTCCCTTCTTTCTTCTAATATATGAAGGCAATATTTACAGCCAAAGCAGTGCTGAGTAAGATGCAGTGATTATGGCTGATTTTATCACAGCTGTATTACTTAGCTGCAAGGTGAAGCACTGTGCTAAAATGGATCATGAATCCTTGAAATTGACTATCCGTCACCTTTATAATCCTGATGGAAAGGCAGGTCAGATCAGGCCTGACAGCTCTCCATGCAAACGAGACTACACCAGTGATGTCTGCTTGCCTCAAGGCATTTATTTGTATGGAGGGGAAGGTGATGCCTTAGGGAACTGGACTAGAGAAAGAGGGAGAGGAGAAACCAACTACTCCCAACTGCTCCTGCAGGAATCAAGTGCAAATATAGGAACCAGTTTTGTTCACAGAAAGACTTCTAGAAGTATTGAATGAAAGAATATTACAAGCAGCTAAGAATCAGGACTGTGGCATGAATGCCTCCCCCTAGGTGGAAGAACAGATTTCAGTCTCAAAGTTAGAAAAATAAAATAGCACCACCTCACCACTGGGAATTTGTAGGAGCAGATGAAATCTATAAATGAGGAAAAAGCCTCTAAAATGTCTAAAGATTCTGGTCATAATTCCTTCCAATTCAGTGCCATTTTCTTTCTCACAAAGTCCGATTTCAGGAGAGTCTGTAAGTTTGGAGGCCAAATCCATCAGGGTGTAAGCAGTGGCCATTACTTGTGGCACCTATGCAAGAAAGCCCACAGAGTGATGGAAGTGTTGAATCTCACAGGAGGTGTTTATTTGGAGATAATCAGTCCACTTGATGAGAAAATCACTAAACTACTCAATTGAATCTTTTAAACTGGCATATGGCCATATTAAGGAAACTCCCCAATCTGACCATTCACAAGACCCTTTAGCAGTTGCTCTCTCAAGACCAGGGGCTTTATGGGCTGTGATTGGTGATCCTTTGCAGTGGCTCCAGTGAGCCAACACTTGACTTGCTTGAGTCTACATACCCAAGTCACACAGTCAGACCAGATTTCCTTAGCAGAGTCTCAGATGTCTCATTCCCTGAAGCAATTTATCCATGGTGCAGTAACACGGAAACAGCCCAACCTGGTGCCTCTGAGGAGGAACAAGTAACGAAGTACCCCCTTGGCTTTTATCTCCTCACAGTCCAAGCTCAAAAAACTCTTGCTCTTCCCTTTTAAGTCTTCAGCCCTTTTCAGTGTCTCCTAGTGCCCATCCACCTGGCCTGTCCACCAGTCTTCGTGCCCTTTGTTATCAAAAGGGTTGGCAGCCTACAGCCTCTTGTCTGTGGTTCCCATCACCCAGAACTCAAACTGCAGCACCCACTGCAGCTGCACCCAGAGTTGCCTGCACCAAAAGTATTCCTCAACAGCCACATGCAAGAGGAACACTAAGAGAAAAGGCTAACTAGCATGTTATTTAGTGTTTCTAAGGAGATTGATGCACTGCTTTAGGTAAACACCAGCTTCTTAAGTCAAGACTTGTTCTTAAGTATAAACAGATGTTGTCTCATTCATACACCTCTCAGGTTTGGGCATATCTCAATACCATAGAGCAAAGTGCTTGCTTTTGGCACCCATGTTCTCTTTCCAGCATAGTTTCTTACAAATCAGGCAGCTTTGCCATAGCCATTAACACTACTGATCCTTATTCCTGTCCATGCTAAAATCGGTTAATACTATGAATGTCACAGAGTTACTACATCCTTGTTTTTAAAAGCGGGGTAGACTCCGAGATTCACAGATAGATGATATTAAAGAAGGGCAAAGACTACTTACATCTTGCTCTTCTCACCTGTCCTTTCTTCCCCTTTCCTCTAGTGCCTCTCCTGGGTAAGTCACATCCCAGCTAAACCTCTTAGTAACTGATTACATTAGAGATAGTGCTAATTACCAAGTGTCGTCTTCCTGGTACAATCTTATCAACACCCCACACTTTCTCCCCTGAGGTAAGGGGGCTTGATCCATTTCATAAAAGTACCCTAGTTATCTGCTCCAGCAAGCTCCATTCCCTCAGGCCTGAAGGTGGAGGGTTTTCTTTTTCTTTTTTTTTTCCTTCCACCTTAAGTACAGATTCAAAGCTTTTCTGGTAGAACCTCTTGCAAGGAGGTGGGGTTAGTCCAACAACAGACTCTTGGGTATTGTCCTGTGTGTAGGAAAGGAGCCAGCCTGTTCCCAAGGTACTGTGTTTCAGGTAACACACATAGCTGCAAGAAATTCCCATTAATGCTTTGGAAAGGCTACTGAATCACAATTTAGTATTGCCTGGATTTTTTTCTTTCTAGAATCTCCATTTGAGTAAGCTCTGGCAGGGCCATGCTCTTCTGCCCTGCAGCGCTCCCAACGGTGAGTTTGGGGTTCCTCCCACATTTCTGACAACTAAACATGGGGTAGGCTCAGTGACCCCGTAGGTATGGCTACAATAGTACTGGTTACAAAGTCTTTAAAAAGGTAATTTCATCTTGCATTTTAATCCAGAACACCATTTGCTTACTTATTAGTGGATGCTTCAGCCGTATTCTGTCTGGTGGTTTAGTTATTTTTATGTTTGAAGGTTGTTAGTGCTGTGTTGGTTTGTTTATTTTCTTTTTTTTTTTTCCATATAATTTGTGTGCATATTACTCGCTGTCCCTGGAATTCATTTTGTTCCCTGCTAATGAAACCTCTGCGTCGCTAACAAAGCAGAAAATAAAAAAGGTAAATAGCACTCTCCAGAAACAATTTGTTTCTTGTTCTGTAAATTTTTGCTGAACAGCATCTCAGGGAATTTTCACCCCAATAAGAGAAGAGAGAAGCAGGAGATGATTGAGAAGGGGCTAGAAATGCAGTCAGTTGATCTGGAGAGGAAGTAGTAATTATATGCACACTGCAGACAAACAGGTACTCAGACAGCAGTACCTGTGAAACTCCATAAAGCACTTGAGCATCCAAGTCATTTGATCAAGTAGAAACTGCTCCTTGTAGAGACATTTGAAGGGGGGATTAGTTTTCTCATGTTTAACCCTTTGTATCTACAACACCAGTCTGCTGCCCTTGCCAGACTCAGAGAACAGAAGACAACACAGAAAATTAATGAGCAATTCTGTTTTGCTAAAACACCTAAGGTAGGTATAGACTGTGCCCAGTGGTATTGGTGTCAATGAATACAGAAGGAGGTGATGAAAAAACTTAGGAAGAGGTGATGCTGTTTCTTTCTAGTATGTCTGATGCTACTACCTGCTAAAGAAAGGCACAAGACCGTCTACTAAATGTAGTTTCTTTCTCACAGAGGTAAGTCATCATGATCACTTTCAAACAGCTGAATACAAGTCACAAGGCTTGTCCAAAAAAGTTAGACCACTGAGGAGATTTTGAAGTCTGAATTGAAGATTTTAGATTAAAAGCTTGCAGTTGAAGAAGATCTGAATTTATAGCTGCTTCCACTCATTTTACTGTCTGACATTCAGATCCTAGACTCTCTAATCCAAGCAGAGAGGTAGAAAACAATTTCATAGGGCAGGAATAGAGATGCTTTTACATCCTTTCCACCAACAATCAATATCTCTTGCCTATTCCTTATTGCTTGGGAACTAAGAAATTAGTACACTTCCTTGAAAAATGAACAAACCAACATCAGATTCAGCCAGAGTGAAATGCACTGAAAGCCAGGTTTTATTTCTGAGATTACTCCACTGGCTAAAGTAGGCAAGGGGATTAGATGGCCAAAAGCCATGTGGCCCTAAGTCACTTAGCCACCTTTAAAATTGCATGCACAGTGCTCCATGCATGAGCACACCTTTGCCCTATCACTCACTGGATTACTGGACCAGCCCTCGTATGGAAGATTAAGTACAAACTGCTCTACTGCTAAAGCATATTTATTGGGCTTTAAACACCATATAATTTATACATCTCTCCTCACATAGTTGGAAAAACTCCATCAAAAATAATAACGGCAACATTCAATTTCAATTGGTGTGTTTTTAACCTACAATAAGCAACCTGTTATAACTGTAAAGAGGTCTTTAGAAGTTATGCAAGGTATTAATTGAGCTACCAGGAGACCATGCAGGTTGGTTTTGTAGTAACTCTGCAGTGAAAAAGAATGCAGCAACCAGAAAAATCCTGGCAAGATAGCAGCACCATCTCAGGAGATGATTGCTTCAGCTGTACTAGTTATTTACATGAAGTCAATTCCAAGTGATTATTAAGAACATGAGGTTTATCGTTCAATATAAAAGGCCAGTTCATTACGTCCCCACAAGCTACAGCTTAAATGGCAAACCTCGATAATTTAGTTTTTCTAACAGCAGTTTAGAATTTAATCGCCACACAATAAGTGCATTAATTCTGAATTAATTTCTTAATGGAGATGTAATTGTCTTAAGTTTCATCTGAGGGGCCAAAATATGCTCTCACCAGCATAAATCTAGTGGAACTTCATGTAAGAGAGTGGGATGATTTCAGCATAAGGAAACTTGAAGTCAACAGGCATCTGAATTTTGCACTGATACCACAGGAAACAGCATAGCCCAGCCATCATTTGCACTGTTTTGCTTTCAGTCCCATATGACCCTTGCTTGCCTGTGCAACATCCTTACAATACTGAACACAAATGAAATCACGTCTCTTTGCTACCATGATTATAATAATAATACTACTTCATCCCAAAAGACTGCAAAACATTCTGCTGCAGGGAAAAAATCTCTATCAATAACAAAATGCTTTTAGGTCTGGGGGGAAGACACAGGTTTATATAGACAGAGAAGCTAAAAAGGCAGACGGTCACATTTCCATTTGGCTTAGACATTCAAGCTGACACCTCCTAGTACTATAACAAGCCCTGTATGAACAATTTAAAGACAATGCCTTCAGAAGGTATTCACAAGAACTGCTATTGTGGCAGGCACAATCCTTAAGGTAGAACTGAAATCAATGGGAACAAAAAAAAATGATCACTGCTACAGTCATGATATGGATGAGAAAAGTGATGGTAAGAAACTGACAATGTAGGAAGAATGCCTAGATAGCATAAACAAGGACTAATGAAACATACTTTAACTCTTCCAGTTGTCATTTGAATGGATGAACTCACAGTGGCAAGAAGAAAGTTTAGTACACAAAAACAACAAAGAAATAAACCATCTGGAACAATCAGTGTGACAGATGAGAGTTACAGTGACAAATCAAGTCACAAAGGAAACTTGAGTCTACCGAGTGCCCTAAAGCTGCACAGAGTTTCTTCAGGCTCATCCCATTCAAGGATGCCATACCAAAAAACATATCAAATGTGGCAGTAACAGCTCCCAGAATCTGAGAAAGACAGGTATCTTGTAAACTGAGCCCATGATAGTAAAACTGATCGAGAAAACATAAAGTAACACAGCCCTCCATTCCCTTAATTCAGTTTAAGGCCTACCACCTACCACCATATACAAATACAACTCTTTCCTGTTGCAAGCAGGCAATGAGAAGAGAAAATTTTCAGATGTTTGTGTTAAGCATTTTCCTACCAGCACCACACCAATCTCATGTGACTTTTCCACCTATTCACACCAATGGTGACACAGAACCACTGACAGCTCCTCTAGCATTTGATTTAATATTTATCAAATGAGAAGAGCAGTCACAAACAGTATCCTGCTAAAACATCATGCACCTGCTCGCCTGCTCCTTGAGGACCTTCTTCGCAAACACTGCCCTGACACAACCTTTGATAGAAGAAAGAAAGCAGCTTGCTTTGAGGTCTACTATTTTTATATGAACACATCAGAAATAGAGTCCTTTACACACAAGACACGTGTAAGCAAATGGATATTCACTACCATTTTTTGTGAAGGCAAAAAGTCAAAAAGACTATTCCTCCTCTAAAGCAAGAAGGGCCTGAGTAGAAAATGTTCATGATGTGAGCAAGGCAGCCAGCATCAAAAGGTGTGTTAAGAGATTAAGAGACCCTGGCTCTTTGTATGACTGAAAAGGACGCTAGCTTTCAGGTCAGTGAGTTGACCCTCCTTATCGATAGAGGTCATGATGAAATTTAGCAGATCAATCAAATATACTGTTGGAGAGAAAGGAAAAAGACCTGCCAGAACAGTTTTGATTAAATTTTTTATCAAAATCCAATCTCTCTATGGAAATTGTCAACTTCAATAAAATGTTTGATGGCTAAACATTCAAGAGTTTCATTGCGTTAATCTCAGAACATTTTGTTTAGATCCATTTTCTAAAAATTTTTTAATGTCATGTTAATATTTGATTTAACTATTGTTCTCTCTCAGATGTGTGTGAATTATTATTTACTTATTAGTATCATAAAAAAGGAAAAGTAAATAAATCAGAGGAAATAGTGAGAGTTTAAATAACAAAATAAATTTTCATTGAAAGAAAACTGAACTCTAAAATCAGAATTAACCTCAATTTCTTGAGACAGTCTAAAATTCTAGTATGCACAATATAACTGTCCTGGTAGCCTAGTCATTATAGGCTATTCTGGCTATTGCATAATCTGTACCAGGTCAACTGGGGAAGGAAATAAAGCTTAGAGAGAGAAAGATATAACTTAGCTATACCTTAGAAAGAAACAGAATTTGCTATAGCCTCTGGCAATCTGTGGTATCAGAGACATTTGCCTGTGGTGTCCTGATTCCCTGACATGCAAGACATAGTGTAATTCACATTAGGGCAGATTTTCCAAAAGCAGACCAAGAGAGACAGACCAGAGACTTACCTCTGGTGCAGTATGTCACTGGAGTAAGTAATTTTATGTTGTCTTTAGGTCATTATACCACATCCATCACTACAGTATTGTAGCAGCTGGCGATGTTCATCGGAAACACAATCCATAAGCAGTCAAGAGTGCACAAAATGGTGGCCAAAACTGGGTTCTTAATTCCACACTCTGGCAGAGAATAAATAGCATGGTCCTTCATACTGAAAGACCAATTATGGTCAGGAAAGCCCCAGTGAGCCTCATGCTGAATCTCCACAATAACTTACAAAATGCACCTATACATAACTGCAAATCTAAGCCAAAGCACTGGGTTCAGACCCAGAAAAATTCTCTGGTCTCTGAAACTCTTGGTGGTGGGTCTGAAAGGTGCAACAGCCTTTTCTGGACTTCAGATCTATGAATCTTTGAATTTACAAAAATGTAGTGCACACTTCAGCCAAAATGATCCTGCATGTTTCAAACTGTAGCAATCTATAGACACATTCTACAATAACCACATTTGGGTGGCAGAATACTACAAGCACTTCTGCACATTGAGGCAGAGTAAGAAGCAGATGAGCTTTCAGGATCTCTGTAAAATATTTTCTCTGTGATCCAAGGAAACCTGCATAAACTAGGCAGCCGGAAGCTTTCATACAGCTTGCCTGGCAGGATTAACCTGGACCAATCAATGGAAAGTGTTATCATTCACAGAAAAAAATTCTCTTAAAAAAATGTTCTTTTTGCAAACATATATTACTAAAGAGAAGCTGGTACAGGTCTCCTTGCTCTCTCCCAACTTTGCGCACAAGGAGTGCTGGGGTTATTACTGGCTCATCATATATTCCATTAAGACTGACAGTCTGAAAAGAGAAGTGCCATTTGCACAAGTTCTCACCAAGCTCCAGCCGCCATGTCAGTGTCACAGCTGGAGTAAGATTCTGTAGTAAGTAAAAATGAAGTCAGAAGCGCTTTAATATATAATTAGCAATAAGAGGAGTCTGAGGGCATTTGAATAATACATCTCATGGTCAGATAAAGCTGTAGGAGCCAAAAGAGAATGGGCATAACAAGTCAACGGGGCAAAAATCGGAGAAAAATGAGACTAATGTACCTATGTGAAGGGAGAGGTCCAGTTTTAAGCCGATAGTAAAAGTAGTGCCTTTGCATTTCAAAAAGCCTTGCTTTCAAACCCTTTTCTTTCAAAAATTTCCAAAACAGAGTCAAAGGCTTCTGAGAACAACTGTTCCCTTATGCAGAGGAAACAGAAATCCATAGGGAGGCCGTGAAATTTCCAAAGCCACTTGCAGGTTGTCAGTGGCAGAGTGGATAATACAGACCATTCTAGAATGGCTGGAAGAGCTGGCCTTTCCCATCCTATCCCTGACAGAGTGCCATGAAGAGAGATAACGCTCAACACACTGAGTTTTCCCATACACTGGATTAAAAAGTAGTGTTTGGTATTAGCATCAAGTTCACTGGTGCCAGGCTTGCCTAAGGCTACAGTGGCAAATGTTACACTCTCAATGACTAACAAATGCAGAGAAAAATGAGAGAATGTAAAATATATAGTGTTAAACTCTCCATTTTCAGCACCTCAAATACAGATGTTTTTTTCTCTTATATTTTGGTTCATGTTCTTCATTTTAATCACTACCTAGTTTTTTTTTTTTTAATTTTCAGAAGTACCTAGAGTTGCAGGTCAGGCTTCATTTAGAGACATCATCTTTATAACTACAGCACTTTAAGAAAAATACCATAGATACAACTTTTCATTTTTCAGCAGAACAGCTCTTCTAACCTTGACATGTTTGTGGTCAATTTTAACAGAGTGTACCATGCCTATCCACCAACTCCTCTGTCATATCTATTTCCCCTGGGCTTTCCCATCCTAATGCAGCAATCCTTTTTGTTTCCTGCAGCTACTGTACCTAGAAAGGATCATGGTGCCTCACAGGAAATTTCCGGCTGAGAACAACCACAGAAAGGGTTAAAAACATCTTGGGCCAAGGAGACGTTAGAGCTGGAATTGAAGAGGTTGCTCTATGGCTCCCCGTAAAATAAAGCTTCTACACTAAATAAAAAAATACATATACAAAAATTGCTTAAGCTCCTCATTTAAGGGTAGAGCAGCAAAGAAGCAGCATGGTCTGCAGCCGGGGCAGCAGACTAAGCTATGGACCTGTATGGGCAGAAAATCCTCAGAGATGGGACTGCCTTCTATATTAAGAGCACAAAACTTGAGGGAATGGCTTCATCTGACAGCAACTGAAAATGAAACTTTTTTTTTTTTTTTTTAATATTTGCATGGAGTGCAGTACACAGATGAGTTCCTCAGCCAATCTGGCAGCACCTTGGGGAAATCCTGTGCAAGAAAGGGTAGGAATAAGCTGGAGAGGGGGAGGGAAAAGAGTGAGAAACTGCAGAGGTAATAGAGTAGTCTAAGAAGGGAGCAACAAACAACCATGTACTGACCAATTCCCCATAATTGCAGGTAGACACACCTGAACCCCACCCATAGAAAACAAATAAACAACAAAAAAAA
This sequence comes from Anthoscopus minutus, assembly GCA_013399455.1. NCBI lineage: Eukaryota > Metazoa > Chordata > Aves > Passeriformes > Paridae > Anthoscopus > Anthoscopus minutus. The sequence goes on from VWYI01045494.1 coordinate 19,456, forward strand.
CTAGGCCCACAAAACCCAGAGGAAAGGGAACAAGTTATATGGCCAGCTTCTTAAAAGTGATCTCCAAATTTCTGACTACCTCCATGACTTTCAGTACCTCACACCCTTCAGAAGCAAAAGGCCACAAAAGGGATGAGCTATGGATGAGAGGAAAAAGAGCAGACTCCTACCCCTGGAGAAAACCTTGACTCAGAGCAGCACTGCATCAGGCTAAAATATAGCAGAAATCTGTTAAAGGGATGCTTTTAGTCACGAAATCTTCCATTTGAAAAGGAGTGTTACTCCAGGAATTTTCCAGCTGAAAGATGCAGAGAGGCTACAGTGCCACAAGAATCTGAATCAGCTCCAGCTGATGACTAAAGGAATCTAGACGGACCTTGCTTGGGAGAAGCAGGAGTTCTCTGCAAGCATATAGATCAATAACAGATGAAAGGTTTTGGTCACAACAAACACTTGTAATAGAGAACAGCTGGTCACGTGAGACCCTAAAAAATTATACTGATTATGCACTTAGTTCTCTTCAACATGTTTCTTAGAAATATTTCAGAGGCACCATATTAGCTTGCACAGCTGGAATTACTGCGACTCTGTAGAGAGGAAAAGTTCAAACAGAGAGGAATGGTATAAACAGTATTGTGAATGCAGGGATTTCAGGTAAGCACTGTGTGTGTGCAGAGAGGATAGACTCAGGATGGGTTCCATTTAACTATAGCAGACCCTGACTGTGCTACTGAAAATTAATAAAGTTTAGAGGAGATTTTCTTAAATTCAGAGTTAAGGAAAGCTGGCAGGTGCTGAGGAGCACTCAGGTCAGACAAAGACATCTGCTAGGAATGTCAGCAACAGAGAGATAACTCTTATCTGGGAGCAGAGGATAGGACAGAAACTTCAGCTAGACCAAAACTAAGACACATGAAAATGCAGAAATAAATTCTGAAATATAACAGGGCTTCTGACACAGAATTTCAATAAAATTAGGATCTGGGCCAAGACTAAAAGTCATCACGTGTATACATATCATTGCATAGGCTTCTGAGCAATAATGAGTAAGCAAGTACACTGGATAATGGAAGAAAATCTTGCTATAATAAAGACTAATGAAATGACAAAGATCAATGGAAGAACATAATCTTTGGTTTCAAACTGTACACGAAGCATAGGAGGCTTTAGATGTGACTGTGTTCACAGAATCCAGAGAGGGAGCATTCTGAGAAGTTCATATGCGAGCTCCAATACATAAGCCCAAAAGCCCTTAATATAAAAATATTCTTTATACCAGCAAGGTTATATTATCATCCTCTTGATCAAGAGAACAAAAAAATACAAAATGCATAAACTTGATGAACATCAAAGCAGTAATCAGTCTAATAAAGCAGAAAAAAGTGGATGACTCTGGTTATCTGCTTACAGAAATGAGTCAGGTGTCATGTTGGGTGACAGTTTAGAAAAATAATTTCTTGATGTGTTAAATAAATTATCACTTAGAACAGCTGACTCCAGAGCTCACAGAGACGGGAGACTATTTTCAGTGCAATTTGACATGAAAGACAAAAGTCTGTTTGCAAAGCAACCGTTGTTGATGCACTGAAAAACAATGACCACAAACAGGCTCAGTGTCCTTCAGGAATTACATGCACACAGCAAAATAAAATAATAAAAAAACCCAAGCAACACATATGAGGTACTAAATTTTTGGAAAGGGATTTGTAAAACTACTGAGGAAGCTGGTGGGAAAAGAAGTAACATAAAAAATAGTAAGGATTAAATCCCTATCCTGAGGACAAGAGGAAAAAAATCATCCACCCAGGAATCAGAAAGGCATTGCGAAATAAGATAAACATGAATCTAGGAAATGAAGTAAGGAAACCCTTAAAAAAGAATAGTACATTTAAATGGACAGGCTGAAGAAACAATCTATTATTTATATCACGCTGCTTCTGGGACAAGGTTTCCATTCCACTAAAATGAATATGCTAGAGCCTCTAAAAATTCATTGGGTTAGCCATGGACATATGTCAGGTCCAGTAATCAAAGCATCTGTGATGCACCAAGACTGAGATTATACAAAGACAGATTTGAAAGCTGGCATTATGAATTAAAAAAAAATATTAGAGAGATGAAGTACTACATTAAATGGAGGCCAAGACTGAAGGGCATTTGGATGTGGATTTAGGGAATCCAGGTCTGGGACAGTGATAGGTAAGAATTCAGGCCAAACACACTGCATTTCCTTATGAAATGAGGAAACAACAATAAAAAAATCCTAGGGACTCCATGGGTAAGGCAGAGCCATATCAAACCCTTCTTAAGAAGGTAAGAATTTATTGCTATTTACTCCCCAAATATCATCATGGAATCTCACTGAGAATCCTAATAACATTTTCTTTATAAAATAAGAAATAAAAAAGACAGGAATAATGAAAAAAATCCAAACCCTCAGGATTAAAACAGCAAGAGAATGTTCAGAACTAAACTCACAGAATTTGATTCTTTACAGCTGCCCAACATATTCCACACAGATAGTATCGGAGGGAATTGAGGGATACAGATGCCTTTAGCCATGATGCAGCGAATGAAGGAAAGAGGTGAGAGGAAAGCTCACTTTCTAAATACGAGCAGAACCGATAAATCACAGCCTGGCTGGCGTGGCAAACACCAGTCCCTCTGGCAGCTTTGTAATTACTCCCTAAATGTGGTCTCAACCCTCTTGATGTGGAGATAAATAACTTTATGTGCAAAGCAATTAAAGCCTCGGGCAACAGTGTTGGCAAAGCATGGTCACTATGTGTCACTATCCATTTGCCAGGGAGGTGTACAGGTGGTACTGAGTTTATTAAACAGAGCCAGAGCACTGGCTTACACACAGCCACCTGCCAGAGGCCTTCTCTGGATGGCCCTCAAACAATTGTTTCTGCTTTCCAAAACAATGAAACATCCTGGTCCAAAGGCTGAACCTGAAGCGAGCTGAGACCCTCCGAGCAGCATGCTAGGCATTTTGCTCCTATCCACAATCCCAGAAGAGAGTGGTTTTCTGCTCTGTAAGTCTGATACCTACTGGGGAACTTCTGAAGGTATTATCAATCATTGTGATTAGATTCCTCCTCTTCTCAGGAGAGATCATGCTCAGTTGAAACAAGAGCTATTGCTGGGATGGTAACAAATCACTCTGCAGCAGAATCCTGCTTGCTGCATTCCTCTTCCCCATATTTGTGTGCATTTATCTGCCCTTTTGCTGGATGGTCATGTTTTCACTAAATCTCCTATCTAACCAAAGCAGAACATGCCTCAATTTTTTTTCTCACACCTGACACCTATTCATAGTGACAGCTCTGGAAAGCAAACTTAGGAAAGTCTTCCTGTAGTCTCATACAGCTGGGTGAAATAGCACTGCACTGTGACACCTAAATCCTATCTTTCCCTAGGGAGCTGCTGGTCTACGCAGCTCAGAAGCACCGCATACTGTGGCATCCACATTAAAAAAAAAAAAAAAAAAAATCCCAGGAAACCACCATGTGGAATACAAGCTGGAACATTAGCTATGCCATGACTGGCTTGCACAACCTCAAAGCAGGCATCATATGCCAGGCAAATCACTTGGTGAGGATTCTAGCATCCTGCAAGGAAGGTGAGGATTAGCTATATCTGTCACAGCACATTAAGCCATCTTTCTGTCTGACCCCCATCATAAGGTACCTGAGTGGAGTGATGCAGCTATAGGCTGAGTCAGTCTCCAGCCTTTTAGGCTCCACCTCTCCAAGGGACGGGGAAAAGTGGGATAGCTTCTGTTTTTAAGAAAAATGAACCAAGCCAAAATACCTCAGTTTTGAAAAAGCCTTTTTTTTTTCCCCTCTTCCCGTTTTAAACCACCATCAAAAGAAAATAAATCAGAACAACAGCCACTTCATTCAATGTTCTTCTGAGAAACGATACTATTAACTTTTTAACCTGGTTTGTAAACACAGAACTTACAGAACAGTATTGGTGTTCTGAAAAGAAGCAGTGCTCCTTTTAAGCCAGCTCTGATCAATAATCAAAGCTGCTACTAGGGGGCACTGTGACATGCACAGGACGCACAGCACTGCTTCCCACTGCCTATTCCTGCATCCTTGAAATCTTTCACAATTTCTTGGGTACAAATACAGCTAAAGTCCAGTTTGGGTAATTTCACTCTTCCTAGTAATGCACCTCTTAAACTTTAAAGTGTGTACGATGCATCACTCCCTCTCTGTCCCTCCCGCTTCTTTAGCAGAAAAATACTAAACAAATCCTGGCTGCTTCTTCAGATACACTGTGTTTTAGTGATCAAAGGAAATGAAACTTGTTTGTAAAACAATTTGGGATTGTTCAGGACAATCATTACAATGTAATGTAAGAGTTAAGAATTATAATAGTAATCATAATAATAATGATAATGAGTATTTCTCTTCCCACTGCAGTGAACCCATCTGGAAGGCCTCAGTGTGAGGCTTCAGAAGTATCCAAAACTGTGATTAGAAAGAAATTCATTTCGGCAGGAAGGTGGAAGCTTAGAATGCCAAAGAAAGAAAAAAGGAAGAGAAAAATCCTTTCTAGTTTTGGCCAACAGACCTAATCGGAAATTCTTTTGAAATGTTATTCTCTGGAAGAGAGCTCAGTTAGCAATATTCTGCAAATGCTCAGCCCACTTCATCCATCTGCCAAGCTGAGAATGAATATTCATAGCAAGTTATTTTAATCATTGTGTTTTTCTTGATGTGACATAATTCTATATAATTTTTCCCCCCGGAGGGGGAAGGAAAAAAAAAAAGCAGCCCTCTTTTTATGCTGTCAAGTCAGAAAGTTTTTTCTCCATCTGAAAGAGAGAAAAAAGGGACATTGGGTGTCTCATGCATGGGTTGTAGTAACACCCTCATCAATGCTTCTCAAATCCCAGCACATTAACAACCTAGCTAATGACACTGGTGCAAACAGTATATGCTGGCTTTTACCTGTCCCTTTTGAACCCAAAGTATTAACACTTCTCACAAGGGACGGTCGGGCTGAAAATACCAGATTTAATGTAGGCTGGGAATGGGATCCATTGGCAACATGTACATTGGGGAGCAAAGGAAACTGCACAGGAAGAGCTGGGTTTGGGGAGCTCAGGGCTGGTAGAGCCTGGGTGCTGTAGCTGAAGGATGAGGGAAATAAGCAGTGTTACTGCAGATATGTTCAGGGAATGCTGCTTGTAGACATACACACCTTCATAAGCACACACTACATAAAAATACTTTTACAATTTTTGATTGCTTCTTAAAATAGCTCTCATTCAACACTTAGCAAAAGTGCACACTTTTGGCAAAATTGTCCCAGCACAGACAGGTTATAAATATTTTAGAGTACACAGACATACCTCAGGAATGAATTGGGGACTTCCATGATTCTAAATGGTGCTCCTGGCTCCCAGTACATCAGGAGGACTTTTTATTACAGTTGAAAATCTTAAGGAAAACCTTGTTCCTGAAATAATCAGGAGTCTAAAATATTCAATACTTGACTGATGCAAGCAATTCCCAGGCGCCCTACATTAGCTGCTGGGACAGTCAAGCTGGGTCATAGAGCTCAGCTCAGTGGAAAAAAAGAACACCACCATCAGGTTTTCTTAAAAGCCAGGCATGTGTTTCACATATCACTCCTGCTTCTCTCTTGTTTTTTGCATTGTTGCCCCTTGATAGCCAAGCCTGTCCCCTGTTCTCAGGTCCACTACCCTGGAAGGGCCTCCCAGAGAGATTGTGCCCAGTAATTTGTTAGTTACCTTCAGTCCCAGAGCATCCTAGATGCCACATGAGATGCCCCCTAAAGTGCTGACCCCAGCAGATTCGTGGGTGGGATCAACATGAGCAGCTGCTCATTAGAAGGACAACTGTGGTTTGTTTCCAGCTGCTACTCAAGTGCAGTCCATTTCCTTGGATTCAGTTCTTTGGGTAGCAGTGAATGCCATACAAAGGTGGGTTACAAGGACCTAAATAAGTTGAAACTTCTTTCTTGCTGTTCCTACATCATGTGCCCTAGGCAGACGTGCATCTAGCTAAGAACACAAGCAGTCATTTCAACTCACTTCTTCTAGTCAGTGCAGCAATCTAAGTCTTTAAGTTCATGGAAAAAAAAAAAAAGAGGAGAAAGGAAAAACAGCAGGCAAGAAAGTAGAGATGCTGGTCTGCATTTAGCTTTAACTACTGGTTGTTTTGAAAGACAGTAATAAACACCACCAACAGGCCTATGCAAGCATCCAGAAGTTCCTAATTGCAGCATGTTGCCTGACTGCTGCTTCTCTTACTCTCCTGACATACTGGCTCCTCTCTTTGGCCGCATTCTGCCAAGAGCTTCACATAACACCAGTGTTTACCTTTTCCAGCACTGGAGATTCCTGCTTCAAAATGGAGGACAGCTATGATGCTTATGGTTGACAGGAGTAGAAAGAGGTTGAAATGCCATTATCCCTATTTGCATTTGTCTGTTTCCCTGCAGAGACTGGTAAAGAGGAATTAGCTTCCACACTGGCAGATAGTATGGGAGAAAGAGCACAGGAACAAGCTCACCGGGGCAGAGTCATCACCCCTATAAACTGGCATAGCCTCACTGATGTCTCTTAGAGATCATGAGAGGTTTGATGACCAGCACCAGCTTTGAATCTGACCTACCAGGAACACAAAATGACTCATCTGGCTTAAGGGAAGAAGACAACTCTGTCACAGAAGACAGGCTACAATCTGTCAGGAAAGCTCTTTAGACTGCAATGGAGAAAACCTCAACAGGGCTCCACAAAAATTTAATACGCTATCCACACAATGGCTTTCTAAAAATACAGGACTAGAAAAGGAAGAGATTCTCCTAGGATGGCTCAAATTATCTATTAAATACTAAGCAAGATTCCATAAAAGCTCTCTAAATGTTAGCAATTTCCATTAGGGAAATATTTAAGGTTGGAAGGCCATTACCAGCTGAAGGCCTAGCAATGAGTTCCTGGCTCCCAATTCAAATCCTGGTGGACAAGTCTGTATGTACAGCTGAGCAACCAATTCATGCCAGATAAGACAGCCAACAAATTCAGCTTCTTTCCATGACCAGAGGGCCATTGCTTTGAATTTGGTTTTGTTTATTTTTGTTTCCCAATTATGTTTGTTAAATTGTTTGCACTTTTTTCACAAATGGCTTCAACACACACTCTTTATTCCAAATTCAAACGGTACTGCTTAATTGCAATTGGTTAGATAAGTAATATTCTTACTGCCTGTGCACTGAACTGCTTCTGGAGTGCTATGATATGCTTGCAGTATGTAAATTAGTTAAGGGGAGTACAAGCAATACATTTGACTGTCCCCAAAATCTTCAAATGAGACCAAGAGAGAAAATTATGTGTATATGCGTGGGTTTTCCAGGAGGAAAAATGAGATAAAGGCAAAATCTGGGCTACCTTCTCATCCTGACATCACATTTTAAACTGTGCTTCTCTGTCATCTTCCTAGTACTTTGTTTTTTTTAGCCTAAATGCCAACTGTTTGAAATTCATGACAAATACCTCCCAGCCAATTCCCTATTCTGTTTCCAAAGACCATAATGTCTGATATTCTCAACAGTCTGGCATGGGAGAACTTTTGGAAGGGGTGAATGTCTTTCAGATGAAATATTTTTTATTAACTTTTTCCATTCCAAACACATTGTGAAACTTTTTTGTCAAAATGTCCTCAAATAAATTGTTTCGATTTTAAAAAACCAACAAACAAAACAAAACAAACAAAAACCCACTGCCCTGTAACAGTAAAAATAATTTGCAAAAATTATGATTAATTTTCAATGTCACTTTTACCACTAATCACTTGCATGTTTAATTTTAGCCAGGTAAGAAAACGTAACAGTTTGTGTTCCATTTTAAAAGCTGAAATATTTTGAGTCATTTAGAAGTTGAAATGATAAAGAAATACAGTGTTTCAGAATCTCAGAAATGAAACATCTCTATGATGTCAAAAGAAAACCTTCCCATATGCCTAAATATTTCTCTCATAAAAAAATATAGGGATTTCATCTTTTTTCCATCTGCTTTTCGGGGAGAAAAAAATAAAAAGTTTTAAGTCTTAACACTTCCAAGAGGGATGAAACTCTATTTTGACAAACTCCTGAAAACAGGCCTATAAATGTAGTTCAGACATTCCCTCCTGTTGTGGCAATTACTGACAAGACTACTTCAAAGAATCTGTCTCACAGAAACATGTGTATAATCTGCTCCATCAAAGCATGCTTCTTAAGTTGCCACTGCACTGCTTTGTCTGAGCATCCAGCAGAACGAGGGAGTGTGATACTCAAATCATTGTCCTAAAGTTATTTGGAGACACAACAGCTTCACATCAGGAAGAGAGACAACGTAATTATGACCATTTTGCCTCAAGGAACTGGAATGTAAAGACCTTATGGAAAAGTGGATGGAGCTACACACAGGGAGAGGAGAAAAATGGAGAAATGAGGACAGCGAGCATGGCACAGAAAACAGTATGGTAAACTGAAAATTTGTGTTCAGCTTCCTTTTCCCTAGAAATCCTACACTGAATCCAAACATGGCGAGACCCCACCTTTCCTCTTTATTGCTATGCTTAGTTTGAGTTCTTAAACTTTTTTTGATCTCTTTGACCAAGGAATGAAATGGTCCTTCCTGGGCTCTCCAGAAAATACACCATGCAGCATGAGGTCTTTTGAGGCATCTGACATCCCACCCTTGCTTCTCCTCCTATGGGAGTGAGAAAGTTGCATCTATCCTCCTCCTTCCCGTGCTCCCAACTCCTGTTCTCTGTGGCTCAAGCTTCTGCATGACATTGCAGAGATGGCAAATGAAAACAGCTGCCAGCCTTCTCTGCTGCCTCCATGAGCTCTGCTTTAGCACTGCTGGCAGGTCCAACTTCACACTGAATCCAGGTGTTTTGGTCTAAGGGAAGTTCAACCCCAGCACAGAGCTCAGCAAGGCCCACAAAGCTGTGCTGGTTTGGCATGGGTTGACATTTGGTGGAATGGGAGGAAGTTACATTGAGAGTGATCTTTCTGGGAAAGGCTGCTGAGAGCTTCCTCTGTGTCTAGAAAAGGGACAATAGTTGGCTAGCTCTGAGAACTGACAGCTTTTTAAACCATTTAGAAGCTGTGAATGCCACATTTTAAAACCCAGGGAGCCTGGGAAAAACCTCTCTTTGCTTCTGGCCTCAAAAGGTAACTGAGCTCTGGTGAGGGCTGCTCCCGCTCCACCGTGGCCTGGCCGGACCCCAGCGGTGGCCGGGCTGGGGACAGGAGGCTGTGGGGCCCCGTCCTAAGCTGGACTGAGCCCCAGCTACTGACATCTCGCTGCCACCGAGCCCTGCCTCGGCCCGAGAGCGGCTCCAGGCTGGGCCGGCGGCCCCTGCACCCCTTTCCAGCCACGGCACACCCTGCGGCTGCTGGGCTCAGGGAGGGGCCCAGGGGGCCTGAAATCCATCGGCCACTGCCCAGCAGGAACCATTGCCCAGCAGGAGTCACCACGACCATCAGACCATCGGCAGGCCTGGGTGAAATGTTAACCCTTTCACTGCCCAGATGAGACCTGCAGACCATGACCCTCTCTCAAGGGGAGACAAGGACAGAGTGACGACAGGTAGAAACACAGAGTGGAGATACCAAGGTCAGTAAAGAGGGAACCAAGTTCCAGATGGAAGGAGAATGAGGACGTGCCCTAGGAATGGGCTGAAAGTTCTTTTGGTAAGGCTATGGAGATAGACTATGATACACTAAAATGTCCCCTTTAATTCATGAGAAAATGATGGGGGATCGGAGTGTTCAAACTGTGTAGATGTGCGCAGAGGCACCATAATGAAGCAAAGCACATGTTGAAGGAGCTGGGATCCCATGAGAAGCCTGAACAGAGAAAGAGATGAGAGTGATGAAGACCCTGTGCCCCCAGGGAGACAAGAAAACCTATTTTCCTAGGGATGAAGATGATCCCAGAGAAAAAATGAAGAGAGCCTTTGCTTTGGAACAGCTCATCCTTAAAATAGTACCCCGTAAGTTGACATGGCCCATTATTCAGCTGTGAGAAGGCTGTGAAAATGGGAGGAGCTTCACAATTGCAGATTTCTTTCCTGGGCAGCTGCTATTTGTGAAAATGGAAGGCTACAAGAGAAGTGTTTTCTTGCGGAGAAGTCTCCAGGGCATGGCAAGTGAAATCTCCTCGCCCTATAAGAACTGATGAAAGACTACTGTAGAAGTGATAACTGATTTAAAATCCCAGGTTTTACCTCTACGTTTTCAGTTGGGAAAGAAGTTGAGCAGGGAGAGGGAAAGTGTTCTGAACGTTTTATTCTGGTTTGTTGTTTTGGGGGTTTTTTTCCTTATTCTTTTAGTTCTATTAATAAAGTTTTTCTTCATACCTTTTAAATTTTGAGCCTGTTTGCCCTCCTAATCCATACATCACATAAACAAATGAGTAAGTACACTGGTGAGTTCAGCCAGCTCTAAGCCCACCACATTATTTGGTGCATTGGCCAGGAAATTCAAATTGGTGAATCTAAACCACTACACAAAATGGAAGAACACAGTCATTTAATTCCCAGTGCATTCCTGCTGCTGCAGCCACCAAAATGCAAACGAGGCCATTTAAACAGAGGCTGTGTATCTCCACAGTCTGGCCATCATCTTTAGAAACATCAGTACAAGTAAAGCTTTTTGAGAGAGTCATGTTTGTCTCAGCACTCAGTGCTCCATGGTCACAGAGGTAACTACACTCACAGGAGGTTTAAAAATGAGAGCATGACTGCCAGGAGACCCTATAAACTAAATGGACAGGGGAGACCTAGCTGTCCTCCATCACCAAGTGGAGATAGGTCAACAGCAATAGACTGGTATAACAGGCCTTATCATTTTTGTTCTCCATGAGAGAAGAGAGAATGTCATCTCTGAAACTGTCAAGACAGTATTTTTGACCAGTGTGACCTTTTCAAGGAAAGCCCCAGAAAAGCCATGTGCTGGTCTGTGGGAGAGACAGGACATAAAACCATAGAAATCTACCAGGATGGGAGTCCCGCTTCAAGAATGATTGAGCAGTCTCTTCCTCCAACCTCAGAGACTAGCAGTAACCTTGCAGGTGACCTAAGCCTGTGTGACAGAGCTCATCCACCCCAAGACCACCCTGTGGTGGGCAGTGCTGGTCCCCTCACCTTACACCCTTTGGTAGGCGGTGCACTCTGATAAGAGCCTCAGCTGCCAGAAAACAAACTGCAAGCAACAGATTGAACATGCTACCATACAAAAGCCTGTCTCAGGAGAGACAATTAAAAACACACACAGAAAAATAAATGGTTTTTCCTTTTCAACCACTTTTCCTCTTCAACTAGTAACAAGACAGGAGCAGGTTCCTGCATGCTAGAATGCCCAGAAAATCAGCAATTAACAAGCGTTCCGCTCTAGCCTGTCTGCGATTTCCTCCCTGCAACTGTGGCTAAATGTTTAAATACATTGCTCCCCCTTTCTATGTGCTTGCTGTGGCTCTGGCTCACCTCAGCCCTTATGGCTTTCCATATCATGCAGTCTTCTCTTTCTCATCTGTTTATTTGAAGCCTCCTCTAAGATAAACACAGAGAGAGGGGCGCAGTGACCACCTCCAGGAGCACACACATCAGATCAACTAAGTTCCCCAAATGCACACAAGCCAAAAGGCACTTAGCCCTGTCTGCCACAGAGGTGTTTTATAAGCCATCTAGTCAGCAGCATCCTGAAGAAAGACGCATTACCATACCTAGCCAACAATAACATAATCCAAAGAATTCAAATGGGATTCTTCCCTAGGAAACTAAGTGCTAACCACATTACAGTGCAGATGCTCATTAACAAGCCTGTATCAGACAAAAGCTGCAAAGGTATTTTTCTGAGGCATAGGCTTAAATAAAGGCTTTTGACTCAGATTGGCACTCAGAGATAAACAGATCATAAAACAGAGTCTCTCATTAAATTCATACAACAATTCAAACATGAAGGCTTAAAGTAAGATCTATGCAAACAAGCACAACAAGTAAAACACTCCAGTAGAGTCAGTGGAACAGTCAGCATCATGGATACCTGTGACCTACTGGACTTCTTGGACACTTCAAACTTCAAGTTACAAAAAATCAACTCAGAAAAAGGTGCTGCCACTGCATGCTGATGTTCCTTATCACGACTGGATGGTTTTCATTGTTCACTGTGTAGAAACTGATGATCAAACTTGGAAAAAAAACAAACCCAAACCATCAAAACAGAGAAGAGACACTGAACATCCTTTAAATTATATATAGGGAGGCCTCATAATTAATGAATGACTAAGCTTCAATCTAAAAACGAAAGAACAATATAAAGAATCCACAAGGTAAACACAGCCCTGCAAAAAGTAAATCTTCCCCAAATACTTCCTAGCATAATCCTTCTTGGCCAGCTACAGGAAAGCAAAGGCTAGGCCCAACTTTTACAGCTGAATGGACTAATTATATTACAGCTCCAACGTGGAAACCCCCTCATCTCAAGTTTTGCAAACAAATGGCAGCTATGCAATGAGCTTCAGCAACAACAGCTGCAGAACAGAACTGGCCTGATCTCCCGTGCCAATAGATCTACAGAAAACAGCAGTCAGTCCTGATGCCAGTTCAGCCAGCCGAGAGAATACAAGCACCACCACGTAGTGCCAGAGGACCCATAATTGAATCCATATGAAAACATGACCTATTTCTACACTTTTCCATCTATTCATTTTCTGTAGCTGCTCTTCACTGAGATACCCCTTTCATGCAAGATCAACAGCAATGACAAAGTTCTGAGCTGGCCCTGCTAGGAAATTAAACAGCACCTGGAAACATTCCCCAATGATGGAGCCACCATCGTTGCTGAACCAGGAGAGGGACTCCTTACACAATTTTGGCCTATGTCAACCAACACATATGCCAAACAGCTCCCTGTTACATCTGTGGGTTAGGACTCCCAACAGACTCATTCTCAACTAGCAAATCAGACATAGTCAATCTGCTTGGGAGAGTGAGAGATTTTAACAGACTCAGCAGGGGCCATTCCAGTATAGCTGGCCTCAGTACCAGGTCACAGGCAAAAGCACATTTAGTTGTTGTTACATATGTAGGTACAAAAGTGCTGGCATTTGTCCTTTCCCAAGTTCAGAATTCCCACTGGGGCTGGTTGCCTTCCTTGGAAACTTGATGTTTCTTTAAACTAAGACTTCGTTGAAAACTGTGTGTGTACTTGAGAATCTTGCTACAGTGGTGTAGGAACAATGGGTATGAACAAACTAATGTCTTAGATTTAATGATGGGTGACTTCATATTCAACAGCAAGAAATTCAGACTGGAATTTTCTTTACTGTTGTTCATGTTCAAATATGCAACTTTGGAGTTTATCCTCTCTGGAGGTCCTTCTTCATGGAAGTTATCATCAACCCCAGGAGAGATCTGGACCAGCACACAGGTATTTCATTCTTCCAGATTCTGAGTCTCTCAGTGCTGTTGTGAGGTTAGCAGCAGATCAGAATATTTTTGTGATTGTCCCTAAGTATAAAGCACTGATAAAATACAGCACTGAAAATAACAGACAGTAGCATAAGTAAGAAACTCTTCTCATTTCACCATGAGTTGCCTCATGTTCTGTCAGAGCAGATGAAAGAGAGCTGAAAGAGCTTAAAGTACCACAGCTAATTAAATTTTGTGGAAGACACTTTTACATTTCTTTTTACACTTAATAAGAGGAGGGTATCACGTGAAGGGAGAGGAGGACAGGTATTAAAAAAATCCCATGACCTTGTTATCCTGTGAAGCACTTCACAACTGGAGGCAGCTAAAATGGCTCCAAAAACCTCCATTTAGGCAACTGAATCACTGCCCTGATTCAGCAGTCTGGAGAACAATTTTACCAACCAAATGCAGATGTCTGATCTATCTTGGCAGCTGACTCAACTGAATATATAGGCAGAAAAGTAGGTTATGAGAGCACAGATACTTGGATAACATATAGATATCTGCATTTAGTGGTTTACATTCTGAAGCTGATCTCTAATCTTGATTGTAGGCAAGTAGAACAAATCTGCTTTGAGAGGTCAGAGACACACTCAAAAGCACGGGTATGAGATCTAGTACATTCCCCACTCCCTCCAAAAAAACCCCACCTTCTTTAAAGGAAGTTGTGCAAATTAACAATTTTCATTTCAAAGCAAGCTGAAAGATGAAATTGTTTAAGTTCCTCTCCCCCACAGGCTGCTCGCATGTGGCCTCATTGCTTTGAATGGTAAGAGAATTTACCTCTGTGGAAGTAAGTGGTGCTGTGCCAGCTGGCTGCAAGGCATGCAGACCTTCCCTGGACTGTTCAGTACAGGAGCACCATTGAAGCCACTCACAGCCCTTTTGGAAAACTGCAGTTATCACTGTGATGTGAGAACACACAGTAAACTGTGCCCAAACCCGAGATCAGTGACAATAAACTCATATTCAAAACTTGGAGGTGGAAAATGTAACATTATTTCCAAGGGGGAAATAAATCCTATTCTTCTGTTTAAAACAGAAACATGATGAGAAATACTTTTGGTCATTTATATAGAAAAGTTAAAAGATCTAAAAGAAGAAAAAAAGGGTAGAGGGAGGGGGAGTAAGACACTACTTAACAGTTGGGAAAATAGAGATTATAATGCCAGAAGGAAAACTGAACTTCTTTGCCAACCTCTTGAATAACACAGCTTATAGGACTACCCTAAATTAATTCATGCTTAGATAGAACATATGTTCTGAAGAAACAGCTAGTATTGATTTTAAAATTGCCAGTGATAGGGAATCCACCACATTCCCATGGTAAATTGTTCTAATGTTTAATTACTTTCACTGTTGAAAAAAACTTGTGCCTCATTTCTAGTGTGAAATTGCCTGGCTTCAGGTTCCAGCCACTAGGTCTTTTTATATGTTGTTTTCTAGCTTGAAGTGCCCTCTTATTAAAGTTTGGTTCTCTAAGTAGGTATTTACAAACTGCAACCCCTCAGGCTTCCCACTGATAAACTAAAGAGGCTCTTCTCCAGGAACCTCAGCCCATGGAGCATGGTCCCTTGCATTCCCATCACTTGCATGCCTGGTTTCTGAGACTCTTCTGTTTAGCAGTAACTTACTTTAACTGCGGACACCAATCACAGGACCTGAGCCTTGTCAAGTTCAGACATCAAATATTATTTCCTGAGTCACACCTGAGATGCCCCAGTTAACTCTTTAAAACCTCCAAATTATATCCCCCAGCATAATTTTGAACAAGGAATTACTTTCAGCTAGGTACTAGCATACCTTTTTCAAAATGGTTGTTTCTCAGAAAATGATACTTTAGGTTAAAAACATGGCTAACTAGTAATACCTTATTGCATGTCTTTATATAGTGCTTCATAATTGACCATGCTATAACACACACAGCTTTCCTAAGCCAAGTTTAATAAGGAATCTGCAATTGCCTTGCATCTGTGACCTTGCACTTTTTCACAGTTTGTCTGTGGAATTTTATCATTTGTGTCACCAATAAGCTTTCCTTCAGGTGGTTTTACATCTTTTTCCCCAGTATTGATAAAAATAATAAATACGACATGGAGCAAGAAGCAGTGTGCACAGCATTCCAATACTACATGTTTGTGGTGATAATTCCTTGTTTGTGTCTGTATTTTCAGAGTGCTATTTAACCAGTTCTTAATTTAATATGTAGAGGCTTATTTTGTATTATTTTTGATCAAGATCCTATGAGGTATAACAACAAATGCTTTAAAAAGTCTAACCACATCTGCACTACTACCTTTAGCAATAAATGTTATAATCTCATCAAAAAGATATCAGATTTGTTTGACAGGATTTATTTCCCATAAATCAATTTTGATTGGCATTAATTATATTTCCCTTCTTTAATATTTTATTAATCTAATCCCATATCAGTTTTTCCATTATTTCACCTCAAAACAGTACCAGAATGACAGGACTATAATTATCTTAGGTTGTTCCCATACACATCTTAAAACTGGAAATCGTATTTAAACACAAGCATTTTTTCCTCACTGCTGGCACTTCAAAACAAATGTCAGGCTGTGTGGAATGCACCCAGGTCATGTCTGAAACTTTTGTAGATATATTACCTGCATTTTCCAACTGGCCTTAAGAATGTCTGTGTGGATTCAGCAGCCATCTGTTTTGGCATCCTGCCTCCA
Source organism: Anthoscopus minutus (assembly GCA_013399455.1). Lineage (NCBI taxonomy): Eukaryota > Metazoa > Chordata > Aves > Passeriformes > Paridae > Anthoscopus > Anthoscopus minutus. Next base: position 35,669 of record VWYI01045494.1, read on the forward strand.
GGATGCCATGGATGACATGGAGGAAAGAGAAAGAAGCCTGTACCCAAGGGTCCTTGCCCAACCTGCTCTCCCAGCCCTTGGTAATTTGTGGCTCCGAGAGCTCCTCTGGCATGCACTGCACCTGCATCCTTCTGTGTACAGCCTCAGGGTTTGTCCTTCTGTGAGTCAGTCAAATTACTTGCTGAAAGTGTTTTTTTTTTTTTCTAATCACCTTACTGTTCAGTAGCAATAAATTCCCTGCAATAACTACACACTCCGTATATCCTTATTTTAAACCTACTGCCTGAAAATATCCTTTGATGACCTGGTCTCACACTGCAAGCAGCAGGTAGCAGCTGTTCTGTGATCACTTCCTCCATTCCAGTGGTGATTTTGCCTTCTCTTAAGAGCCAAAGACAACTCAGTCTTTTCTCAGGGAAGTCTCGCCTTGTGTATCAGTACCAGTGCCTCTTGGACACGTCTCCTCATCTCTTTTAGACAGGCACCAACAGTGTCTGGTCTGTGGTGTAGCCTGGTCACAGATTTGCAGTGACAGACATACATGGTCCTTTGTGCCTGGTTGTCCTGTTTCCCAGTTATTCGTTAGGTCTTCCTCTTTTGTACTGCCTCTGAATGCTCATCTGGCATCTCAACAGAGATAGATGTTTTCTCTCAACTTACTATTTTGGAAGCAGCTCTTTATCTTCCTGAGGTATTCCTGCATTGTTTAGCCAATTGTCACCACATCTGGAATTGGTACTGCTGCCAACTCAAATTACAATCAGTGTGCTTAAGAAGTGACTCAAGACTTCAAACACATCACCAGTCCCTTCCCTGGGCAAACCCCACCTGTCTCTAATACAGTATCAAGATGAGCTGTGTTTATTCATTTCAGTCAACACCAGTTAAACTTGCCATCACAACAAAAGCAGGAGTTGAAATTGGAGTTGTGCACAACTCCCCCACCATTTGTTATAGGTTTGCCTGTGTGTGTTCCCTCTGTTTTTGGTGCAGCAGCATGTCCTAAAAGATGTGCACAGCCAGGACGATGTAGGCAACAGCCATTCCAGTAAGAAAACTTAAACCAAACCGAACACTCTTACTGGAACAGATGTTTTCAGCTGCACTCACAAACACTTCTGCCTATACAGCAGCCTTCTGGGGCTTGCATGGGCCATCTATGGCTTTAACACCTGGATGAGCACTGAGCCACCCATGTGCACAAATGATCCACGTGTAGTTTTGTCCCTATGGAGGCGTGGTATTGTTGTTCTGATTGCCTGTGCCTGTAATGCAGCAGAAAGAGCGACTGCCACACTGACATAACTGAGCTGATTTTGATGCCAAACATTAAGCCGGAGGCCAGCAGCTGAGGAAGGTGAATACAGGATGAGAGGTAGATCTTAGCTGATCCCTTGGCTGCTCCTATCCATCACATTCGCTCCTTCTAGAAAGGATATGAGCAGATCTTTGTGCATGAACAGCTCTTTTTTAAATCTCTGGCAATTAAAGTGCATTAGGCAGTGGATGTGCCGTAATGGAGAGAGAAGAACCTTCTGTTTTTCTCTCTGTCTTAATTGCCTGTGTATTTATGTGCTTTGGTAATGCTGGTGAAAAACTTCCTGGCACTGTATGAATGCTTTTGCCTTCCTTCTCTCAATGACTGGTTTGTTCTTTCTATTCTGTTTCCTTCCTCTGTGAAGGCACTTTGCTGTCTGTGACCAGACAACTGCCCTCCCTTGCTACACAACCTCTCACTGCCACCTGGAATGCCATTCTGCAGATGGTCAAAGGAAACAAGTCCTATTAGCTTTACATTTCCCTGCAGAAAACTATCTCTGAGGGAAAGGAAAGGATCTAGTTTACTCCCTGAGGGAGCATCTTTGCCTCGGGGGCAAACAGTACATCTGGCAAAGGGCAAAGGGAGTCCTATTAAATTAAAAGGCCCCACTCAAAGTCATCTCCAGTTACAACTGTTGCTACCTCCAGCAGATTTCCCCAAGTGTCTTCATTTAGCTGCAGTTCATTGAGAGGGTCAGGCAGGGATGGCTGCCAAACTGGTGCAATGCCTCCTTGTTGGCCAGTCCTGCAGTGTAATTAGACTCTGCCACAACAGAGGCTGAAGGAAAGAAAACCTGAGCATGGAGCAAGACAATACCAAGCTACATAAACTCTGGGTCTGGGTAAGCCCCTGGCAGGGTCTGGGTAAGCCCCTGGCAAAAGTCCTATGAACTCAAATATGACCAGAACTTGCCTCTTGGCCTTAGCCCTTTACAAATCATGCTCCTAAGTACATTTGTCTGCAGTAAAGTCAGAGGAACCCTTTTGTCCTGCTCAGTAGGAAGCTTTGGCATTTGGAAAAATAGCCGAAGACTTGTACCAACTGATCCCTCTAAATCCCTTCTGATAAACAAAAGTAACAGCAGCATCTCAATGCTGCAGCAGTGACAAAAGCTCCAAAGTAAGAGGTACTTTTCTGGACAGAGTTCCATTACAGTCTTAACTCTGGTTTTAATTGCCTTGACCTAACTCCTCCATGGCACATGCCAGCACACTCAGCCAGCAACCTACTGCTCAAGGCACTCAGCGTAGAGACAACTTCCTCTCTTTTTTAGTGAATTTGGTAGCAATTTAAACTATATCAAATACATACTTTGCATCCCCTGACACATCACTAGTCCCTAATAGTATCTATACTTACTGTCATGCAAACAGTTTCAAAGGCATCAGGAAGAAGTTTATAGAAAGTTTTCCTGAAACTGGTAAGGAAATTATCAATAAAGCATTACTTTAATCTCTCTTATTTGAATGTCACTAAAGAGCAGTATCTGAATGAAATAAATAAAGAGCACAGGAAACTAATGGAGCCATCATAAACAAAAAATCTTTTTTCTGCTAATCTTTTTTTTTCTTGTTAAGTTTTTTTTTGGCACATAAAATCTTCAAAAATCTTAATTTTAAAATGGAAATATTTTTTGTCAACATCTCACTAAGAGCATATATAATTGAAAAGCTATTAAAACTTCTATTTTTAAAATAAAAATCTCAATCAGTTTTAGGTATAGATATCTTCTAAGGTAAGTAATTTTTATTCAGTGCAGCAAATGAGTATATTTAGGAACCAAAAGGCTGTCTCCTAATCTGCTGTTTCCTAAGAGAAGCCTCAGCTCGGTGCTGCTTTCCTTCTCAGGCCTGTGGTCATACAACACGGATTTGTTTGCAAAAGGCAGCTTAGGGAAGATAACTTTATTCCCTTGCACTGAATGTTTGAGTGAGATGCAACATCTTAGCTGTAAATAGCATCTACTACAATTTGATTATTTACAGCCATCCCATCATTTGTAACCACTGCATCTCAGGAACCAGTTCAGACATCCTGCATATCAAGGCTGGTTGTAGCCTCCCAAGTCCAAAATACGTGAAATAAAATGCACCCTCTTTTCAAAAAACCATGACAGACTTACCATCACTCCCTTTCCCTCGTTACAATCCTGCCCTACTCCCTGAAATGAGCAGTTCTAGATGGGTCTGCCATATTTCTATTCATTGTGTGAAATAGAATGTTGGAGGGCTGTCTATCCCAGGAGGAGTTAAAAGCACTATCTAGGATGCTTTGAAGATTTCTAGGGATTACAAACAATAGTGAGGAGAGTGTTATGATTGCTCTAGCTTTTAATTTGCTTGCTTTTAAAGTTATATATATTCCATTATAGGCATGCTACACTCAGCTGACAGATACTGAAGAAGTTCCCCATATGAAATTCCTAGGAGAGGGCCACAGGTATAGCAATTGTGGGGTTTATAATATTATAATGAGGAAATTTTCCAGCTTTTCTAGGGTTTCTAAAGTTCTCTAAGATCCTTCAGTCCCTAGAAGAAGTCTTTGCTTTGTCTCTTGTTCCCTGGAACTAAAAAAAGACACATGCTGACAAGAAAAACAAAGCTTTTCGATTCTCTCCCCTCCCAACTCCTAGCTATCAAACTTAAACAAGGGAGCATAAGTATTCACAACTCATTTCTCTGCAACTGCTCTTCATAATCATAATGATCATTGCATAACTGAATATTAACTGCGTTTTCTTAATATCCCATAGTTGGGAACAAAAAGTGAAAAAGATAGGTTTGTTGATGTGTATTCAAATTTTGTACTAATTACAAAAGATGTTTACCTCAATCCATCACTGTTTCTCAAAGGAACCTAAATTCACTTTCATACGGCCAAGGTGTGTGAAGGCTTTTCCAGCTGTGACAGACACCACTTTGCGTCTCATGGAAATCAACTGAGGTATCAGTCTCAGTGGTGTTGTGGCTGAACCAGAAACACAGGAGTCTGCACACGTAATTGTTGATCTAAGAACAAGTGCCTCATCAAGAGACAGCTCTGAATCACAGTGAGACCAGATTAATTTAGCAACACTACACTGAAAACAGGAACAGAACAGGGCTGCGCCAGGCTTCCTCCAGAGGCTACCCAAAGGGGTAATGAGAGAGCAGGCTTTGGCTGGAATACCAGCCTGGGGCCATGAACATCATAATTCTTCTATGGAGGATGTGCTTCCAGCAATGAATAAACCACCATCACAATTTTTAAGATAAAGACCAAAATGGCTCCAGTCTCCCTAACACTGATCTGTCTCAAATTGCCTCCATAATGATGAATGGTGAAGAGTGGACCCCTACAAGAAATCAGAGTTGGTTTTCTTTTTTAATCAAAACCCCAGAACCTGCTTTTCAAACCAACCTACAACTGCCTTTCCCTCCGAGGTAGCCATGTTTGATATAATTCCTTTAAAAGCTGCCGAGGAACACAGTGACCAAGATGACCCTGGAGACTCACACAGAGGACAAAGATACTTTATAAAGTTTTAAAATGAATTTCTGCACCGATGTCAGGAGGATGGGTCATTTTCCGGATTTAGAGTTTGACTTCCCACTTTTGCCCCCTGCATAACAACGACCCGATGACATCCTCACACCCAAACCTGCTACTCCAGCCCCAGTACGGCTACATCCTCTCAACTTCCACCCCATGCAGGAACCCAAATACACCCAGTATCTGCCAAACCCCCTCAAAATATGAAAGGGGCACAGAGGTCCTATTTCATAGCCAAAAATTACTTTCTTTGAAACACATGCCTTGAAGTTGCAAGGTACTTTTCATTCTTTGGGAGAGGAGAAACAGGCATGGAGGTATGGAAGCTAAGATTAGAGGTGACCTCTGACAGCTGTGACTCACCCAACATCCCTGAAAAATCTACAGGAAAGCTAATGATGTAAACAAGTTTCCAAGAGTTGGACTGCCCCGTTTCACTCATGAGGTCATGTTTTTTGAAGCTGAGCTGGAGAAAAGCAACTCTTTTCTTTCTCATGAATTATATGAGCAAGGTAGTAAACAACTACTTCTGCCAGACCAGCTCACCTACACTCATCCTAAAGCAGGTTCGCAGAAGCAGCACTTCACGAGAAACCCCCATGCATCTGTGCAACCTCTCTAAGAGAGTAAATTCAATGCATGTAAATCACTGCAGGCTCCATGGCCAGCAAATTCTTCACCATTTTGGGAGAGAACCTGAAGAGGAAGCAAAACTTGGGCTGAACTAAAAATAAACTACAGCTTTAAATAAAACCCTTCTCTGCCAAGTCAAACATTAACCCCAGTATTAGTGACACAGAAATGAGGGTTTATCACGGGCCCTAAACCCAGTCCCCAGGCAGGTATTCTAAGCTGCATTAGGCACTTGTTAGCACAGGAGGCCAGAAATAAGCACTTTGAATGGGGGTGGGGGAAGGAATCAGGTGTTGCTGGCTGAGCAGGAGTACCAAAAGGCCAATGTATGCACTTGCAGAAGAGCTGAACCTTGCTGTTTGCTCTACAAGCAATGCTCTACCTTAAACTGCCCCCTTAGCCTCTAGGAGTGTGAGGCAGGGATGGTGTGTCCTCAAGAATGGGGAAAAATTATATTAATAAATATTATAAAAAATATTACCCATATTATTGGGTAATAGCAGGCATTACAGTAGGCACCAGAAGGGCAATGCCAATTCAATGTAAGAGGTATGCTTATGCCTAGAGTTGCTCATCTCTCATGTCATAGCTCAGTAATTTCCCTCAGAAATGAGTAAGATTTTGTGGTGCAGTGCTGTCTAGCTAACAAACTGATGAGCTAATTCTGCCATGTCCTGCTCTCCGGCTCCCCAAATAAAGTCTAAAAATTTTCTCCATTTCTGATGTGTGACCATCTGTTTCCAACCTTGTGCTAGACCTCACAGAGGCCATCCTAGAGATACGATTTTCAAAACCCACATGTCTTTCCTCTCTGTTCGTTAAACAAGCAATTAAAAGTTTTCGAAGTATTTGTGCCCCCTGAAAAAATGGCAAGAGGTTTTTCTGGGTTACTTCCCACTCACAACTATCTTAAGTTACATCTTACACACTCTAATATATCAATTTGAAAAATCTGTCTACGTACCACTGAGCAAATGACACGGCTTTTCCAGAGTCCGTCTCACTGACTAGAAAATTTCACACCCTGTCCATTGACCAGCCTTACTTCAGCCCCTCCATATAGTCATGAATATTAAAATAGAAGTAAACTGTAAAGAACACATTACTCAAAACACCTTATATGGCAAATAAGTATACTCTATTAAAAACTTCCAAGTCTTGAATTAACAGGTCAGCTCATGCCTGCATCTTCATTCTCCACGAACACCACCAGAAGCAAACATTTAGCCTTAAAAATGCAAGAGATGTTATGAAATGAGAAGTAAATGCTGAGTGGGGAATGAGATGTGCTTATGGAGAGAGTGAACTTCCCTGCTTGCCTGTGCAGCTTTGAGGACCACAGAATCATTTCATTTTCAAAAGGAACAAAAATTTCTCTTTTCTCCAGAAACCATGAAGTTAAGTAAAACACCAAATGTTATGAGAATTACAAATAATTCAGCAGTTGGAGAAACTGGATGAAGCATGATTGACACAGATGGAAGATTTAGTGGCCAAACTCTAACAAGTCTCTGCTGAGTATGTACGCACTGAGATTTTTCAGAAGCTTGCAATTTGGCCACATCTAGGTAGACATGAACTGAGGTGGCAAAAGGCAAATCCCTGACACCGAGGTTACTTTACCTGCCAAATTCCAGTACCTCCTCCAAACCATATAAGTGCTGAATTTTCATTCAAAATAGAAAGGTGAAATTTTTGTTGTTAATGAGCAAGACAACATATGTTTTCCTAATCTCTGGACTTTTTAGCTGAAATTTTCACAAATATTCAGCCCTTGGCTAATACTCAGCACAAACTACTTCAAACCAAACAGATGCAGTTTGGCAAACAGATAAGCAATGTAAAATTACTTTGGGTAATGAAAAATGTTAGGCAGTTTAGTGATAAGCAACTATATCAGCTTTGCATAGGACTCGCTTCTCTCCAGCTGTCTCTCTTCAGACCAAATTCAAACACACACACAGACAGGTACAGTTCATCTGTAATTTTCTTTTTTTCCCAGTCATTTGCAGCAGATGGGAATGCAACTTATTGTGTGTGTTGACTGCATGTGTACAGCATGTGCTGGTATTTTGCAGTCAGACAGAAAGCCAAAGCATTTATTCTTGCTGGTGCTGTCCTTGCTTTCTAAGCTGTATTTCAGCAGAGGAGTGAAAGATAGCGAGAAAGGTACAGAACAGGGGATTGCAAGGATTGGGCAGTGCAGTCTCTTGGCCTATTTCGGCTGCTTCTATTTTAGGTTCTTGGCCATGGGAATTTCTCTTCCTCCTCTGACAGACTGGCAGCAGAATCCCAGGCTCCCTTACCTCATTCTGACAGTGTCTGCTCATGCTGTGACCAGCCTCTCAGGATGCTCTCTGTCAGGGGGTGGTGCAGCAGGGAAAAGAATTTAGGTAGATAAAGGTTATAATTTAGAAAATGGGGAGACTGAGGTCAGTCCTCCTGAGGAGGACTGTGATAAGGTCCTCATAGAAAGCAGCTTTGCCCAAGACCTACCAGGGAGAATTAGAAGCTAGGAGACCTGGCTCCCCTTTCCTACTCAGCCAGTGATGTGCTACGTGACAAGTCATAACTTCACTGCCCTCGGATAAAACTGGGAATGGGAGGAACCCTCAAAATGAGCATGCATACATGTGCAAGAGGGGGACAAATCTACTCTATACCTGTGTGCTCATTTCTTCCAAAGGGGATCTTCCAAAAAAGAGAAACGCTAGCAGTATATTCTGTCTGCTTTATCCACTGCCATGTAGAAAATATACGATCAAACATTGTCCATGTTTCATACCCTTCAATTCACAGAGCACGTCCATTTGCTGCAATCCCTCTGCTGGTCCCCACATGCCAATCTCAGTCCCTGATTGCCCCTCTGCAATCCTCAGACTCAATGATTTACTCTCCCTGTGTCCTCTACTCATCCAGGACCCCGCCTTCTATGCATGCCCAGCATCACACTCCCACTTACCACTTCTCCCCAGCACTCTCCGTGTGCTGCAGTCTCTTTCATTGCACACTGTGCTGCCCTTCCCCCTCTGGTCCCAATCACACACTCATACAAAGCCCCTTCTGCCTATTAAGCACTTCCATTCTGCAAAAACTCACAATTAAAACTAATCCTTATCCTGCAAATAAGCTGAAAACGAAAGCAGTGCCTTAGAAAGCCTTCTATTTAATGAGCATCTTTGCTGTGGCCCTTGCCATTCCCCATCTTCTGAGTTTTTCTCCAAATGAAATAAAGATCAGCCCCCCTGCAGCTCCTTACTGTAAACATTAATTCAGGAGGGTCACTTACATATTAATGCTGACCCTGTTTCTGTCACCCTTACTGATACAGAGCAATCCCATTAGCCCCAAGTGTTTTAAAAAGAAGCTGGTTCTTAATGTGGGTATGGGTGGTGGAAGCTGACCTCCATCATTTCTCCTCCCTCCCTCGCCTACTCTCTGAATGTGACCAGTGAGTACCAAATTGCTGCATGATATGTGTGCCCAGGACACATTGCTGTTTGTTTTCTTCCCCATGCAAATACAAGCCTGTGGCCAAGGGAAGCACCGTGCCCACACAAATAAGAGCAGTCTCAGAATGCAGCTGCTTTTATTTTCACAAAGCACTCAGGTACCAGAATTATGGAAAACAAAGAAAAACACCAGGCAGACATTTTTGTTTTTGCAAGAACATTTACAACACCCATGTACAGACAGACATTCCCAATCCCAGAGGGATGCAAATCCACCCTTCTACTTGACCCATGCATTTTCTCAGCACTAGCCTGCATTTGCCTATTTGAATGCTGCTGAGACTGACAAGTGGCCAGCAGCAGCCCTGTCCTTTTCCCTGCAGTGCCCCAGTGAGACATCTGACCACACTGCAGCAGATATTTCCTGAAGATGAGTCTGAAATGTCAACAGCCTTCGGTACCTAACACATCCTAGGGAAATTAATGGGAGGTCAGGACAGAGGGGAAAACTGCAAGCAGCAAGCTTGAAAAAAGAACACCTGGGAAAATCCACAGGGGATGAACTTTACCTGCCAGGACTGAACCTAACCTCCTGCACCATCATCTTTAAAAATCTGGCATCTGGAAAAGCAAAGCCTTTTCCCTCTGAGGAATAGCACAGGGAAAGCTCACTTGAACATTAGCTACTCCACAACTCTGAGGTCACTTTTAAGAATTTAGGAAACACTTGCTCTTGAGAGCAAGTGAGAACAAGCCCTCTCACTACTGCCCATGTAATTGCTTTTCCACTTAGGCATACATACCTCAGCTCCTGAGAAATATTCATGAGTCACCCCTGGCCTTAATGGAACAAAGCATCTGCATAACTGGAATTGGTAAGTATTCCACCTGAGGCAGGTGGGACCCACATCACCAGCCATGGCAAGGCCCAGGTAAATCAAAGGTCAAAAAGACTGCAGAGATTTATGCCAAAACTTATATCTCCATGCAGTTTACATTTGCCTTTTACTCTGAAAGGCTCATATTTGTTCTTTTTCCATTTCAAGCAGAAACTACCCAGAGAGGAGCTGTGAAGTTTTGTGCTTGTTCCATGGAAAACTTCAGATCATGCAACCAAGGGCCATGGCAAAACTCATAACACAGGGAGTGGCACTACCTGGGCCCACTAAGGACACCCTTGATGTTTCCTTTTGAAAGTTTCCAGGGCAAGGAGAGGCTTTGCCTGCTGTCATCCAGGCTGTATAATTGCCAGGGCTTTCACTTTAGATTGAAGACTTGCTCATTAAGCATACATCTGCATATATTACATGGCAATGGGATTCTCAGATTTTAGTTGGGTTTCTAGAATAAAATGAGAATTAAACATAGAATAGTCAAGATCCTTGCCTGTTTACCTTCCAAGCAAATCAGTTTACTCTCCAGTTCCTCTGACACCACACCAAAGGAGCTAATTCTTTACACAGTATTAAAAATCCCTGATTAGTCACTAGCTCTTGCCCTGCGGCCCCCACACATCTTGTGGCTTCCATACCAGCTTCGCCTCTGCCCCTAATTTTATCCCATTATTTGTCCTAAGGACCTCACAGACCTCTGTCATCCTGTTACTATTGTCCCTTCAGCTTTTCCTCAATTAAGACAACCAGTCATGCCTAATTGTTTCTAGTTCTGTGATGGTTTAGTGATGTGAATAAATGTCCCCTCAGGACAATGTTGCAGACACTCAAATCATTCACTTGTGATCTAAATATAAAGGGCATCCAGGTCCTCTGATATGAAAGGCTGCTACATACAAGAAATTATTATGTTTATCTGGAAAAAAGGCAGATTATCCATTTTAGCAACATATTTGTAACAACAAATGTGCCAAAAGCTCAGTGTTTTTTAGCAGGGCCATGCATGTCCCTGTGTATCCCACACTCCCCACGAACCAGATGGACACAGTTCAAACTGTGAATCCACTCAGAAAATGGAATAGTAGCAACTAGTATTAGTCATTCAGAAGCATTTCACAAATTTACCTGGGATTTAGTCCCAGTCCTCATGCTCTCTTCTTCAGCATGCTGGAAGACCTGTCTGGGCAGAGCCTCTCCACCAGCAGAGGGGCAGCCCCACTGTTCCTTTCAATCTGCCCCAAAAGCCTACATTTCTGGGCTTCTTTCAATCTGGGCCCAAAAGCCACTGAGAGCAACCTGACTCCACAGGAAGCAATCCAAGCTGTAGCCACCACAGCAGCAAGGGTTGCCTTCCCAAAACAGGCTGGTGGGAGTGTGCGTTTTGGGGCAGAAGCACCAAACCTGGTGCTCCCACTTGGCTGCTGAGTTCTGCAGGCACACATGGCTCCACACTCACCACCCACAACATCCCCTTCTCTTTTTCTCTTTCCTTCACTTTCCAGTCACAGCAAAGACATCTGGGGGGATTTACCTTTGTTCTCTGCCAAACCAGTGTCTCTAAATGACAAAGCAGCCTGTTTATCTAGACTTTATCCCCACAGACTTATACCCTCTGTTGATTTTTGGCAACACAGGTGCTTGCTCCATTATTCCACCCTCAATCCTCTTATACCTCCTGCACTACTGTACAATGCTTATAAAAAATAAATAATAAATAAATCAGTTTTTTGCCTTGCAAACGGATGTACGTGAGCCTGCAGAGAATCAGGGTGTGATGCTTTTTTCTCTCTTCTCCCATATTCCCTACCACCCAAGTAGCTGGCATGCACAAGCAGCTTTCTGAGATTAAAAGTAGTAATGAGGCAACTTTGGCTTTCATACATTGTGATCAATATTTACTGGAGCAATGAGAGAGTTCAGAAACTGCAGTGCTGTCACGACAGAGAAGCTGGAGAGGAGAAAACAGCATTTCAAGTCTTCAGAGGGACATGACAACCAGCTAATGAATAGTTAGGGACTATCAGATTTCCTTCTTAATTTATTTTGCCTAGTATAGTAGTTAAAACACAGAATAATAATCTGGGCCTGTCCCAGTCTGGAGAAGCAAATGTTTGCAATAAACCATTTTATCCCCCTACCTTGAAAAGGTTTGGAAGGAGACAGTTGCTTATTAAGGTGAATGAGAGTACATCTCCCTATTCCCCAAGGTCCTCTGCTGATGTGGCATCCTGGGCAATGCACTTTGCCCTGCAGGGCATCTGCAAGTGAACACTTTGTCACATACTCTCCTGATAAAAGGGTCTTGCTGCCAGTAATGTGTCTGCTTTCTCAAGTCTGTTCATCAGCTAGCAAGCTTCTGGTGTTGTGCTACAAATAGGGCAAACCTTGGGCTCTTTTGAACTCAGCCTTAGTCCGCAAGCCACAGCATCTCTGTTGCACCCCAGGCCTCTCCAAAGCACTGTGAGGGGCCTCCAGGCAAAGATGTTTCCTCTAGTGTAATCCATATTTCAGCAGACAAAAATTCCAAACAGCAACAATACACTAAGGCAGGACAATTTCTCAACAAACAACCTCATTTGTTATCTATTTTCAGATAACAATGAATTCTCATGCTATTCCTGAAAACAGAGGGACGGATTTTGAGGTGTAAATAACAAAACAGACAAAATAGCTGAAGTCAATAGATGAGGAAAAGTCAGAGGGGCAGAAAAGGCGCAATATTTGCATGGTCCTGCTCATAAAATGCTCATAGCTCCTTATGGTGCATCTTGATTCCTTGCCTCACAGTAGAAGATTAAGACTTGGCATTTCCACATCTGTGGGATAACCTCAAAGTTCCCATGACACTTTAGCTCTTCAAAAACAAACCAAATGCATTAAGGATCTTTTCAAGGTCCTTTGACTTACACATCATCTGCCTCCTCCTACATAAATTACACTGCTTTTGGTATTGCTCAATGAAGAGCATAAAACAAATTGAGCCTCTAACCACTTCTGGTAGACAAGGGTAGTTAAGCCATATCTAAGGTGCATGGGTGTCTTTTGTGATGAAAATTAAATTCCTGAAACTCATCTGGAAACCTGGGCCTTGCACTGATCACATTTTCACTCTCCCACCTGTTGACCTCCAGCTGAGGCCAGCCATTCCTGAAGGCAGTGGGGGAATCCTGGGTAAGAAGCTGGGCATGCAAAAATATTTTGAGAGATATTTAGAAGGGAGGAAGTCAAGAATCTTTAGAAGCTAATCCAATTAGTACAAAACCCAGCAAAACTCTCTGTCTTCTTTCCATAACCACAGGGGTCTAAGGAACAGAAAAAGACCAGAAATGTCTTCAATGTCCATTCTTGCTATCTAAGTTCACAGTGGAGCAAAGCTAACAACCAGCATACTGGCTTGGGAGGGGAAAGACGGAATAAAAATCAGGTATTTGTCATCCAGGCTATACGTTTTTTTGAAAGTGTGCTCTAAAAAGAAAAGTACTTTGACTAGGATGATCCAAGAAAAATGCTGCCAAGCAAGAAAAAAGTGAGAGTTTCTGGTGGGAAAGACTCGGTAGTAAGAATGAAAAAACAATTGGAGCGGAAGAACAGACAGAGGCACAAAAATCTCTTGCAGTAATCCCCCACTTCTCCCCTGTGTTCTCTGTCTGATTAAATCCCAGCACAGTGGCAAAAAAAAAAAAAGGCATAGATCTGCAGATATAAAAAAGAGCACACAGGCACTGGCTTCTCCAGTATTTTAAGAAACTCAGGCTGCACATAATCCCCCTGCAGTTACAATGCCTCTTAACACAAACAAACCACACCCTCCCCCTTGCTCCACAAATGTCACCAGGGTATGTGACTGCAGTGCCCTTTCCCCACCATGAACCAGCTGCCCTAGGCTGAACACCCCTGTTCCCACCCACACCTCCTCCTCCCATCTGCCAACCCCAGTGCTTTTTCTGTTTCATTGCACTGTTATCTTTGATCCTTTCCACGTATCCTTCTCCTCTCAATGAATTTCCTGTTCTCTCCAAGCAAGCTCTCTGCTCCTCACAGAATCTCATGCATGTGTGTCAGGTACCATTGTGACTTCAAAAGACCCGATGGAATGGAGAAGTAACAAAGGTAAGATCACTGTTTTGCAGGGATTAACCACTGGAACAATGTGGAAAAACAGCACTGATCAGGTTTGCTGCCAGGCATGGGGCTTAGGACATGGTTTGCGTGAGTTCCATCTTCCTCAGTGATTCTGAATCAACTGATTTTTGCCTCAGTTTCCCCATTTGTAAAAAGAAGATATTAATGGTAGCCACATTAATAATAGAAAAGAAGATGGAAAAGAATGGAATGCAGACATCCACTGAAATAGAAAAGAGGGATAGTAGGAATTAGAAAGAAGTCAGAAGTTTACTGAATTAAAGTAAGTAGAGAGACAGGAGGAAGGCACGATGCCTGGACTAACTGAAGTCACGATGAAAACATGACAGAAATCAGCCACAACAATTTTTGCCAGTTTTGTGCTGCGGCTCTGGCTGGTTCAGTCTCAACATACAAGCTCATACCCCCTCCCTTTTAAACCCTGATTAACACCCATCCGTGCCAAAAAGACAGCAGTGCCTTTTGTGATCATCACCAGTTCCCAGATGGAATGGGATGCTGACCCAACCAGTTTGCAATCCCGGAACATCTGAGAACATACATCTAATCTAGACCCTAAAAGAGCAACTTCTCATAGTCTGTGTCCTGAGCTCTCCAACAAGGTCACTGGCTGTGTCCTTGCAGCTCCACTCCATGCATCCCACTGGCACACTGTGCTCTCCTGTGCAAAAGCTGCCATCAAAAGTCAGTGAGCAGAGGTGGCTGTGAGTTCCCAAGGGGCAAATGGTAATGCCATGCTAAAGATAGTAGAAGGGGGAACTTATATCCAAGTCAATTAGGATTAATGCAATGTGGGAAAGTATTAGTTCTGGAGCTGTAAGTTTCTCCATTAAAGATTGAAGGCAGATTGGAAAGGGGGGGAGGAAAGCGAAGACAAGCTAGTAAAGACTTTTCTTGGCTCTGCAGCCCTTTTCTTCCTTTCTCTGTTTTTTTGGGAAGTGATGAGGTGTGGATCTCAGACATTACACTCTGGAGATTTTCAGTGGCTCCCAACCCCATTAAGGCAGCAGTTTTTTTGCTCTCCTTCCCATCTCCTTTCTAAATGCTGTTACGCACTGATGGTGGCTTGACCTACTATTAATGGAGAACCAAAGAGATTCTCCAAAAGGAAACATCATGACATCAAAACCTTTACATTTGATTTCTTTGGCACGAGGAGAGCTCACTTTTAGTGGTGTGCATGACAAGAACAACAGTGAGGTTGATGCCTGAGAAAGGCAAGCAAACAGATAGGAGGGGCAGGATCCATTAAGCATGCAGTGAGGATCGGCTCTCACCTGTGTCTCCACCACCATAACCACCTTCCCGGCTCTCCAAAAGTAGCACAGGTAGAAGAACTGGAGGCCACAACCACACCATCAGCTTCTCTGATGGCAGTAATGCCATTCAAATGGTGGAGTTGAGCAAACCATTCCTAAATCTGAGAGGCTGAAGGTCTCTGCTGTTCCTTTCAGTGCTGACCCCTAAGGGTGCAGAAGCAGATCCATCTTGCCTCTTTGGCTGCCTGCTCATACACCTGTACCAAGAGGTTCCCAGATCCATTGTGGCTCCCTGAGGCAATGCCCCAGCTAGGTCAGTACATAATGGCACTGCAGCATTGCAGGCCAGGATGAAATAGGCACAACGGAGTGCTCAGCCAGCAGTAAAGAAAGACTTGTCATTATTATTTGCCTGTAAAGTGCCACACAAGCCAAAGGTGCTTTATAAATAAGTCAATAAGCAAACAGCATCAAATTACAAAGGAGAATGAGTGACAAAGACTCTTTCTAAAAAACTAAATAAGGGTCAGAAAAAGAAATTATACATAGTTCAAAATTCATAAGGAAGCTGGATTTTGACAAAGCAACCCTCTCCCTCTGCATAACAATGGATAGCAGAGCACATTGAGGATGCTGGCAAATTCATGATTTTAAGTATCCAGTTATATTTATAGCAGCTATGCTAATTACTAAATCACCCAATTAAGAACACATACATCTAATATGGCAGCAGACCCCTTCTCATTCCAGCTTGAACTGCTACAGCTGGCATTGACCTCAGCCCCTTTCCATGCATGTTGAAATTTAAGCATGATAGGTAGTCCTACAGAAAGAAGGACTATCTAAAACTAGATAGATACATATACCACTGGACTGGTGCTTCAAAGAGAAACAAAAAAAAAAAAAAGAATTCCAGAGCTCTGCATGGCTTTGTCAACGTCAGGAAGCACAGCATGCTACTTGCAGCTCTGTCTTCTGAAATAAGGGCCAACTCCCCAGGCAAAACCAGGGTTGTCACAGGCTTTAAATCTTTAACTAACATTACTTCAGCTCCACATTGAAGAAGACAAGGTACAGAATGGAAAGATGCATCAGGTTTAGAAAATTCCCTAGATTTTTTTGTTATTATTATTGCAATGGAAAAGGAATTGTGGTTTGAAATCCATTATTTCCTTGCAGTGTTTCCAACTCTAGTAGAGCAGTCCCAGCTGTTCTCTTACTGCTTACATAGAAACTACAGGTGTGCCTGAACATAAACAAAACAGGAAAAGGATGGAAAGCTGTATAGCAGTAGGGAAAAAAATGGGGATAAGGAGCCTGCACACACAACAGCCAGGGACTCTTGACATTTTACAGCACTCAGCCCTGGAAGTGAACTGCCATCGCACCACCCTGGTGCAGCATCTGCAAAACCTGGGGCTCTGCCATGAGGTTCAGCCTCCTGGTTAATCCAGGGAAGGCTCCTTTCCCAGCCCAGGCTGGCTCCCTGGTGAAGGCACCATGAGCATCTACCATTCTTTTGGCACTGGCTCCTAGGAGGCAGGCATTTTCAGCACTCTTCTCTGTGCTTGGTTTAGGAATTGCTGATCTCTTTCTTTTAAATCTGCTTTGGGGGTCTAGGATATGCCATTATTTTTTTTCCTCTAAAAAGCTTTGAAAGAACCTAGCTCAAGCAGACTAGGAAAGCAGGATTTGCTACTATTAAAACTGTCGGGAAACTCAGCCTGCTTGTGGAAATGACCAGTCTTGGAATTAAGACAAGACCATCAGAGGTGCCAGTGAGGGAAATACAGGAAGTATACCACAGCACAGCCAGATATAAAGCTTAAATGCGACTGTCCTGAATTCTGCTTCAAGAGAGAGAAAAGTGGAAGCACTGTGTCTTGCTTTATGGCACACACCCTGCAAAATGCATGTTGTAAACCTTCCCACCAAGAGCATTAACCAGAAAAAATACTGGGGATTTACACAGTACTTTTACTTTGTAAAATCTATGATGCCAGCAATGGACAAAGGAATCTTAAAATGTAAGTGTATAACATGGTATGCACAAAATCACAGTGGCCATGGAGGTGTGAATGAATTCAGATTGCGAACACCAGACCAGATAGTGTGCATTAACCAAAAGAAAATAACACTGTCTCTTCTCATACTATTATTCATGTACATGTTCATGTAGTTAAATTGCAAAAGCCTTCCTTTAAGGAAAATGACACACTGAGGATGTTTACTCTGGTTTTGTTATTACTTTAAATGCATTTCTGTTTTATTTCATTATTCAATATATATTTTCTTTTCCCAGTTACACTTAGGGGACAGGTACAATGTGCACACATTCATACTTTAGTGTTGTGACAACCAGCATCAGTTGTTGAAATACCCATTTCAAAACCTACTTTAGTGCAATCAATCAAATCCTTTGCTACAATATAGGGAAAATAAACAAGGCTATCAGACTGCAACCCCTAGCTGGGCAAATGGAGTGCAAAGTATGGAAGACTAATGGGGAGGGAACAGAGAAAGTGGAATGCCAGAAAGAAAGATTATTTCAATGGCTCAAAGAGCTTAAAGAGTCTTAGAGGGGATTAAAGAATAAAACAATATATTAAAATTGCAAGGAAGCAAAATCAGAGACTCAGTCATCTTGGTAGCCATAAGAATGCGTGGGCCGTGTAGCATGAAAGCCTTAAGCGATGTACTTAGGAGGAAAGATAGAGACAGCAGGAAAACTGTGCTATATTACTGCATATTCTTTCTGACCCTGAGAAGATGGCATGCTCAGCCCCTTTACCTCTACCCTGCTGTTTTAGTTATAAGATTGCCACCAATAAAAATGTTCACGCTCAGAGATCTGCCCTCCACCCCTCCTTTTGGGATGCATTTTATTTCCACAAAGGTTTCAAAATTCTGCAGAGGTCTTTCTGCAGAGTCCTGGATTCCTACTTAGGTAGTAGAGGTGCTCCGAATGCTTGCTTCCAAGCCCTTGATTTTTCTAGTAACAAATTTCCAGGCAGCTGCACCCTGTCCTGGCTCCCAAAGGCCCCTAGCCGAGAGGATGCATGTTTGTGTGAGCGTGTGCACGCAACAGACGTGTGAGCTGGGGGAACCCTGCTCTGCACATGCTGGCACCAACTGTATTCTTTAAAAGTGTCTGTATGCCTGGTTAGCCAGAAACAGACCCCAAATCCCTCCAAGCAAGACTCAATGAGAGCATATGTTCAGAAGCACAGTGACAATTAAATGAGAATTTCATGTCATCTCAGTACAACAGAAGCAACTGAAAA
This sequence comes from Anthoscopus minutus, assembly GCA_013399455.1. Lineage (NCBI taxonomy): Eukaryota > Metazoa > Chordata > Aves > Passeriformes > Paridae > Anthoscopus > Anthoscopus minutus. Next base: position 54,185 of record VWYI01045494.1, read on the forward strand.
CTATTTGCCTGGTTCAAGCAAGGAAAAACTAGCACCACCAAAACCACATATAACTATACTGCTGAAATTCTGACAAAACTTCCCATTTACAGCAGCACTGTGCATGTGTATTTTATATACATGCTTCTTTACTTCAAGCATGGAAAATGTCAGCCCAGAGGGAACTGTCTGAGAAAGCTACAAGCAGCCATTGAACTTGGTATTCACTTGCTTACTGTGTTCAGATTTTTTTATATATATATATTTTTGATGGAAGTGTTGCAACTTTTTGCTTTCATTTAGAAAGAAAATGTGTAGCAGAAATAGTTGACATAATAGTGTTTTGAGTTTTCAAGGGAGACTAAAGCAATACCTAGAGACAAATCATTCTGTTCTACTGCTTCTTGCTTGCCAACCCAACTCTTTCACCAACCCCGTTCTTGCTTTCCTGTCTAAGCCTATTGCCTGTACTGCTTATGAGAGCTGCTGGGAATTCTTTTCTCACTCTTCCAGATCTCCTTACCTAGAGCTTACAGCTCTTGAAGTCACTGTAAACAACTCTAGATCATGAGTGTCCTTAAGAAATTTTTGCAGAAAGATTACTCTGGAGAAACCTGGAGAGAGATGATCAGTGGGCAGATGAGTTTTGGAATCCCTTCCGAGGGATTCATGTGGTGCTTTCACAACAGAAGGACTGAGAAAGCTCTATAGAACCATCATTGACCAAGCTACAGCCCCTGACAATACAAATGCAGCATGAAAGCAAAGTACTTTAGCATGGCATTTCAAACCCTGTTTAAAAAGCAACATGCCTTACTATATATCTATCTCACACAAAATTCTGAAATTCTATAACCTTCTAAATGCATTTGCTATATTACAAAAATTAGATCAAACACAGGAGGATAAATACATGAAAAATATCTGTTTCTGCCTTGCCTTCTCCTTCATCTCTACTCTCCTTGCTTTTTCTCTTTTTTTTTTTTTTTTTTCCCTCCTGAGTGACCTGGCCGCTAGAATTCTTGCCCTGGCATTCTCACCCAGAGGGTATCCAGAGGGTGAGTTATCCTTCCAAATGCTTGCTCACGGGGGTATAGTAATGACACTTCAATCTTCTCCTTGCTGTGCCCTACAGCCCCCATACATTAGTGTAGAAAACAAGTTTACAAAGCAGAAGACAAGAGTCTGTCAATAACATTAAACAAGCTGTTATTTCTCCAGTTAGTGCCAAAAGAAAGTAGAGAGAAGGGTTGGCGAGAAAGAAGGGACAAATTGTTTTATGACTCAAACACAAACCCTCTGTCTAATGTGTGTATTTGCTTCCTTTTTTTTTTTCATTTTCTTCCCTTCCTCCCTCCCATTTTTCTCTTTGTGGACGTCAAATGTAAATTGGGGGTTTATCCTGCTTTACTGCGGCATGAGACACATGCATAATCCTATTTTGTAGAGAACAGTATGTCCTCTGCAAGTCATACAAGAGGTGGTCCTCCAAGACTCTTTGGTCCTCTGTCTGATGCCCTGGCTTGAAGCTCCACTTTGGAATTATCTCCTGTCTCCTTAAATTCCCTTTGCAGAGCATTTAGCAAAGTTGTAGACACATCACCCCGGGAGAGGGATGCTGGCTGAGGTTGAATTCAGTCTGAGATTGAATCTCCCACGAGTAAATGCTGCATGATCTAACTTCCCTACACAGTTAATGAAGACTTGGTCCTTACAGGCGGTGAAGTCAAAAGGTTAATTCAGCTGATCAGGAGGTGTCTGCTCTAGGATGAGCTGAATTAAGTTCCTAGCCTTAACTGACTGCACTGAATCTCTATCAGCTATAATGGGTGTTTAGACACCAACTCACATCTAGATACTTAAAGACTCCTAAATTTAGACATTTTAATCTGGAGCTGAATCTCATTCTAGAAGTCAAGAAAACCTTTTGCTCATTTCTGGCTTCCTTGTGAACATAAAGAGATTTATGTCTCAGATTATCACTTTTTGTGAAACAGGACTGAGTTTTCATGTACTGTGTACACCAAGAAATACGAAACACCACAGAAGAACTCCACTAAAGTTTGCCCTGATAATGGTGTGCTATCACAGAAAAGTAGATATATCACACCTAGAAGGAGCAGCTGTCAAACCATGATATCTGGCAGAATGATTCTCCTCCTTGCAGAGCACAAAGGACACTCAGTGACTGGTACAAATGCCATTCCCAGCACCACCCAAGCTGTGATGAGCAAGTAGAATTATGGAGTTAGCACAGGCCTATGCTCAAGCAAGCCTTGCTGTAAGGCACAGTTTATCAGCTACGGTCAGCACCTTGCTATCACAGTATCCTGTGGCTTCCCAGACTGAGCAAGCCCTTCCCTGCACCATGTCATCTGTGTGTCATGTTGTACTACTGTGCAACAGAGCCATGTCTGTAAAATGCTGGTTGAGAAGACTCACTAGATTTGGAGCTCCTCCTTCAGCATTTGCATGAGGCTTTGATGGTCTTGTGTTCCTGCTTTTTTGTTGGTTCGGAGTTTTTTTAAAAAAAATCGAGCTGTTAAAGGAAGCCGTAGGACCATGCTTAGATAATAGCCTGGAAATGTTTGTTATAATGAAAATAAACTACTTTTTCAGATCTGAAAATGCAGAGGACAAACTTTCTGAGCTCTTCTGTCCCAGAGCCCAGACAGAATGCTGAAGCTCAAAGGCACATTAAAATGAAATAATATAGAACACTTACCTCTTTTCCTCTCCAAAGTACTTCACAAGCTTTTATTAAATTAAGTCTCATCACACCCTTGGGACACAGGTGTAGTAAATACCTTCATGATAGGGTGAATAAGTAAGACACAGAAAACTCTCCACAAATACTCTTCTGACTGACTGTATGAATTGATTCATTTCAGTGGCACCCTTGTGCTGTCATTTCCCACAGACTTTCAAGCAATCAAGTTTTACTGCCACAAAGGGCTTGCAGGGAATGAACTGCAAAGTTGTACACAAGAGAATTTGCTTATGCAAAGCACATGAGCAGATCCCAGCAAAGAACCAGAGCAACGGCTCTGTACAACTGCAACTCTCTGTGTTTGGGGTAATAATCCAAATATTAAGCTATGTGTTGTCAGCATGAGCCTGACTTATGGATTTTTAATCTATTTGTGTATTTTAGTTAAGTAGCTAAATGAAACAGGGGAGCCTCTAGCAAGTAAGTCCACTCCTAGGGTGTAAGCCAGTTTGCTTTCCACCACGTAAGTACTGTGGGCATGCTGAGCAATGTCACAGAGGACACACAGAGTAAGGGGTGGACTTGAGAGTCATAGATCAGACAAAAGGATGCTGACAACTCACAAATCAGTGTTTCCTGTTTGGTGTCCAGGACAATTAATTTCCTGTCAGGAACAGTTTTAGAGACGGGAATAAATACCTTAGCACCTAATTTTAATTCAGAATGTCTTAATGCAAAAATGTAAAAAGCAGGTGTGTAACCATGTAAAAAGTCAGATGAAAGAAAACAGTTGCTTCAAAGAACAGAAAACTACAGGTCTTGGAAAAAAAACAACCCACAACGGCAGGGGGAGGGAGAAGCAAAAAACCAGTCAAAATCCCAGAAGTCAAAACTCCACAGGAAACAGGAGCAGCATGAGGTTGTACCAGGGTTTTATGGAGATCTACCTGAATTTTCCTTTTCCCAAGTCCAGAAACTCAGAAATAACATTTGAAAGCAAACTTACAGCCCAAGAATTGTTTGCAGAAATGGCCCCAGTTTGATTCATTTGACTTGAGTAACTGCAAGTAGCAAATACATTTGAAAAATACAAAATTGTCCTGGAGGGGTTTTGCAACCAGAAGAAGCTACAATTTTTTAAATTAACTCTACAACTCAAAATATTATACTGGTTTCAGTTAACAGCTGCATTTTACAGACAGGAAAACAGAAGTAGAAAGGAGCTAAACCAGTGTTGTCTTCAACACATGAATAATTTTTCCAAGTTTTGATTTAGATCTGAGGTATTTTTATCTTTTTTCCACCTTCCATGTTCTGCAGGTCCCCAGGTCTCTTACTGGGTATGACATCAAAGTCCCTGTTAACTTAGAAAAGATATCATGCTTTGAGCTGAGTCAAAGGAAGCAAAGTTCTCAAACTCATCTGGTAATTTTCAGGCAAAAAAAAAAACCCCATTTGGAATTGATATTTATGGCTGCAAAATTCATCCTTTTTATGCTGTTTGTATTAAAATAATTAAATTTTTTAAGGATTGCAGATAAAAAAAAGTAGATGCAGTTGTTGGGTTTTTTTTTCCCTTAAAACATTTTTGGTCAAAACTACATTTCAATTAAATTTTGAAATTGACTCATCAGATGTGTCCCACAGAAAATACTGGTATTTAAATTGAAAAATCAAACACCTGCAAGTATGCAATCATACTCTAACTTACATAATTTACTGCACCATTTGTAAAGGGTAACTTCCATTCTTCAGTTCCCAAGTATTTTGGAAAGAGGGAGGTCCCTATTTTTGCTGGAAAGGAAAATCTGAACAGAAGATTTTATTTGTGGGTAAAGAAAAAATGGTTGTTTTTTTGTTTGGAGTTTTCCAGGGTTTTGCTTTTGTCTGGGTTTTTTTGTTTGTTTGGGGTTTTTTTTGAGTAACTCTTTGGAAAACAAAACAAATTAAAAACCACTGAAGTTCATGAACAATGACAAGAACAAAACCATCTTGGGTCAACTTCAGACAATATATCTTATGTATAGATGCAGCCATCAGCAAACTCAGAGGGTGGTGCCTCTTAGAGTTTGGATCAGGTGGGTTTTTTGGGTTTTTTTCAACCTCAGGTTTATTATTTTATCAAATCTAAATCCATCATCAGGCCTCCTTATTTCTAGAAAAGATTAAATATCTTCAAAGTGCAGAGGAAAAAGGTGCAATTCTTAAGAACACTGCAAGGTTACAGGGCACTGTGTGCTAATAAAGCGTGTTGGTTTGGAAACAAGCTGAAGCAGGGAGCAGCAGGGGCACTGCTTTGTGACTGTAGCTTTTTCAAAAGGGTCTGTTGAAAGTATTTCAGGAGGAGAGACATGTGAGTGAATTCTTTAAATGTGTCAACAGGGAGGCCAGACACTGAACTTCTGCCCACTCCGGAGCCAACACCATCCTTCAAAACAAAGGGGATTGACCTCTGCAGTTGAGAATCACTGAGTGGCAGCAGGGGGGTCCCTGTATTTTTTTTTCTGAGCCACTTGCAACAGAGAAACAGGGAGTAGTCATTTGAAATCATGGTTGAGTAGGGAAAAAAAGAAATTATTTCTCCCTGGAAACTGGAATGGAGAAGGAGGGTAGTAGGATATTGATTAAAAAAGTTCTCTACTCTGTCCTTAATGAAATCGAATAGTGCTTGGAAGAGAAAAAGCACAGCTTCATTTCCTCTCCTCCTTTATGAGGAGTGCAAGATCTGCTATCCTGCTCGAGGGCAAAGCAATAGGTTCTGGCAAGTCTTTCAGCAGGAATTGGAAATCCACCACATCAGGTACCACTTCTTTCCTCCCTCAAGCCACATTAACCATGAGCACCCGTGTCCTGCTCCATTCCCTGAATCACTCTTTGCCACATTTAGAAATCATTACAGTACAATTTATATATTATATATACAATACAATACTCTTCCCCTCTGACCAGTTTTATCAGGAGAAAACATAACCCAGCTGGCAAAGACAAAAAAAGAGCAGTCCTGTCGCTGCAGCAATGAGACCACCTAACAAAGAAATGAGAGAAGTCAGGATGTTTCAAACAGCGGGACTAAGATTGAGATCACCCTGTGTGCTTCAACAATGAGCCCAAACAGTTAATACATTGCCATTCTTGGGAAGCAAGCACCAGCTTCTCTCTTAGTAATGTCCTCCTAAAGCAGACCCCTCCCTCTGTGCCTTGTGCACAAGGGAAACCTCTCACTCCCACTGCTGCTAGATCAGCACCACGCAGTCACACACTCATCTCCAAGTGCAGCTATCCCAGATGGAGCTATGTGCTCTTCAAAGATAAAGTTTGTAGTCCCAGTTGCTTTGCTGGATCCAAATCTTAAAAGTGGGAAGACTGACCCCGCAAAACTCCTGTGCTCTGTACTTTCCCAAATGGAAAGAAAAGCCTGCGCAGATGAAAGAAAACACAAAATTAAAGAAATTTCCAACTGCCACCGCATGACCTTGAACAGATTGCACACCTCTTGGTATTTTCTTCTTCCTTCCTTCCCCTCAGCACATTTCCACATCCACTGCTGTGAAACTCAGATTGTAGTATGTATGTCAATGACTGCATGAGGGCTAATTTATTTGATGTTTGCCGAGTGTATACAAATCCTCAGGTAGAAAGACACTTCAAAAATGATGCAGCTAACCAGTAAGTTTTATATAAGTAACTACCATGCTAAGATCATGGAGAAAAAGACCCAAAGACCACTGACAAGGAAGGGAGAAGAGAAATCCATGCCAAGTTTTCAGCAAGTATGTGTTAAAGAGGAGCCTGTGCCAGCATTTGAAAACCAAGCAGACAGCAGAGCAGAAGGCTAATAAAGAGATTCAGCTGATAACAGCTTAGATAAAGCACCTATAGATGAACCAGTTGGCACAGGAATCTCAGTGTATTCAAGTAGGGAAAGCTTTGTTTCGTGTTTTCTAATGCTGTATTTAGAATTTCAAAATCTTCCCTAAGGCACTGTGATAAAACAAAAGGAAAAAAAAACTTATTTGGGCTAGTTTAAGTGTTCCATCTTCACTGATGAAAACAAATAACCAAGACTCTCCCCCTCTCTTGTGAAAACATCAGTTTTCCATTCTGTTTCAATCTGAATTTTATCAACATCAACTTGACTTCAAAAGTCATTGATTTTTCTCATAAAATGTCTCCCAACAGGAAAATATTCTATTGATATTTTCTAATAATTACCTTTAGTTTAGAGCTGAAGGTGAATGGAGAACTAGTAGGTCTGAATTTTTCTACTGAAAGGCTTTTCTCCCTCTTTATGAAATGGAGAGATTTCCTTCTGCATATTCAGAGTTTGCTGGGTGACCCTTAATATGAGGTTTAAATCCACAACATGCTCAGTGCTGCTAACCTTAGAAAAGGACAGAGCTTGTGACTGTCTTTGGCGGAAACAGGTACGTACTGCATGATGCCCTCTGAATGATTTGGTCAGTATCCTGCAAATCCTGCCCCAAGTATCTTTCATTCTCACAGCACTCTGCAGCTTGCTTTGTGCTGGTAAACTGCTGCCATCCATCCATCTAGCCCAGAGGAGGTAGTTTACCATTAGTGTTGTTTCAAGATATGATTTTTTAAATTTTTTTTTCTGGTGATTTGTATAGAAAGAAAATCTATAGAAATGAGAACCCTATGAATATTCCAACATTTTGTATTACTACGTATTAATCAATCTCCTCTCCAGAGATGCCACTGCTGATTTAAAATACTTTCCTTTTTTATTTTAAAGGTATGTTCAGACCATCTTAAAGAGCTGAGCAGACTTGGATAGATAAGAAGGAAAATATGTTTCTAAAGATGCTTAATGCTCAATTCTGAGTGTGTAGAGATGCTCGTGAACTCTAAGCTCCACAAAGGACTGAGAGCTTCCATTCCATTCAGTGTATATATGTTTACCCTTATTCACAGCATTACAGTTTCCACTGCAGTCCTTCCAAAAGAGATATAATAACTAGGAAAGCTTTCTGTGACAGAGTGCTCCAGCACATTCATCCAACAGTTTAGCAGAACAATGCGGAGATGGAGTCTGCAGCTAAAGAAAACAGAGCTGTCACTTAAAAGCTCTAGTGTTAATAGCTGTTCTGCAAACCCCATCACAATGAAAAAGAAAAAAAAAAGAGCACTGAGGAAAAAGGGAATAGGACAGTGTGCGGGCCACAGAAATGGCTGAGATATTAAAACAATACCAGAAGACAATCAAGGAAGCATTAATTTGGGATATTCCCCAGCAGTGAAGAGGGACATTGCAACCCAGATCTCAAGGAATAGCTGTTCAATGGTCTCCCCCAGAGCTGCCCAAGCTGCTGACCTCCTCACTGTCCACTTTGCTCTGACATCACTGCAGCAAAACCTGTGGGGCACTCGGATCTGCTGCAGCCACAGCTCTGTGTGCAGGGCCACCATCATCTCATTACTCATGGAAACGCAGTCTCAAAAGGGGCAGCCTGTAAACGGGGCAGCAGAGCCTCGCCTCCTGGTCTCAAAGGAAAGAGGAAAACTGCCAGGGTACATCAACAGTTGGTAATAAATGCAGGTGCATGTAAGGAGGCTTACCAGCCCTGGGTTTAATCTAGCAGAGATGCCACATTTACTCTAGAGCCCACGCTGCTCTGCTCTACGGGTTGCTCGTTACCCATACTAACGCCATACTAATTAACCCTGGTGCTGCTGCAGGCACAGCCATCCCTCTCCTCCCAGGGAGAGCAGAGGAAACAGAATGAAGGATTCAGAATACTGAGGAGAAGAGCAGCTTGCAGTAGCCAAGCTGAAACAAAAGAAAATGGTGAATGTATTTCAGGCAAAGGAAGTAGAAGAGATAAATCTGCTTGCATCAGGTATTACTTAGATACATCATGTACAATGTGGTGGTAAGATCTCACCAAATCACATTTGACAAGAAAGGCAGTAAAATTTTGGGACTGAGTCAATTAGGACATTGGGTTAGAATCTGCCAGCTGGTTGATAATGCCTAACACATCCAGAAAAACTTTTAAACTTTTATTGTTTGCCATTTTTATTGTTAAAGGCTGCCTTCCCCTCAGACACACAGGGTAAGGTACTCATCTTCCCACTTTGTTATATTTTCAAGCATTAATCAAATATGACTTGCTATTCCCCTCAGCCTAATTTACTCTCCTCCTTTTTTTCTTTTTGACACTCCCAGCTCTGCACATGCCCACATACTTCTGGGATCGCTCCAACACAATCCATTTCTGTAGGCAGAGGGTCCAAAACATCTCTCTGGAAAGCCTTAAGTGTATTACCCTTAAATCAATGCATCCCCTCAGCTGACAGCTTATGCAGAAAGTGAGCAGACAGTAATAGCAAATGTTTCTTCCAACTTCTCAGACTGATAGTGAGCTCTTGCAGGTGATACCCCACAGAGAAGACCACCTTTCTTCCCCCCATCTCCATCTCCCTTCAGCACAGCACTGTGATCAGGATGCAGGCCCAGGATGCATTAGCCAGAGTCCCCATGGGGCTGCTGCCTTGCAACCAGGTAAATCAACTGCTGAGAGCGCTTGCCAGGATTACAGGGCAGCAGACAATTGAAAAGGACTATCACAAACTAATGTTTACATTATGAACCCCATGTTCCCACCTTCCTAAGGCTCCCTACCATCTCCCTCTTTGTAAGCAACCAGAATTTGGGTTTCTTTGAACTGAGCTAACAGAACTCATACATAGCCATTCCAGCAGCAGAATATGTAACAAACACCATCAGCAAAAACAGGAGAACAAGCAAAGGAAACAATTGAATTAATGACTGATATTTTTGTGTCCCTGTAATCTTCCTCACTCCTTCCCTGCAGAGGCCTCTGAAGGGAGCTGACAGAGACCTGACTGCAAGGGAGATGTTACATGGATGAGAAGCCACTTCAGAATGACACAAACCTGTTTTATCTGTCAGTCAGTATGGGGGATGAACAGGCATTTAGCAACAGTGTCACTGAAATTATATTGCTTTTCTTTTGAAAAACATAAATATTTGATTCTCCCTTCCTCAACTTTCTGCCTCTCCTCTTGTTTTAAAACAAAATCTCATAGATTTTAAAGTAGAACCATAGTTTGGTTTTTTTTCTCAGTCACATTCAGCTGGTTTGAAAAATATTTGAGTGCCTCTGTGTGTAAGAGAAATGGCATATATCCTGCCTGTAGCTGATAAGAGAAAAAAATAAAAAACAGGGAGTTGCAGAGTATATTGCCACAGGAATATAGCAGGTTTCTGTCTCCCTCCAGTTGTGGAGTTTTTCCTTTAAAATCAGATGAGACCAATTTCAGGGGAAGGTTTGCAAGCCCCAAGCCCTCACCACTTGCCATATACCAAAAACCTTGTGTTACAGCAGATTACAGAAGATGGGCCTGCTCTACCTGACCCCTGGGTAGGTGCCCTGAACTTGAGTTTCATCCATCTTTGAAGCACAAAGGTTGTTCCCAGCCAGACCTCTACCCCTTCAGAAGCCCCACAGGGTCAGTTAACCAGCCTGGGGAGGAAAATCACAATTACCTAATTAATATTAACTGAGCCAGGTAGGACCTTTGCCACAGGAGGATGGACAAGTCCCTGAAAATCTGTTTCAGCTAGAGCACAAAACCTCCATTTTGTTTGAAAGTCTTTCCTGGTTGCATACAGGAAACACCACTGAGAATGCTTATCTAACTGAGACAAAGAGTATAAATCAGTTTTTCACATGGCACTCAGCTTTCCACCTTTTGGAGGCTAGCTAAATAAAAAATCACTCTGTTTTGTCAGCTTTCCACCTTTTGGAGGCTGGCTAAATACAAAATCACTCTCTGTTTTGTTCAATCTACATGGTAGACAGTAGCCTATTGCCCCTGCTGCTGCCTTAACTCAGGTGCTGGAGAGAAATTCTTTTGCTACCAAGACTTGTGCATGACTCTTGTCCCCATACTGGTGAGGGGGAATGCATCATTACGCAGGTTATTTTTGTACAAGAGCAAATCCTGTCAGTGCCATGTCCTTAGGGATAACACAACATTCTTGAGCTCCATTAGCAAAATCTCACATCTATGTAAAGGATTTGTAAATGTTAACCCAGGATTGTGAGTGACTTCTGAATAAATCAGATGCTAGATGGTATCCATGGTCACACTAACAATGAAGCAGGGTTTGTCACTTAAGAGTTTGCCCTCAAGAGCACAGAACTGTTAAATGCTTTAGAGATAATAATAAAAAAAACCCCAAAACAAAACAAAAAATACCCAACAAAACACATGAGCAGAGTCTTAACCAAAACAGAGGATTTCTGTTTAGTGGGAATATCTACTTCAGGAAATTTTGCAGAAATTTCCCACTGAGGAATGTGGGGAATTTATTACCACGTGAGAAGGATGTGGAACATGAACACACAGCAAGGCCTCTTCAGGCTGCAGTTCCACTATAGGTTTACCATTCTGCAGCATTATCTTTGTTCCAGCTCTACACAGGCAGGCTTATCTGCTCCCCTTTCCAACCCATTCCTGAGCAGGAATGGGAATTGATTAGCTCTGTCTTACATCAGTTAAAACTATTGCAGAGCAGCATCTTCAGGGACCACAGTGATCCAAAAAATGTACTTCTGAACAGCGCACCCCATGAGCTGGCTTCTGACAGCCCTTGTGTGGTAGAGGATCATAAGTCTGCTGAAATCACTAAGTTTCTGCAAAGTGTTTTGATTTCAACAAAATGGTGTTTGCTAATGAGAGCCTGAATCAGTAGAAAAGTCCCAGCTGCTCCTCTCTCTGGCAAAAGAAGTAGGGGAAAAAAAAAAAGAAAAACAACTAATGCTTTTGTATGTAAAAAGATGTTTGCAGCTAGAGGGAAAAAAATTGTTTGTTCTTTTAACAGCAGAGACTTGGAGCAGAGAGGAACAAGGTAATTTCACATGTTCCTGTGAACAAGCTGCTACAGATAGCTTCCCTAGATAATAAGTAGAAATGAGTGAGAAGAAATGGATAGGGGAAGATCTATAATAGTGCAAAGAAATGTGTGATCAGCTAGGGAATTCCTTTTAGGAACCTTGTAGAGAATATTGTATTTGCCAGACCAGATCAGTCCTCTGGGCCAATCAAGTGCAATTTAAGCATTAAGTGTAACAGCTTGATAAATCTAGGTCAATGCACCTACACACAGGTACAAGTTTAATACCACTTCATTAGCAGGACTGCAGCACCTAACACTGAGCACATCTACAGGTCCTAGAAGAGAGAGACTATTGGCATTTATGAGATTACACAATTAAATCAATGAATTTCCCTTAACGAGTGACCAGAGATTGGACCCTCTTTACAATTTCTAGTCTGCAGCAGCAGACGGTGCTGATGCTTCAAATATAAGTGGAAAACAGTATTGCAATGCTCATCTGGCCAATGTGTAACACCCAGCAGGAGGCTGAAGAGGGAAGAACTCTGCCTTTTTGAGCCCATGCATTTAATCAGCCTTCACTGGAAATGCATTATCTTAGCATGCAGCAGATCCACAATTACTGTTAAACTTTTGTAAAAAGCAGCGCTGACCCATTTAAATCCATCTCAGCATCTTAGCTGAGCCACAAGTCAGTACAAGGGGGATTTTATCTTTGCACTTGCTTCAGGTTACTAGAGAGGGACTTCTGGGCTTGCTCAATAGCAGAGAAATATCAGAATTTTTAGGTGTACTTCTAATATCTCATCTCTGCTGGGAGGCTGAGGAAGACAGCAAAATCCTTGACTGTCCTGGCTAGCCAGTGGAAGAGGGAGTGAGATGACAGGGGAGGGCTCTGCTCACCTGAGACTATGGAGAGATAAAAAGACTTATTAAAAGACAAAATTGGCAGTAGTAGAGCAACAGCATTAGATCCCATGCTCCTTCTCCCACAAATGGAAATTATACAGTTTTCTTGTCCTCCTTCAATGACCACCCCTCATGACTCCAAGACTGGTCCAGGCTTCTCGCTTGCATTAGCCCCAGAGCCACTCAGCTATTTCAGTAAAGAACCTTCTCTCTACCACAACCTTTAGTGTCTGAGTAAGGCTGACAATTACTGCCAGCCACCTTGTTCAGGTATGACTGTACTACACAGGCACCTCTCCCAGGACTGCAGGACAGTCAAACAGCAGACCAGGACTAATGGCAGCCTATTGGACACCTCCAGCACAAAAAAGTTGTGCACCCTCCCTTCCAGATGAACCATCACACTGACAGAATTGCAGCACACTTCTATTTTGGCAGCCACCCAAGGCAAACAGAGCAGTAACACAAGCACACAGAAAGCACACCATGCTGTCAGACCCTCGCAACTTTGGGGCAAAACCTACTTGCAGTGAGGGATGGACAAGACACTGAGAAAACTCATCCAGTAGGGGTGGCATCCCTGCTCATGGCAGGTGAGTTGAAATGAGATTATCTTTAAGGTTCCTTCCAACCCAAGTCATTTTATGATGCAAGCCAAGATCTACCTCTGCAGTTGCCCTGTGATAGATCTAACTATTCTTAGAAACAACTTTGAAGGACTGCTAATACAAACCCAGATTTAATATAAGTGCAAAAAGCTCCACAGGCATGTAATATGTCTTTTAGAAATGAGAAGTGGTTCAAGACATCTAATCAGGTGAAAGGCAATTCTTTACTGAGGCTGTCAGATGCAGATGAACCCTGCAGGGCTTGCTGGCTCCTGAAATGCCCATCTAACCTACCCAGCACTGCCAAAGTACCATCAGACCAGGCCTCCTAAAACCTGGCTAGGCTCCTAAAACCTTCTACCTATTCCTTAAGTGCTCTATTCTGGTTTTTTTTTGACCTGAGCATTATTATCCAAAACACGTCATTTACTAGAATTAGCCTTTACAGCCCCTTGGAGACAATTTGTCTACACAATTGCCCTTTTTTTGGACAACATCTGTCTATAGAATATGAGGTTCAAAAGCCTCCATGTGCTTTGCTCTAACATACATGACAATGTTCTGGAAATTCACCTGTGTTGGAAAAGTATCTGACTCTGACATAGAAATAGTTGATAAAAGGAGAAAATGCTCCCTACTTCCCCTGCAATAATAATAACAGCACTTAACCCCAGGGAAACACTACGCTAGAGAAAGATGGTCTTGGCAATAATCAGAACAAAAATTTGCAGGCTAAAATTGCCATCTTTCACACACTTCTTCCTGGAAGCAGGACTAGAGGATTTTGCAGAATGAATATGACACATAAGTGGGGGTGAAAGAGCATGGAAGGAGCTGCTGCAGGAGTCATAGTAGGTGTGGAAATACAAGCAAGGAGTCTAAGCACAAGACTCTTGTTCTCAGCTCTGTCCCCCTAAACAGAATATCTCCACAGTACTTCCACTAGTCAGGTTCCTTACATAAATCAGGTATCCTGAAGCTGATAGCATGAAGGCTTTCATGTGCACACACGTGTGTGTTCATACATGGGGACATGCTAATAAGTGGCCAGAGGCAGCACCAAGCTTTGAGTCCAAGAAGCAGCAGCAAGAGCAGGGTAGGATGGTGAGCATGAGTCTAGCACAAGCTCATATAGCACAGGGGACCTGCAAGCAGGAGAAGATGACACAAAATGGACCAAAACCAGTACTGGACATAGGGAGACTTTTGCAGCTTGTTTCATTCAGCTTCACCCCTGTCCTTGTCCTTTTCACCTTTTTCTTACTGTTTTTTTCTGCTTTGACCTTACCTCTCTCCTCAAATTGCATGGTACACAGTGCTGCATCCCCACAGCTGTGCCTCACTCCCTTAATTCAAAGCCACCTTCATCATCATGCCATGCTGATCCCAGACAAGCCCCGAAAGGCACAGATCGTTCAACTCTCATGTGGATGTCACCTAATGAAGACATCTATAAATATGGGCACATTAGAGCTCACCATCTGGCTGCGCCTCTTGGATGGCTCCGCTCCCCACAGATCAGTGGGCATGGAGATGGCTGCAGCCAACCAATTATTCCTCTAGCTCCTGCTCCAGCCCTGGCGGGCATGGATGCCCTCAGCGATGCCGCTGGCTGCGGAGAGCACAGCGGAGCAGGGCCATTCCAAGCGGAGCAGGGCCATTCCAAGCGGAGCAGGGCCATTCCAAGCGGAGCAGGGCCATTCCAAGCGGAGCAGGGCCATTCCAAGCGGAGCGGTGAGCCGAGCCCCGGCGCGCTGCCCCTCCCGCCGCACCGCTCCCAGGGCCGGCAGCGCTCTCCAGCCCCTTTTCCCCAGCAGGGACAGCTCTCATTCAGCACCCCAGCCGCAATGCGAGGGCAACAAGCCTCCCCTCCTTCTCTCTGTGTCTGCACAGCACCAGCTATTCTATCAATCTCAACCACATTTTTCTTCCTTCTCATCTGCCTCTGACACACCTTTTCTTCAGTACTAGGCACAATTTTTCTGTCCGCTGGTCAAAATGATAAGCTGAAAATACTTCTTTCCGGAAGACTCAAGACCTATCATTTGATTTTTGCTTGCTTGTTTGTTTTATTTTAGAAAACACTCTTTTCAGATTGGCTGAAACATTTTATTTGACCTATATGGAAAATTTAAAAAAAAGCCTTTTCCTTACAAATTTCCTTCTTTTTTAATTACAGAAATTTTCCAAAGCAAAACTGAGTGAAAAATCAGAAATGAAAATGGTAGTTCTTCTCAAAAAAATGTCTCCCTTTTTCTCCTCCCCAAAACTAAGCATGATGGACAAAGAGTGCAAGCTCTCTACAAACTGTGCTTAGGAAGATAACATAGCACTCTTGCTGACATTTTTCTCCTTTCCTGCTCTTTTTCCCTGCTATCATCTGCCTGTTCCCAAATGCCATCACAGTTGCCAGACCAAGCTTTCAGAGAAGAACACGAGCGCAGAAAAGTTCACTGAACTGCAATGGCACATTTTGCTCCCTAAATATTCTGTAGCCACAGGACACTGAGGATGATTGTATTTTCTTTGAGGTAAAATGAATATTTTATATTCTCCCCCCCTTTCTTTCCTCTCATCTTAATAATTCTCTTATTTTGAAACACCAGCTTGCATGCAGTATTTAAATAAAACTGTTTTCAGAGTCACAAACAGCTTGAAACACTCAAGTCTCTCAAAATATATATTGCAAGTGATGTACATCCTCCTGTTCTGTGCATAAGTGGCAGAGAGCAAGGCACAACCTGGGGATTCCATACAAGAATTAGTGGAGCAACATTTCCCTTCTGAAACCTTGTGTTCCTCTGCAGCAAAGAAATCTGGGCATGTGAGTTGAGACAGAGGGTCAAGGCTGTTCCTATGCAAATCACTGAAAGGTCTGGTGTGGCAAATTTTACTCAGAAAGGTGTCTGAAAATGAAAGGGATGCAGTGGGTCAAAACTGAAGCAGGAAATGGGAGGGAAATAATGAAAGGTGCCATTTGGAAAAATTGCTGCTGCTGGGCAAGAGAGAATGAAAACACAGAATCTGCTATATCTATACATATTAGATAATTACATATGTACAAAAGGGTTCAGAGGGTTTGGGTGACTCAGCAGCTCTACACCTTCAAGGCCAGATCACACAAATCTTTGAAAAGGCCCACAAGCTGCAAGGATCCAGCTTTGCTGGATTTTGAGAAGCCTGTTTTATGGGACATCCTTGAAAGGATGCCCAGAGGCCCATTTGCTTTGAACCATGGCATTTTTATACCAAAACATCAGTTGATCAAAAGAACCTCTGAACAGCCAGATGTGCAGAGACCCAGGGAGCTAACTGCTGGTCAGGAGGTGGGATGCTCCATATCTCAAGCAAGTGGAAGTGCTGCTTCAAGTTCACAGCTGACATGACACTCAGGGCTGGGGCTGGCCTGCTTTTCATGGAATTGTTAAGGTTGGAGAAGACTTTCAAGATGGAGCCAAATAATTTTGGGCAGCTGTATCCCCACAAAGTCGTCTATTACATGAAGGAATGGACATTAATGGAGATAGCTTCTCAGACCAGGTGAGGGTGCTACAGACCTGGCAGCTGTTCCAGCTGCTTGAGTGATGCGTCCTGGCTTACTTGGAGGTGTTTCCCTGAACAGCTGAGAGAAAAGGAAATGAAGCATGCCTCTGCACGGGTCAGAGGGGGCCACACACCATAAATGTTTGTGCAGGTGGATGAAGAGCTGTGCCCACAGATGCTCACAAACAGGGCAAGGAGTAAACATGCATATTTGAAAACTCATCCATCTGTATTACAAAAATGAGTCATCTCATCCCAATACCACTTTTTAACTTTGCAGAGGCTTTTATCAGACACAGCAGGTAGCTGGGAGGCTGTAAAAGGACTGCCTGCAAATCTCAGGGCTGAGTGCCCTGAGGTTTGACAGAGGCTTCCCAATTGAGGCAGCATTCTGCTGGGAATGTGCAATAACAGGGGCATATGGCAACTTCCCAAATTTGCCTGTGGAAGAAAATCATGCTCCTCTGCTCTTAGCTGATGTTGCATCTCTGAAGCAGCCCTTCATTATCAATCATCTGCAGCAGATTTTGTGCTCTTATCTCAAAAAAACTCCCTGCACTGTCCACATCTCTTGCTTATAAAACCCCAGCAAAGGTGAGAGATGCTGTAAGGAAGAAACTTTATCCTAATGGAAAGATGCTTTTAAAGAACTGAAAAAATTACAAATGTCTCCCTGCTCTTGAACACATTTCCTGTTTTGCAATCAAGATTTCTAACACCATGTTCCTGAGCCAATGCTGTTCAGTCATGCTGAGTGAGAAGAGGGGGAATATTTACTGGATTCTACACACCAGACAGGGAAGCACATTTTTAAATAAACTTGAGGAGATGGCCAAGTTCAAATCTTTCAAAGGCAAGAAGAAAGAGATGCTTAAACAAGTTCCACATGCAAAGAACCCCACCCTGCAAACATTGCAAGGACACGTCCCTCTCCAGTTGCCCCACGAGACAAAGGGATTGCTGGTTCCATACTTTACCATTGTACAGCCAAGGTGGCCCTCTCCTCCCTCCCATGCATGAGCTAAGGGATGGGACTAATATGATACACTTGCCAGCAGCTACAGAAAGCAGAGCAAAGACTACTGCACAAGGAGCACTCTGACAGAAGCACAAAGCATGATATTTATTTACTGCCTGTCAATGTCTAGCCTGGATGTGCTGCTGCATCTCCATAGCCATTATATCTGCTCATTAGACATTAACAGGATGGGATTTTGTTGCAGTCAGGTCATCTGAGTTGATAGGAAAGGGGACAGCAAAGAGCAGCGGAGAAATCCAAAGTGAAAGGGAAGGAACAACAATCATCTGCTGCAATGGTTACAGTCAGTAATGAGTTGGCTGGCTACTGTGCATCACTACGGCTTTCTAGTAAGTGGAATTAGGAGCAGAGCCATGTGTCAGGGTCTCCATACTGTCAGCTGTTAGCAGGGAGATTGATTTAATACAAACTCTGTCAAAGGAGAAATTCCCCTCCCAGCTGCCAGGCAACCACAACACAAATCAGTGGTACCAGTGACCAAACAGCCAGCATGGCCACTGACCCCTTGGCAACACCCACACTGAAATGCAGCTTTATTATTCATAACAGACTTGGGACCGTGGAAGATTCTGAAACTGTCAAGTACATTATGCACACACAAAAACATTCAGAAGTAATCCACTACCAATGAAGAGATGAAGCAGAGCATCCCAGACATGATATAAACCCTGCCCAGCAGCACAGGCAAGAGCACAGGTCCAAATAAGTTGCACACCCCTGTTTTAGCTGGGGGAGTTTGCTAGGGGAAGGGAGAAGAGGAAAATTGGGAATGGGCAGAACCCTCTCCTAACACAGTCTATGGAAGAGAAAAGAGATCATCTGTCTGACAGACCAGAATGAGGATAGCAAAGAAAAAACCTTCAGGGAAAATTGCAGTGTTTCCTCCCAGAATAAGACTGGACTCTGAAATCAGCACACAATACATGAGATTGAACACTTGCAGGCCTGGGCCTGTTATTGAAGTAATCTTGGGTAGAAAACAAAAACCATAGTGTGACCTTCTTGTTTACTTTAAGAAATAGATTACGATTATTCTCCAACTTAGTTGACTGAAATTACATAGAGAAGTTCAGCCACAAAAGTCTTCTCTGAAAAGTGTAAAAGCTGCAGCATATCTTCTCTGCATCCATCCTGTCTACTCAGCAGATTAACATGACCATTCGCTACATTTTAGCAAAGCTAAAAGCTGCACTGTTTTTTCAACTATGACCATTTTGCTGTGTCTTCCTTTTTGTGTACATGATTTACAAAGAATTTACAAAGAAGGAAGCTTAGCTTCCAGATCCCAAGATACACTATTGATGTGGAAGTGAATGGAGAAGAAAAAGCCCCAAAACTCCTCTATCTTCTACATATGCAAAATGATTTTCCTTGAGTAAAGAAGGTCCAAACAACCAGTCCCAGGGGCTCTGCATACTTAGACTCTCTGCAAAACTGAATTATATTTTAAAACATCTGCAAGTACACTGTGTTTCTAGGAAGCCTCATGACCATTCTAGGGAACTGAAGCTGGACAGGTGAAGACTGGAATTATATATAGGGAGCATAACCAGAAACAGCATTGGGGACAGAAAAAAATTCCCCCCAACGTGTCACTTTTTCTTATCTCCAGGAGAATGTTCCCTCAGATTTCCTCAGCTCAGAACACCAGCCTAATTCACACAGCAAACAGAGCAGGAAGAATTCCAAGAAGCTGCTGCATGGTTGCGGAGGTAGGTGTTAAAACACATACAGCCATGTGGCAAACTCGCATTCTGATCTTGCCAGACTTGTGTGGCACAAAACTCCCACAGAGGAGGGGGAAAATAAAAGAAATCAAGACAGACACACTAGGCTCCTTACAGTGTGTGCTTCATCAGCAGTGATATTCCAGGCTCCTTTGACTCTCTCAATGAAAAGGGTCAGGATTTTTTCACATAGGCTGAATTGGGAGGGAGTGCTGAGGCACAGACACGCCTGTGCCTTTGTTCAAGGTCTTAGAGAAAGGGGGCAGTAGCCAACTTATCCTTCTGCCTGTTGTCAAACAGTTAATTGTTCTAAAACAGCTGGGCCAGACAATAGCATCTTTAATGGCCCAGCTTAAGCACAGTCGTGACAGAAATCATAATATTTTTTAATCTCCCTTTCCCAGTCTTCCTGGAAATTCATTTTTAATGACTACAGTTGGCTTTCATTTTTGCTCTTGTTTTTAATTCAGATAACTTCCTGAGTCGTGCAACTTCTTTCTTCCACCCCAACACTCTCTGTAAATGAAAGGCTGCAATATTTCAAATGAAAAACTGATACCAGATGCTAACAGAACCAGTAGCACAGCTTGGTTCAGCAGTTCTTGGCACCTTGTTCTGGGTCTGGTCAAATATCCCACATACCAAACAAGTAAGGACTATGGACAAGGTTTGTTCCATCCCCAAGGCACTCCATAATATAAATTCTCCCTGAAAACCAAGACCCAAGCACACAGGTCTCCCCATTACTCTCTCCACATGGCCCATCTTCAAATGTTTTGATCCAAAGTAGTAATATGAGATAATGGCAATCTTTGAGACTCATTGTTCCCACAGGGTTTCACACCTGTGTGGTTTTTGTCTGTTGCTGCATGTTTAAACAATTGTAGGAAAAATGGCTGTCTTTTATCCAGAGTTTTAAAACCACAACATTTATTTTTTGTTCATTTTTGGGGAGTTCCCATGTGTTAGAAAATGTTTATCACTGAAATTTCTGTACTTTAAAATATGTATATATTTTCATAAAAGACCTACATATACAACAGAGCTCCTCCAACACTTCCATCCACCCTACAGCATCCCAGTCTAGGGTTCCCCTTATGCATGCTATTCCAGATTCTTACCCCAGACACATGGCATGGTCATCATCACAGTCCTCTGATCTAAGGCTGTCCATTCTTAACATTCAGTTTTGTTTAGATCTATAACTTCACACCTCAATAATCTGCTTCATTTTAGACAACAGAATAAAAATGTTATAAAGCTTTATTTATTTTCACTGTTCCATAGAAGGCTAAATTTGGCTCTTGGGTCCAATGCCTCCTTTTTTTGGTTATGAATTTCATATTGAAGAAAGAAAATTCATACCTTCTCAATGAAACTTTCATGAACTATGCATTGCCTGGTGCTATATATACAGCAATATTAACCTCTGAAGCTGTTTACATTCAGAAGGCTTCCCTCAGCCCCAGAAAGGGCAACATTTATTTCTATGTGCTAAAAGAATTTCAATTTCCAGAAAATGCCACGGTCACCTCAAAATATGACTCAGTAACCCAGATGGAGGTCATGAGCCTAAAGCAGGAGGAGCACATCCATCATGCATGAATCAAGCGTGTCACTTGGCTCCTATGCAAGACAATATTTAAATTGAATAGAATCTTAACTCCTTGTTGTTAAACACCCAAATGATCATTCTTATAGATTCAGCCTAAATGTTTGACTGACAGTTTTCTAGGGCCATGTGAAGGATACCACCCTCATACCACCATTCAGTGCTCAGCATCCCATTGTGTGAGTGAGACTTTGCAACTTCATCTCCAGCAAGAATTTGCTCAGAGGAAGAATGGCTAGGCAAGATGGAAGCAGCAAGAGTGAATTTCAAACACAACTGTGCTTTCAAATATGATGGGCTGGAGCATGTGGTGCTGAGCACCATCCTATTCTTTGAGGGACAATTCTGGATCCAAAATGGGGACAAATTAAAGGGATAATTCAGCAATAAACAGTGGGGAGTAAAAGCAGAGAATTAAGTTTCTGAAAAATAACTTGTGTTTATACTATTGGGTTCACCTATGTAGCACCTAAAAATAGTCACCTATTACAAAACCTCCAATTTCAGTGGTTTAGGTCAGGTTTAGCAAGAGTTCAGGGCCATATCCATATAGGTTTGATTTGGCTTAAATCAAAACAATACCACCTGAAAAGGGCGAGCCTTAGCAAGACATTCCCTGTTTTAAAAATCTTTTTCTAAAGCTCACATCATGCAAATCATCATTATGTAAGGAGTCATAGGAAGTTTAAAATATCCCCAAAAAAATCATCCATTATGGGCACAATGCTATCAACTAGAAAATGCAAATCAAGTCAGAAACCAGACAAAAGAAGCCAGGTTCAGTGAACCTTCAGACAGGAGCATGGCTGGTAGCTGATGCTCTTTAGTGAAGGTGGCTCTCTTTGGCACTGAAGTAGGCAATCCACTTAAAAAGACACAACATCTTCAGATGATCCACTTTCTGGATATCAACTTGGATGTTCATATTTTTTCCTTACAAAACCTCAAGACAGAACCTTTATTACTCCTGAAGCATGAGGAACACATACAAATATTTTTTCCTTGTCTAGTACCCAAGAAGCTCCTAGTAAGTGCTTCCTGTTGCACTTCCCTACATGTGGTCAGGTACAGACTCTGAAATATGAGTGGCGTAGATGGACGAAGCTGCCAGGGAGCAGAAAAAGAATAAAACATAATTCCCTACTTTAAAGACAGGAAAACAAGGCATGAAAAGATCACTCTGGAAATTTGGGGCAGATCTCACAGAAACAGACAGCAAATTCAGGGCCTGTGCTAGGATAGATGTCTGTGGCATTGAATGCATAGGATGATCACTAGGGAAAGAACCCAAGGAGAGAGCTTTATGAAGGTAGCTCTTCTGAAAAGCTATAACTGTATTGATTCACAGAAATGTATGACATAGGGCAAGCTACAACCACCAACAGAAAAGCAGGCATCCAATTTGTGAGGACCAAGAGGTAATTAAATTAGGAAGCAGCTGATTTAGGAAAAAAAAAAAGCAACTCTCCCTCCCATTATGATGGAGAACCCAAGGGATCCATATCTGCAGGAAGCTGTCAGCTCAGATACTGTGACTGGGTAATTTTATGAAAAATAACAGCACTGAATGTTATGCTGGACAGATGTGAAGGGGAATTCAGGGCACTGGGCTGGAAAGGGAAGCAACGACTTGTTTTTCCTGTTGTGTAGTGTTACAATTGGGCAGATGCACACATTCTCCTTTGAAACACACAGGGTGGGCTGTACCATGCACTGCTGTGAGGGATAGATGGGCCAAAGGGATCTGATCTGAAAAGTGAAATCATAGTCTTCCCTCATCAAGAGTGAATAAATGAGAATGGAGGAAAAAGAAGGGGGAGAGCATAAGGAAGATGAAGAAAGAGCAAAGGGAAGGGAAAGGAGAGGAGTGGAAGGAAATTTTCGCAAGGCAGAAGAGAGAGCTAGGATATTCAGAGGGAAAAGACAGACCTCTAAAGGATTTGATTTTAATAAGCCACAGTATTTTTCTTCACTTAGGAGCAACACTGCAAAATGCATGCCTGTTTCCAAATGCCTGAAAGCAAACATCAAGTCATCAAACATCAAACAACATGCAGAAAATGTCTTTGCCTGATGGGGGGGCACTGCCTGTCCCCTTGCCTGATCCCAACAGAAGAGGTGTCAGGGACTAGTGCTTGGGGCCACCACGGTGGCCTGCCACCTCTCACACATTGTGGGCTCCAGCCCATCCATTACAGCAGATTCCTCTGCTTCCCAACTTCCCTTGACTGGCTGAAAGGAACTGTGGCATGAGGGGAAGACAGAAGGAAAACAGAGTAAGTTAAGAGGAGGCTGGTGTTTTCATACAGGATTTGTGGAGTGGATCTGAATCACTGCACACAGGCAGTAAAGCAAAATAAGGAAAGGGAAAGAGCAAGAGCAAGAGATTAAAGCAACCCAAATACACACAAGTGAGCTGTTCGCATGGTTGAATGAAACAGCAGAATTAAGACCAACTTGCCTAGTCCTAGAAGGCTGCACAGGCTTACACACAGGGAGAAAGCAGAGGCTGAATCCACCACAATTCTGTCCTAGGTTGCTCCCAGCAAACAAAGCTTGATTCCCCACTTCACAGAAAGTCTGTTTTCAAAATACAGAAACAGGAGCCACTTGACTCACTCTCAAAGAGATGCAGGAACTCTCTTAACAGCACAGGAGAAGGGCTGGAAGGGAAGATTGTCCTCCAGCAGAAAGCAGAGGCAGAATTCAGCTCTGCACCATGAAAATTTAATTGCCTCCTTTAGACCTTGGAAAGCCTGGTGACTTTGAGTAACCTGTATTTACTGAAAGCATCACAGGGACTGAAATTCAAGGTTCAAAATGGGCCTGTGAGGGGAAAATGCTCCCAACATCTATAAAATCCTTTTGCTACACAGGAATATCATTACAGGACTAGCTAAATAGGAGAAGTGCAACCTGCTGTATCACCACTTTTTCGCCATTCTGTATTTTCTTACAATTTTGCCTCTGCTGAGACCAAACAGTGCTTGCACAGTGGAAAAAAATGGAATCACACAACGGAGTGAGATGCTTCTAAGCATGTCCCACAGCCAACACTTTCCTTAAAGTAATTTCTGTTTAGAGATAGCAGATCTCTTTACAGTTCTACAGCTCTCTTCCCTAGCAGGCCTTTCATGCACATGAAAAGAAATATCTGATCAAATATATTCCTCTATCATGGCTTTGAAAATATTAACAAGATTTAATTTATATATAATCATATCAGCAGAAGAGTTAATTGAAATATTGAATAACTACAACTTTAACAGGACTGGAACATAATGTTTCAGATGTACTAAGCAGATGATTTATCCACCATGCTATACAAATTTTAGTTAACAGTTGGGCAAAGACTTTGGAGCTATTATTTTTAGGAATAGAAGGGTATTCCCTAGGTTGTGCCAAGGCGTATGTGCTGAAAAGCATTGTGAAAGTTCAGCTTATTGTGCTTTTTCTTCTCCTATTAGAAGAAAAGGAGACAAATGTGTCTGACATTGTTAATTGGGATCTTGTGATAATGCAGCAGTATGTGCACAGACAAATGAAATTTCAGTGCAAATCCACTGACCTTATCCAAGATATATCCAGGGAAGAAAATAGGTAAATGAATTGAATTCAGTGACATGAAGCATGTATTACATTCCCAGGTGTCATATTAATTGCGCACATTACCAGCAGGACAGTTGTAAGAGAGGTGCAATATGCCTAAAACCACTGTTGAGGTTAACTGCACAGCAAAGAGATTAGCCATGAAACAAGACACCATCTCCACCTTCAGACTTTGCAGAAACTTGTCTACAGACCTGAGTTCTGAATAAAGGTTTTCCTTCCTGCAGCCATGGGCCAAAGTCTCAAATGCCAATAAAAATCAAGAAAATGGGGGGGGGGGGAAGGAGGGGAAGTTAACACTGACTACAATTACCCAGATGTGGACAATCTCCAGTCAATCAAATCAGCAACTTTGCAGAGATGCACTTATGTTAAATCTCTAGGCTGGCAGAGGCTGGTGTTTATCACCAGATTGCAAGTGAAAAACGAACTGATGAATCTCAGATGACATCCCAGGGAGCAGGATTCATGTTATAAAATCAGCCACTCAGTAAGGCAGCATGCACTACTAGACTCATGCTCCCTGCAGTTTTCTCTAGACACTGCTGTTAACTAATTCCCTTGGGACCTTGCATTAGTCACATAGTTGCGTGGCATCTCTCTCCCCTTCTGTGAAATGGGAAGAGTAACACTGCCTTTCCACCAGGGACATACGCAGATAATCATCTCAACAGTTGTGATTAGACACAGTGATGATAGGGGCCAAAGTGCTGGGGAGACTGAGGAAGACTGAACTACTTGCTGCAAAGGAGAAAATTGATCTACTGGGATCAAATGATGTGCCAGGCCTCGTGACCAGGAGCAGATTTCAAGCACCTGAAGAAGCTAGTATAAAATACTCTGCTGCAGAAAAACAAACATGCAGAATTCATGCCCAGTGCTTGCCATGTCTTCCATTTAAGTTTAGATACAGACATTTACTTTAAAATTACCACTAGTGTGTGCAGGTACACAGAAATAGAGTGAAGCTGTCTGGCTACACTCATATCTTTTTTTCCTATCTGCTTTCACAGTCAATTCTATGGAATCATGGTGTCTCAGTAGCATAATGAGTGAAAATACTGTTAAAATAAAGAGTAGCCTAAAAATCTGAATAAATTGAACCCAGCATCTTCGGTATTAAGCAAAACAAGTTTGCAAAGGGCTGTTACTAATTTGGTATTTGGTATTAGAAACATCCTACCTCAGATGTGGAAAAGATACACAAGTATCCCACTACAGTCATTACATATGTTTTTGGTTTTTTGGTTTTCTTCCCAGCTCAAATGTTTGGTTGCTAAGTCTAGAGAAGCTTCTGTATTTTCTATGCTGATTTAAACCAGCCCTACATGTTCTTGAAGAATTTTCAGGAAGTGGTAGAAGGCATAAAATTACCCAAGTCTGTACAAAGTCCAGAAATGATAAGGCAGAGCTGCAGGATACCAGAATTGTTCCAAGTTATTGAAACTTCATCTTCTTTCTTTTGTCCTGAACAGACAGGCCAAAGCAAGCAAAAGACTAGGCACATTTTTGAAGCTTTTCCTGGTATGTTTCCAAAAATGCAGCATGCCAAGGCTCTTATCAAGGAAATCTCTGCAATGTCCAAATGCCAGCTCACAAAATGATGCTTTGCTTTCCCAGTACATCTTCTGTGCCAGTGGAAAATCGGACCCTACATCCCCACACTACACACACAGGCAAGACTTCAAGATAATGCCCTCAAGAAAACAGTGCCCTCAAAAGTATGTCCCAGTGCTTAGAAGAGACTACCTGTATGTGAGGAAGTTAGGCAGCACCTCAGATGGAAGATAATTTGATTTTAAATGTCTAGATCCCATCTTTCCTGGCTACAAATGCTGGGACGAACAGCACGACAGCACAGAGGGTGCAAAGAGCTGGAACTTTCTCCAGCTAGAAGCACTGTATAAGAAGAATTATATAAATAAATTCTGTAAAATAATTGAATAATAACTACCAATTAATCTCAGTTCCATTATATATTGCCTTACTATTTATTAAAAGATAGCTAAATTTATACAGAAGTGAATGGTCAGTACCTCCCTTGGGCTACTGTTAAAGGCTGCTTTCATTTCCAACTATGAATATTATTCATAAATATACCATCAAAGCCCCTACTGGAAGATGAAAAGTATGTTATGGATCCAAATTTCCCCAACTGATCCTGTGTGCTGTCACCAGCAATAGGAATGGAGAGAGGATGAGTTCCAGGGCAAGAATCTCTCCAGATACTGGGGTTTTTTTGCTAAACAGATTTAGAGTAGCCCCAGCCTTGGAGATGACAGCAAGACTACTTCACCAGCTTGCTCTGCTTGTGGAGACACAACCAGAAAAAAAGCTACTGGCTTGGGGGTGGCTGGTCCCAGTGGCTTGCACAGCATTAATAATAAAGCTGAGAACTAAAATCATTAATTTCACAACTGCAAGCAACATTGGAGCTTCTGCCAATGCTTCCAACTTAGCCAGGTCTCCCTACCTCTGCTGCGTTGGCATTGATACATTCAATACTCCTAGTAATTCTTCACACCACCAATAACAATTTCTAGGGAGCAAACTGAAAGTATTTTTCCCAAGTCATGCAAAATGCAGCACATTTAGTAGAAAAGGAACAACAAATCGTGAAATGAACACTACAGGACATCTGTATTCAGGATGGATGTACATATGAAGCCATATTTTACTCTCTTGCCCTTAAACCCCAGAGGTTCATTAAGCCTAAGCTTGGCAGTATTTACATTTGGTGTGTCAACACTGCAAAGTCTTAGAGGGACAGAAGGGTTGGGATTTAGGGAGGCGAAATGGGCAGCCAACATTCCTGCTTCATCAAATGAGATCCTAGGAAGCGGTTGTGCCCCTATTTTTCTTTTGTACCTCTCCTCCCACAGAGATGGAAGATCCCTCCTGACAGAAAAGTCCTAGAAAACAGATCATGCAACATCTGAAATCAGCAGCTGCACCTTGTCATTAAAATGCCTTTAAAGCACTTCTGCTTCCTTCAGACTATGATATGGAACTTCTCCCTCTTTCTCCACCCATAAATCACATATGCAGGAGCTGGGGAACCTGGCTTTCAGCACTGAACACAGATGCAGGCTGGAAACAGGATTTTTCAGACTCCACTCTCTGTAGGACAATAATATCCAGTCTAACCAATATGGCATCTCTTCACACTTCACCACAGTGCAGTCCCACTCATCATATCAGAGACCCACAGCACTGTATCAGGGTCTGTGAATGAGTCCTGGATTTAGGGTACCAAACAGCAGCTTCCTTTAAATTCTCAAGATTTTCACTACTCAAGATATTAGCCCATCAAATAACTCCCCATAACCTCTGCCCTGTCCTCATCTCCCGTCCCAAGGAGAGCAACCTCCCTGCTCCCACACTTCTGGCAAAGGAGAGAGCCCCTGGGACTGAAATGTCACAGATTCTGAGGACATGATTAATTATTTAAATCGACAAAATTACATTCCACTGGTGACATTCAGCTCTACATCTACTCTGCCTCTCCCCTTCCCTCTCTACCAGCCCCCAGCCGTTCTTCCCCCTGTGGACATGTGCCAGCAAGAGATCTGTTCCTTTCACTCCACTTTCTGCTAAATGTTTTTTATTCTCAACCACCTGCCCCAGGCCCTCTCATCAATTATTAATCAAGTGATCCATGAATATGCAAATCAACCCCCGCACTCATTTTATTAAATTAAATTTGAAAAAAAAAAAGGAGAGATGGCATGTACAGCAGCAGAATAGATGATGGGGTGGACTGCTCTGGGAAAATGGGGATAGGTGCTGTCTGACAGAGAAGGAAGTAGTAGGATGAGAGGGAATATGCACTATACACAACTAGGAGGAAGATTACTTCTAGAGCCATTCACATGTTTAAAGTGATGCTCTGCAAGAAGGTGGGGGCTGAAAGATGAATACACACATGTAAGAGGGCTTTATCCTGCAACTAATGAAAAGGTGAAGAATACACTTTCTAATAATCCAGGTCAACATGGGCACTGTGGAGCTGCACAGGCATGTATGAGACTGGGGTGGTCCAGCTGGCCATGCACAAGGCATTTTCACCTGGCCCACAACATCCACTTCAGCAAAAATGCTGCTGGGCTGCATCCACGTGCACCAATAAGGGTAAGCCAAGGACACTCCCTATAGATCTGCTGAGTGGGAACTACTGCTGCCACCTCTGTGCATCACACAGGAGAGGAATTAGGGAGGGATTCCTTGAAAATTATCATATCCCAGCTGATAACATGGTGACCCATTCTGTGTTAGATGCTGAAAATAACTCTCTCTTCCATCAAGTTTTCTATCTGTGTAACATCCTGTCACACCTTCACTCTTCCCAACATTCTCTCCACACCTTTACACAGCAGCTGGTCTTTTCAGATCTCCGAAAATCTTTCTCTATTGGCCAGGGTATGAGCCATGACACTGGCCTGTCATTTCTATCAAGTACAAGGTTGCCTGAGTGCTGATGCCAAACCTGCACAAGCCAAAAACTGAAAAGTCTAATCTGCTTCCAGGACAGGGAAAGAATACTGCCACCCACATGCCAACGAGCCCTTTAGGCCTGTGAAGAAAAAAGAGAGAACCATCTGGTCTGCTTTCCTGGTCCCTGGTGCCATGGTGAGTACAGCTGAATAGCTTTAGGATGACTCTCATTCCTACTTCCTAACACTTTTGCACAAGCACCTCCTTGGGTAGATGGCGATAATGTCCCTGCCCCCTGAAGAGACCATACTCCATTCCATCTAAATAGCTTGGCTTTATCCCTTTCTGCTAGCTTCACCAAGCTCCATTTCCAGGCTGACTCACGTCAGGTATTGCCCTTCATGAGGGTTTGAGAGAGTTCAGAGCTGGCAGGCAAGAGGAGATACCATTCTTACCCAGGGAGAAGGCAGTGTGTGGGCAGTCACAGGGCACATACCTCCACCAACAGAGATCAGTAGGTTATCCTGACTCATTCTCAGCATTCCTACTGGATGCTGTTATGTTTGGAAAGCATTTTTTCTTGTTCAGTAAATCAAGAAAGTGATAGTGGCAAAGTCCATACCATTCTTTCCAGGCAGCCAGCTTGCAACTCCTGCGACCATCACGCCAAACTTCTCTGCAGAGGCTGGGACATGTGTTATGTCAGATCACAGCCACATAAGCCAACTGGATGCTGGAGCTAGCAGCAGGCCCAATTGTGACCCAAGCAGAGCTTCAAAGAAGTGCTTTGTCATTGGACTGGGAGTCTCCCATGCAGCTTCAGCACCCCATAACCCTCACAACCATAAGGTTGTGAGCAAGTACTTTGATTTTTGCTACCTCTTGACAGTGTCATGATTTTAAAAAGCAATTTGCAGAATCAGGAGAATCTCTTACCTCTAGTACAGCTTGCAGCCACACACGCTTTATGGAATTACTGAAGAGAGGCCAGAGGAAAGGTGAATGCATCAGCAGCTGGAAATTACGTGCTCACATGATTCCTTGGCCACTGCTATACTTATGGGGGTACCAGAGGTGAATAGGAGGGGAGGAACAGCTTTCTCACCCACTGATCCAAGATTGTTGCTTCATATACAGGAGCAATTCTGGTTGTAATCCTAAAACAGCTAACATCCTTGCTGGCAAAAACTCATGCTTTAAAAAGTATAAGTCTAGCCTTAGTGGCACTAATTGCTTAGTAGTATCTATACTGTAACGAAGTGAAAAGATGCTGCAATGTCAGAGTCACAATGTCGACATTGGTGCAAAAACTCTAGGATGGGGTGTTTTCAATATTTCAGAGTAATGTCTGCACCCAAAGGGAAATGCACAAGGATCAAGATGTCAGAAGTCAGTTCAAACACACCCCACTCTCTTCACACGTTTACCTGCATCTCCCCACAGGAGAACCCACACTGGGATACCTGAGGTGCCAACAGGCCTAGAGGGCCAGATTTGGTGTGCTAGCAACATGTCCCAAACATGCACCCAAAAATGCTTTGCAGCAACCAGCTTCTTCATTCCCCACCTCTGTATGCAGCATGCTTCTGTGATCCGTTCAGGGAACAAGAAGAGTCCTGCTTTTTAACTTCTCAATGGGAGGGAAAAAGAAAAAAAAAAAGGAATTCCCTTAATGTCACCAGCTAAATGTTAATTTGGAATGTGATTTTTTTTTGGTTGTTTTCTAAATTGCTCTTAACTGTGTGCCAGCACACAGGTAAATTGTTCTTGGCTGAGAAAATGGCCTGTCTCTCTTCTCAGAGATTAACAGAGAAGACAGTGAATGGAGCAGCAAACAAGAAAACCATGCTCCTTTTACAAATCATTCAATGGTTCCCTGACTTCTTTTCTATATATTTTTCAGCTGTAAATGAGTTTCTACTGCTCGCTCTAGCTGAAGGCCATGCTTGCCATTGTTACTCCCCATTTTCTTTTTAAACAAGGTGGAGGAAGGAAGGAGAAGTAATTTGCTGCCATGGTGACTCCAAGTGAAATGAAATTGCTGCACTTCCCTCTTGGCCCTCCAAAAGCTTCCCTCAGCCACCTACCCCAAGTACCCTACTAATCTGGCATAGGAATGCCCATGTTTCTCTGGCTCAAAGGGAGCCTGGCTCCTCAAATGGCAGGCTGTCCTTTTTCTATTGTTGGGAAGAATTAAGGATATCTCACTTAGCTCTCTGTCTAGAAAAAAACTGGAAGCAGCCTACACGGAGGTCTAATGGACCTGTCCAAAACTTTACAGAAATAGTGCCAGAACCGTAACCAGGAAGAATGAATCTGTATGCCACTACACTTTTGTCCATCAGTAGTTAATAACACTGGCATCAAAGGTTAGAGGATGGATAGGTGGTCCAGATACTTGCATATTCTTCTCCTGCAAAGCTATACCAAGAAAAAAGAAAACCAATAGCTAGTCTCTAAGCCCACAAACCCTGCCTCTTTCTTCAGACAAAAATATCACAAGATTTTGGTGTTTATGTCTCATATAGAGCAACTGCTTTCATAAACCCATTACCTATATGTCTCTCACTAAAGAAGTATTTCCCACAAATCTGCATTGAAAGTCTTGGTTTCAGCTTTGAGTGGTGATAACAGTTCACAACAGTTGGGTGGTTCAGTTATGTAACATGTCTATTGCATTCTTCCTAAGTTTTCTTCTATTGTTCCTCTGACCTATTAAAGCATTGCCCCATTTTCTGCTTACAAAAATCTGACTCAATTCTTTGTTACCAGAATTTCCATACTATGGTGCCAAAAGGAGGAAGGAAATCCTAAATGTAATGATTTAGAAACAGTCCTCATATACCAGTTAAATTCAAAAGCACTTCCTTTTATCCCAAAAATCACCATTAAGATCTTGTGCTTTTTGAAGCAGAAAACTCGTTTGCATTTTGAAGGTTATTCCTCATGCTGAAGGAGGGGGAACATGTTTTTTTGCCTGGAATTGACACAACCTGTCATGTTCTCTTAAATATACAAAGATTTCACCTGCAGTAGAGGATAGTCTACTGATATAATTAATAATCATGTGACAGATGAAAATATCTATTTGCTTGATTCATGGATCTTGGGTGAATATGAGGAATGAGAATCTTATGGCTGCCTTCTTTTCATTGGAAGTTTAATTTACTGCCTGTATAGAGAAGGCATTTTCCCCTCTCCAAGATTCTTGCAGCTTATCTCAGAGGAGATGCACACAGTCCCTTACTGGAGACTGATTTAAGTCTTGAAAACTTGAAAGCAAGTATGCTTTTCCAGATGCTCAACTTGAAAACACACTGAAAGCTTTATCCATAGAAAGCACAGCAAGAACTGCCAAGAGGAAACACAGCTTTCTTAACTTTTAATTGTGGGGCTCTAAAAAGTGGGGTATCAATAACAACCCGCACTAGAAATCCCACCATTTAGTTCTTGGATCATTTCTCTCCATCCCCCCACAGGAATTAGAGCTTATCCACATTCTTACAGCACAAGAGGATTGAATTTTAGAAGAGTTAACTATACTGCCACTTGCATATAGAAACATATAACAGCCCAAAAGAATAAATTTGTAACTGATGTGTGCTCTAACTGTAGTAGAAATCCCAGCAAAATGCATGGTTGTGGGAAACTCATATGTAGACATCTTACTCTTGCACCTGTAACAACTCACATCTCTCTCATGAACAAGCTAAAAAAGGTGAAAAGAATTAATTCAGGAAACTTAGTCCCAAATAATCAATTTTAAAATTCATCTAGCTGGATAGGAAAAGAGAAGTCATTAAGACCACCACCATTTAAAGCACTCAGAACAGATGAGGGAAGTCTCTGAAGGAAGGGTCTCTGAACCATGTGAGAATGGTCTCTGGAATGGGATTTGAGGAGATGTTCTTGAACAGGGAGCAGAGCTTCTGGATGCTTCTGGATTTCTGCAGTACCTACCATTACATCATACTGGTACATCAGGAACCTCAGCTGGAAAGGAATATCCATATCCCTTAATATAGATTTCAGAGGCAGAGCTTTCAAAGTAACCCAAGAACGCATCCAAGATAACAGACTTACTCACATATCTCTTTTCCATCTCTAATTTCCAGATATGAAGAACCTGGATTGGACTTCTGTGTCCATGGAAAGGGTGTTACACAGCAATCTTTCCAGTAAAAAGATTAGCTCATTTTTTTAATTTTAATTTTCACTTCTTTCAGTCAGTCCTGAAAGTAATTAAATTTCAATGGCACCTAATTATAAGCAAAGAGAAATCAGAGGCTGCATGGCTGTCTGTTCCATGCAAGCTTGGCAAAGTGTTTTTTAATTGGTAACCCTTTGCTGTGTATATTTCAATCCATTTTTGCACTGTGTTTACCGTTTCAGATTCATATTATATCCATGACCTTTCATCTAATGACAGAAGCTCATGCAGAGAAAGAATGATTATTTTAACAAACAGACATTAGAGCTATGAAAGAAATAGCAAAAAACAGGCAAGAGGAGAAAGCAGGAATAACACAAGACAAGAACAAAGCACATCCTAAAATGCTAGATATTGATCTCTTTTTCTCCTTTTCCTTTGATATGGGGCCTGTGCAAGAGCCCTCCAACCCACTACAGCATTACTTGGCTGATTCCAGGTACCAAGGAATAGCGGCCACTGAAAGCATTAGAATAACTTGCTATTCCCATGGTCACTTATTGGGAAGAGACACTCAGAGCTGCAGCCTGAACACAGCTTTTTTTGTGCAGCCAGTGCCGTCTTTGAGGTTGTGGGCCAAACTTCCTATGGTTCTGAACTTGGCCTTCATTGCAAGTCAGTTTAGGACATCCTACAGTGCACACTCAAATGAGAGCTCAGAAACGTGAAGCAGAGAATCCAATTAAGACAACGCACAACTTGAACTGCAGGGCATAAATTGGAAACAAATGGGAAAATAGACCCTATTTCCACACATGTAATGGCGTCATTCCAAATAGATGTAAGTTCACCTTTCTGTACTTAACTGAGTGGAAGACGTAGAAATGTCAACAAAATCCTATTCCTTACTTTTTGGGCAAAGCATTAGCCCCAGGATGAACCCTCAGCCACCACGCTGACAGTGCCTGTGTTTTCTTGCTCACTACTGTATGTAGCTGCCAAAACACCAGAGTCCATGTCCTCAAGTAGCAACAACATGTCTCAGAGTCCTCAGGCCCCTGTGGTGGTGGAACAACATCTCTATACAAACACCAGTGGCAGCTCTGCTGGGCTAGGGTGTTTGGTGGGTTGCACGTGATCCAATCTGAGCTGGCACTTCCCGCTGCTAATGCACAGCTCTTGCCAAGTGCCCACCTGGCTTCTGCAGGAAACAGCTTAGCAGGCACTCGATGCTTGGCAAAAGACTCTGCAGATTAATCTCAGCAAATTTATGTGATACACTGAGCATCAGCTGCCTGATCCACACTTACCAGCAGCAGGATGATCCAGCAGTGAAGGGCCAGGGATATCCAGCAACTCACCCCAAAAATATCCTTATACTGAAACACCTAATATGCATCTTTACTTCCATCCTTAAGGGTATTATCCAGCATGCATCCTATGGTCTCCCATAAGGCGAACTCTGAGGTGTAATTCATCCAGCTGAGCAGATTTTTGATTACTACCTCACACCACAACACTTTTGCTTAGGACTGTATCACTCCACAAACTTTCAGAAAGAACATAGGTATTTTTTTTTCTGAGTCCCTGGACTGAAATGAATTTTTTTGCTTGTAGAATCGCTTTTCTATAGGTTCACACAACTTTCACAGAAAAGAGTAGAAGAAACAGAATGAATGGATAATGGTGCTATGTTTGAATACCATTATCATATGTAAACTTAAGAAGGAAATAAAGACAGAATAAAAAAATTAGTAAAATTTGTAAAATTTTTTTTGCAAATAAAGCAATAAACCAATAATCTACAGGAGCCATTTGTTGATGATCAGGAAATAGTTGCCTTGAGTCTTAGAAATACAAGCAACTACACAAAACTCAGTTATTTCCAGAAGTGTGACAGTGCCTAAGACACATGAATTTCAGTGAAACTCATACCCTACCTCAGGCCTTGCATAACACCTGTTTAGAAAACTTCATTCAAAGATACAAAATAAACCAAAGCATGGATGCTCAAGATTCATGAGCTCTTTAAAGGCACAAGCAGGTACCATGCTTTGCATATTTTTTGGAATCCATCTTCACATCAGATGCCAACTTATGGTCATAAAGTGTCTGACGGGCTCTGGACAGACATCTACAGAACCCCCCCAAACAAAATTCACCCCTAAAAGGTTTACAGAAAACTACTTTATGGGGAAGATTTCTAGAAGCTCAAATGGCCCTTAGGCACAACCCTTCCATCAACTTGCAAACCCTAAAATACTAAGTAGGTAATTTAGAAGCCAAAGAGGAAAAAATACGTTTGCAAAGCAATCACTTATAACTATACATCCAGTCCCAGTGCCTCTTTGTGATTCATTAATAAAGAAAACTCACAGACTAGCAGCTGTGTTCAAGAAACATTGCAGCAAAGTCCATCTGAGCACCAGCACTAAATATGCCATCAGATGTCACTGTGCAGATTTGGGAGCCCTCATATTGCTAGGCTGACATCCATCTGGTCACTTTAACACTGTTGTAGCAGCACAGAGTTGCAGTTTTTATCGCCCAGTTCTCCCATATAAACTTGATACAGAAGGCTGTTTGAGGTGAAGATTTGTTCAGCTGCCTCATGGCTACCTCAGACCTTGTCAAGACAGTGTTGGCTCAGCTGATTTCTTGGAGTCCTTTCCCTGTTCCCTCTGTGAGCACACAGGAAGTCAGGGGGAAAAAAGGTAGCAAGAGAGTGGAGGGGCATGCAATTAGAAACTGTAAATTCATCAGATGGTTAAGCACCAAGGGAGGAAAAAGAGCTCTTTAAACTAAGAGATCATGTTGACCTAAGAACATATGGATGTTAACTGGCCATGAACACACTGAGACTGGAAATTAAAGAGGAGCTTTTAAAACTTCAGAGAAGTGAAATTAGACAGGGATCACCAACTTCACTATTAGGGGAATGCCACTCCAATCACACTGAAAATCTATGAAGGAATATTTAACAAAAGCCAAATCGCGTAATTCAAAGGCTTCCATGTATCCGATGCTGTATTAGAACTATCCCACACACTCTTACTTATGTATAGAAGTTACCTCATATCAGTGTCTCAAAGCTTTTCCCTTGATTTATGGTTATGTAAAAATACTAACAAACCACAGGACTCTGAACATCAGAACAACCACAACTCTTTTTTAGAAGTCCATTCAATATGTCCAGAATGACCTATTTTAAATGTGTAGGGTATATTTTCAGAAGTAGCTTTCAAAAAAACAAGACCCATTTTCACAGAAAGAACTCAAATCCCCCAAGTACTTTGATTTTTAGGAAGACAAGCTCATGAGCAGATGAGGTATTTTTAAAGTTTGTCCCTTGTCTTCAGTGCCACTCTAGGAGCTTTGACTTACTAGCTCCTTTCACTGTCACACAACTTCTTTTGTCCTATGCCATACTGGAAGGAAAAAGTGTCTCTAACCTTTTGATTATAAGGAAGCTTGCAGTTCTAGGATAGATGACAAACTCTGGTCAGTTTTATCTACTCCTTTCTCTAGACATGAGGACCATGGACCATGTACAATGTAGAAATATACCAATAAAAAAAGAGAAAAATTTGCTCTTGACTTAAGCACCACACCTAACATATTAATTACACACTTTATGAAAAACCCAAACCACAACATATTTTTGTACAGGATCTGAATAACCCACACTCCCATCTAGTCTCTTCAAACACTAGATATCTACCTGAGTAATAGAGGGAATTTTTTGCAATAAGGCTTTTTCAAAAATTATTTTTAGGCTATACTCATGTTGTCAGGTCATGCCTGGATTACAAACATCTTGTCATTGCCAACATGCCAGGAAACCATCCTTAAAGGTAAGTTAGTAATTTGAATATGTAATCAGAAACCAGACACGTCAACTGATGCAAGTGAAATCATTGGTGAGGGACAATCCCCAGCAGAGCAGTTGATATGAACAGTAAACTTCGGATTCTGCAAACTTAACTTTTTTGTTTAATCTGCGTTTATCACTAAAATTTTAGACATATTCTATTTGTACATTTTATCACATAGGGAAGAGATTCAGAGGCAGTCTATGAGGTTTACTTGTAAAACAAAACATTTTATCCCAAAAGCAGCAAGAATTTCTGAAAATGCCCCACACTGGTTATTTAAGTCGAAACAAGGCTCAAGATATGGATCAAAAGTTTCTTCTAAAGAAAGAGCCTGCTTACTCATCTTATACCACATATATCAACACCAGCTGAAATACCTGTGCCTTGCCTTCCATCACCCATTTGGGGTCAATAAGCTGACCTGAGCATGGTGCACACTTGCTATTCAGTCCAGACTGAATGTTGATCTTGTAATTTGACCTACCAGACCTTCAGCAGAACTCAGTTGTCACAGAAAAGGACAATTACCATATGGAACATATTAAGCTTCTGACAAGCAAAACATTCCAGTGACTTCACTAATATCCAGTCCTATATGAACATATCATTTTCCTTGCCACCCAACAACAGTTTCTGCATGTTTTGTAAAATATACATTCTACCAAAACTGTAACAAAAAGCACTGCCATGCCAGGATCTTATTAATACAACCCTCCCAGACAAATAACCACTCCTTCTTGCTCCAGTACATATATTGCTTGCTGCCTTCTCTGGCAGTCATAGAAGCAGTAGCCAATACCATTTGGGTGACAGGATGTTCTGAAACTTGGGCATAACTTGACGGATGCTAATTACAGCGAGATACTGGTATTTATCACAGCTATGCTCAACAGCATCAAGATTTTTAACAGTTACTAGGATTCAGAACAAGCTGTGCATGTCTACTCATCTCTCTTTTCCCCTCCCAGCTTTTGCACATGCAAGCACATGACACAGGAGGTTTTTTGCCAATTCAAATTACATAGTGATGTCATTGCAAAAAGCACTCAAATTAAATAACTTACCATTACTTTAAAGACAATCAGGGAGGATTAAAAAGCCCAATGACTTACCTATAAAGAAACAAAAAGAAAAAGAAGCAAAATTATGGGCTGAGAAAATGCAAGAACAGAAGGTCTTCCAACAATTTGAGCTCAGAAATATCACAAAAGTCTTGACAAAATACCAAGAGAAGCAAAACTAGTTCCTTGCAGGGACAGCCCTATGAATTGGAGAGGACTAACTTACTAGTAAGACTAAAAACAAAGGCTATTTTAATCACAGGCAGGCTAAAACCAAAAGTATAATTTCCTACCCCAAGGAACTTACATTCTCATTCACATCAGAAAATGATCACCTGGGGAGTAGGAAAAAAATACTACTCTCCTCTTTGGCTGAGAGAGCATCAGACAAGTCTTAAGGATTACAAGGAGTACTTGTGTTAGACGTCACAGGGGAGCAATTAAAAAATAAATATAATGAATTAGTTCTGAATTGGCTCTAAAATGTGAGGGTGGCTTATTTCCCAGGGTTATTTTGCATGCACAAAAAAAAATAGTTGAAGTTTTGCAAGATTTTTCACTTCACTGAGTCACAGAACAGGCAAGGTTGGATGAGACCACAATGGGTTACCTGGTCTAACCTCCCAAATCAAGCAGAGTAATCCTAAAATATATTGCACAGGATTGTACTTAGATTTTTCTGGAATATCTCCAGTGAGGAAGACTCCACAGCCTCTCTGGGCAACCTGTTCCAGTGCTTGGTCACCCACACAGTAAAGTTCTTCCTCAGGTTCTGTGTTCCAGTTTTCGCCCATTGCCTCTTGTCCCATTCAGTTCTTCTCTCACCATTTATTCTGACTGGCAATATTGAGAAGAAAATCACCTGTACACCCAGATCCTTGACAAACATCCACAGAGCTCTGAAATCAAGCTTGATGATTACCACTTTACCCTTGGTATCATTACTGCCTATGTGAAAAACCAACAGGGAGTAGCAGCCACACGTGTTAAAAAGCCTTGACAACCTTTCCATGAAATCTCAGATTTGAGTCCAAGGCAGGCAACAAACTTCTCTGGATAACCGGTCAGGGTAGCAAATGTGTGCCTCTTTCCCCTGGAGTAGAGTCACTCATTTTAACTGCTCACCACTTCACCCAAGCAATCCTGTACAGATCAGGTCTAGAGGACCAAGTTGCTTCACTCAAAGCCTTACCCATCTCCTCCTCAGCTTGGAGGGCATTAAACCTGTCTTTAAAGTCAGGTCATCAGGAGGAACAAGAGTTCTATGGAGAATGACTGTTTTCCAGTTTTCCTCTCTGACTTCTGACTTGTGAGATGCAGTACAGAGCCCATCTGCATCTCCTGTGTCTGTAGAGTCTCTGAGATTATTCTATTTCTTCCTTGTCAAAATGCTACGCAACCTACTTATTTCCTTGTGTATCTCCTTGACCTGGTCACACAGCTCCTTGACAAGGACACACCTGCAGAGGAGGTGGCTCTCAGCCCCAGCCTTCTGGACAGGCACTGGGCAGTGTACAGCCAGGGCCTGCAGAGCCACATCTACTCTTGTGAGGTCTGTTTGGGTGGAAGCCTCTGACATCACTATTGCAGCAGCTTCCACAGACACTGGGCAACGAGTTCTACAGCACCTAGTAACCGTAGTGGTGAGAACTCGGATTACTAATACTGGGGAGAGGGGGGCCTCTTCTTTCCCCTCAGCATTAACTGCTGCTCCCTGTCTGCCACTTTCTGGTTCTGCTTTGTCTTGGCCCTCCTGCAGGCAGGAGCCGTTCCTGTGCTCTCCCTGCATACCCACTCTTGTGTTGCACACGCTGCCGTGCCCTGCTGAGGTGTCCCACTGCTCTGGGTGCTTCTGGGCACCCACACTTCCCCGGAACTGTTCAAATTTGCTGCAGTTGCCCTGGCAATGCCTCTCACCTAGTCAATGAGGGCTGCTTAATTATGGCTGGCCTCTCAGTTGTTACTTGGGCTTCCTTGTCTCTGCTGGGAATCCTCTGCCTGACTTGTTCAAGTGCACAGCCTCCAGAACTTGCCATAACCACCTGATGGAGGCTTTTGGTTTCAGCATCTCTAAATCTCCTGTGGCCGCCACTGGCAACACCTATCACCAACCTTATCAACCATCCAGCTCTTTGTGGCACACAGGAAATGCTGTTATGAGCCATGGATCAATGGTGCTAGGCACATACAGAAAACCAAAGAGTGCTTTATTTGAAGGAGATGGGGTGCGTTAATTTGTTTCTTGATTTTTCACCAGAAAATGGGGAAACTTGATGGTGGAAGCTACAAGCATCAAACACAGCTGAAAATCTCCTATTAACTGGGCTTCCCAGTCAGGCTCTCTCCCATCTTGACACCGCAACCCACTTCTTAATTTTCATGTAGTGAATTTGATTACTTCCCCAAGCCTTTCCTCCCATTCAATGAAATGCCACTGCTATCCTTTGGGGAATTATGCCTGTATGCCAAGCAGGAGTTGCAGCTGCTGCACAGAAAGCTTACATATGATAACACAGCTCTGTAAGGATGAGTATTTCACACAGTACCATTGCTTCACTGAGATTTCTGAACAGAATGTAGACAATAAAAACTCACAATACAATGAAGCACTCATAATAAATTTATTTTGCTTAAAAAGTCTTATTTACAGGGGGCCATATCTAAAGACTGTTGATGTTAATAGCCCAGAGTAGACAGGATCAACATTACAGTGAAGAGGCTAGTTGGGATGGAAAAATCACTTTTGGGGGATATATGAACCTACATCATCAAGCTTTGATCCCTGCTTGCAAATTATTGACTCAGCTTCCAAACATCTGAGCAAGCTTGTCAACATGGGCCCTCCTGCCTACACAAGTCCCTGTTCACTTGCACAGGAACTGCACCACAGTGCAGCAGCTCAGCTGTCTTGCCTACAGTACCAACTATACAGATGTTATCGCCACTAGTGGGGCCAACAAGGTGGTTGTTCACAAATAATATTCACCCAGGACTCTTGCGCACTTTGTGTTTTCTCTATCAGTCACCAACACAACTTCATTTTACAGTGTGCCCTCTACACAGTCAGCACCACGCACCTCAATGGGATAAAACTCATTTAGCGGAGAGAAAAAATGTGTCTCAGTAAGAAGGAACAAGATCAGGTGGTTTCTTTCAAAAAGACAGGCTTAGGATAATTTTATTTTTTGGTGAATTCTATGCAAGATTGAAGAAAATTGTATGCAAAGACAGAAAGGATAGAGATGGTTATTTAGAGATGGAAAAGCAGATAACACTAAAAAGCTTGTGAACACCCTAAACCCAGTCATATCTCAATGCACACATTCTCCTCAGAAATGGC
Source organism: Anthoscopus minutus (assembly GCA_013399455.1). Classification (NCBI taxonomy): domain Eukaryota; kingdom Metazoa; phylum Chordata; class Aves; order Passeriformes; family Paridae; genus Anthoscopus; species Anthoscopus minutus. The sequence goes on from VWYI01045494.1 coordinate 95,671, forward strand.
CTTGCAGATAACTAGAACAGTCCTTAGTGTGTAATGCATACCAGAGTCATTGAATACTTACAGATAAATATTCATAGACGATTTGTGAACAGGCAAGAGGATGAAACCTCTTGTAGTGCGTTTAGACTCACTGATACAGGAGTAGGAATAATGTCATACAGCATCATTGATCCATCAAATGGCATGGGAAATTAGGAATAGATACTCAGTTAAAAGACATTCTCAAATAAACCGGAGGCTAAAATTCAATCACACAAACTATCTAACAACTGAGAATTATGAACAAATTAGTATAAAATTGTCTGCTCCCAGATAACTTAAACAGAGGGATGAGACTATATTTTAATAATACAGTAGACAAGAAAACATGAATGGGGATGGAAAAACACCAGTTCCTCCTCGCAGGAAAAGGAAATTAGGGGAACAAATCCTTTCTATGCTTACACTGCTCAAGCTCCTACCTGCTTCAGTCAGGTTACAGCAGATTTGGCCCTCATTGCATAAAATCTAGGAGCACAACCACCCATGAACAGCAACACTGAGTTGTGTCCCACAGCACAACAATTTATAGCGCTTTCTCCTTGTGTCATAGGACACCTAACCCTCCTTTCTCCCAGCACCTTTTGCTCCTGCTAAAATCTCCTGCTTTCCACATAGCTCAAACTGGTAGTCAGTCATGACACTTCGTCCAGCTTCTGTCTTAAGGACACTCAGCAACAGGAAAATAGAAGAGCAGCTTAGCCAGCTCTGCACAGGAGATTATTCAAAAGGTTAATTAGTGAATGAAACAGAAATAGGAAATGGAGGGAGCAATGGGAAAGGGGATGAAGGAGGAAAGGAGGGAGCAAATTACTTTCAGCTGCTAAATCTGGCTTTCCAAATCCTTAAAGTCCTTTACAATATAGGCTGAAGAAGGAGGGAACAGGATGGGGTTGGGCTATGTTGTTCACTTACATGTTTGATAAAACCTCAATAATGTTCCTCTCCTAATCCTGTGTCATTAGGAACAAAATGGTACATCAGGAGACTATTTAGATATGAACGCCTGCAACTTCACCATCTGACCTGCTGACTTCTCCTTTCTTCTTTCTGCTCTCTCTTTTTGTTGCTGGAGCCAATTATTTTTAGAGATGTGATTTTTTTTGGCTAGGCACTAGGCCTCCAGCACCAGGGATTCCAAAATGACCTAGCTGGAGACCCTTATAGCCATTATTATTATTTTTTTGTGTGCAAAGGTCATTATTACTATAATAGCTGGGAATTAATCTGTCTATTCAGAAATTTTTTAGAAGGAAAACAAAAACTCCAAAACAAAACAAAGAGGCATTTTCTATGGTGCCTCCAATCCCTGTTCTCACTAAAACAGGAGGAATCTGGATGCTGGCTTCAATAGGACAGGAAAACTGCACTAAATAGGCAAAATTTACAATATTAAAACAAAAGCCTCAGAGAACAACCAAAATAATTAAAAAATCAAACTGGTATCTCTTTGCTGCTAGCAGGAAACAGAACTAAAAGGAGCAACTGTCTGTACAATCCTCCCTTCATCCTTAGCCTTATATCAAACCCAGCCCTCACCCTGAGCACATTCAGATGCAATGAAAAATCTTGTGTCAGGAGCAAGCAATGCCATATGGAAAAGCCTAGCATGGAGGCCAGAGGCAGAATCATTGTGCCACCTCTTAGCTACCCCAAATCCATGCCTGTGACCAAAGTTCATCAGAGATGGCTGTATACCAATGACATGGAACAGCCCACACATCATTTTTATGGCTTAAGAGATCAACACAGGTATCTCTTCTCATTATACTGTCAAGTACAAGGAGTGCAATCATTACCCTTAAGTCACTTGGCAGTACATGACATAATGAGCCCTGCTTTTTGTCCTCTGGTCACTACTGTACAAATGCTCTATGAGATTTCACAGGCAATCAGCTTAGTATTTCTATTAAAAAAGAAACACCAAAGTGAAGGAGGCAAATAAATGTTTTCTCAGCTCTCGCCTAGCATTAGCTCTGCAGGCTGGTTTTGATACCATTGGGGAAAAAAAACAATAATCAGAGCATTTTTGGAGCCTCCACAACTTTCTAGAGAGTCATGATGTTATAGAGCCTTAGCGAAGAACCTACCTCATTGGTTATTAAAATATAGGAAATCATGAGGTGAAAGGGGTAATAAATAACCCTGGGGGAGAAACATTTGACAAAAGTAAGTTCCAAAATGTCACAAGCAAAAGAGTCTTGACTTTGGGAATTTCACTTAATTTGATTTATTGCCAATTAACAAACTTTTATTTACTCTTTCAGGCCTTGGGAAACAGAGATGACAAACAATTAAACAGACACTTAGGTAAACATCTTTCTTTGCAGTTCTCCAGGGTCCACTGCAGTACAACACATCTTCCCACACACAAGCCAGCCAGTCTCCCCATATCATGGGCACACACTACACTTATTGGCAGCAAGCCCCTTGGGGGAGGTTATGGACAGCTTAGGAGACTGGGTTTGTCAATGATGGTTTCTTGCTGCAGTTTCTTATTTCTTACTGTTTTATTTCTCCCTTCATTTTTGCTTGTCTCCTCTTCTCCTAGCCAGGTCCTCCACGAGCTGCAGTTCCTTTTGAGTATCTCTGATCCAGTGTGGGCCACCCATGGGATGCAATACCTTCTCTGACAATGTTCTCTCTCATGTGCCACCTCCTCCTCCTGTATCTGCTTACATATCCCTTTCTCACTCATCCTCACATCTCCTCCTGTGTCTGTCTAGTTTGTTTTCCCCTCTCATCTCCACACATGATCCCTGGAGAGGTTGGGACAGCTCTGACTGGCCACAGTCCAACTGAGGAAAAGCTTCCATCAAGGATTATGCTGGAATGGACAGAAGATTTGTCCTCCAACTACCCAAGCAGTCTATCTGCACAAAGCTATCCACCACTCCAGGACCTTGCATCGGTACAAAATGCTGTGTTAGAAAGAGCAAAACCAGAGACATGTGCTTCATTGGGAGTGACCATCAGGCCCAGCTAACCAGATCCTTGCTACACCACCTTCCAACCAAGGTTCTTCAGCCACTGGAGCTATTTCATGCTGAGACAATGGAAAAAATACTTTCACAGACTGGGTGACACTCAATCTTCTTCCTTGTTTCTCCCCCTCCCTTCCTTTCCCTCCAAAAATTCAGGCTGCAGTTGAAACAGTAGATAGCCAGATCCCTCAGCACAGCTTCCTTGAGTTAGAGCCTGCCTCCACAAACTGAAGCTCTTTTAATAGCACTGTCAATGAGAGATTGCATATCTTGTTAAGTGCTATTCAGATGCACCCACAGACGCTCACTGCTTCAGAAACACATCTCTTCCTAATAATATAGTTGGCTACATTATCTTATTTGACACTAAAAACTTGAGATGATTGATGGTAACTTAAATTCTGAATAGACAAAAATTATAGAGCAGCTTTATAATCTTTTGCATTAGTGCCCTGGGGAAATGGCTGAAGTCTTTTTCACAGTCAAAGGACAGCATGACTGATTCTAAACCTCTACCCTTCCAGCCAGACCAGCCTTCCATGAAGGTCTTGGACAGCTTGGTCTGGAGTCTGCCTATAAGAATGGCTCTGAGGGCCTAGCATTTGATTATTAGGTACCACACTTTTCATGATGCCTAAATAAAGCTTTCCAGCATTCCTAACATACATGCAACTAAGTCAGAATCAAGGAAAAAAGAGAGAGAAAGGATGATTAAGGGAAAAGCATAGAGCAAGAAACTTCCCTTTACCTTGGATATAAATAGTGATCCTGCTAAGAAGCAACCATGTTTACTTCCTGGACACACAAATACCACAATAGATCCAAGGGATTATATTCTATCAGCTATGGAAGAGCAGTTCAAAAATCTTCCCAGTGAGAAAGAGCAAATATATTGGCAGCCATAAAGGGTAGGTTTGTGAGGGACTGGGCTTTTACAACATCCCTGGAAAGAATGAAGTTCATTACTTACAGACACATGGATATTAAAATGGAGCAGAAATGTACTCTCTCCTATATCTCTTTTCCCAATTTGAAAGCAGTCCAAACTAAAGTTCTCTTTCTCAAAAGGAAGAAAAAAAAGAAAAGCGTGATGCAAAAGGAGCCTCTCATCAAGAGAAAGGCCAGTGAAGACTCAAACCCCTTAAGCAGCTCATGTATTTTTTAATAACAGCGTGGATAACCATATGGAGCCCATGTGAGGAGACACACAGGAACAGGGATGGTCATCAAGCTGCAAACTGTAAGCTTCCCTAAGTTTTTTGCCAGATGAGAGTGTCCCCACTGTTCCGTTCACACAACTGATGGTCTTTTATCCAAAATTACCATTTGTCTCAGGCCCCAAACCTCAAATTTTTATGGCCATAAGCAACTCCACAGAAAACTTTTTTCCCCCTGAAGAATATTAACACTCAACAACTAGTGAGGAAGGACAATACTGCTGAAGCAATGCTCTCTTCAGTCAATGAGTATCACTGTTGCATCACCCCTGTTTCTTGTCCTCCCTTGCTTTGTACCTACTTCTATTAATCCACTCACCAATCTTTTTAGACTGGGTTTCTATGGATAAAGAGAGGAGGCAACTACTGCAATCTTTTTTGAGCATTGCAAGCTTCCTGGCTAGGTCCAAGACCATCCCAGGACAGAGATATCAAGAAAACTCTCCATAGCAAATGCTAGCCTTCATGCTAAGATCACTAGATGACCTAAGAATTCACACTTAAATTTCACAACAATTCATTTGAGTCTGTCCAGCTAAACCTTGGTGTCCCATGTTTCATCAGAAAAGGAGCTACTCCATGGCTTCACGGTACTGCTGCAGCCCTAGGGCCAGAGCATGCTAAACAAAGTAAACAAGCTCTGATTTGCATGAAATATAAAAATTATTAGTAAGGTGATGTTGAAATGAAAATACAGGAATCCATTCTTTATCAGAACCACTGAACTCTGGTGCAACCACACAGTTTCTCCAGCTCAGCAGAGCAGTAGCTGATGGCTTTAGGTGAGGTCACTACACAGGACATCCCTATCTCACAGCCTGGACAATGCTGCCTCAAGAGAAACTACAGAACAATGATTTAGTCAATTCTCTGAGAAAAAGAACAGCTTGAGGAATAAATATTAAAAAAAACCAAACCAAAACAAAACAGAACAACTTCCTTATAACCTGCTAGCCAGAGAGCAGCAGAAAAAGAGTAAACCATGGCCTCACTACTGGTGCAGGTCACATGAAATCATGTTGTTCAATGACATCACCAACAGCAAAGGCAATACAAAATGCACTACCCTGCCTACATAGTTTTCAGCAAGCTTAACAGGGCACAGAACATTTTTCCTCCCACATCCAGAGGAAAATATCATCTCCTTGTCTGTCTTTATTCATCTGATGTCTTGCCTTTTAATTAGCCTATAAACATTTGGGAAAGGAGAACCATCATTCTGATTCTGCACTGGTGCAGAACAGAGGGCCTTGGTTAATAGCAAGGCCACTTTAATGTTGCTGAGATGAGAGTTGTCATCAGCCAGCCTCAGTTTAGCAGCTTTGCCATTACGTGGTTTTGCTGGATTGCAGCTCTTTTGCCTTTGCAGTCAGCTTGTGTGGCTTCCACGTGCGTTCTCCACACATGCTGGGGCTTGAAGAGTGCATCCACTGCAGCATCTTTCCCCACCCAACTGGCTGCTCTCCTGCACCAAGGCACATCTCTTCCCACTGCTATTCCACTAGTTGCTTACTTGTGATTAAGTCCCTTTTAATAAATGACTCCCATTAAACTGCATTTCTCTGTCACTGTGAGAGACATAAAATTAAAAACTGACTGTCTTTAATCACACTAGGCTGCATCTCCATCTCGCAGGCTCCACTTATCAATAATTAATATAAGAATGACTGAAATCTATTTCAATTTCAAAGACTCAAATGTTACAAATTATAGTAAAGAAAAAAAAAAGAAGCCATCATCACTCTGAGAAACAGAAACAGCCAGTGTCACACAGAGGAAAAGAGAATGGCAGCACTGCAGCAGCTTCCAAGAGAAGAGAAGGGGCTTGAATGTGACAATCAGCTCTCCTTGTTGCTTTATAACTAGAGATTTTTCCTCTCAAATACTCCCACAGAGAGGAAGAAACCCAGTGGTCCCAGGGACTACAGAGATCTGCACTGTAGCTCATGGCCTTATTTTATTTCTTTTGGTTTTACCAAGTCCCCAGAGCAAAGACAAACAGCATGCTGCACTACCCAGCCTGGTATCTTCTTGAAAAGAACTTCCAGATGTCAGATGCTCCTAGGGAAAGTTACAAGCAGCACTTTCCTATAAACACAGTGGCAGTACGAGGCAGAACTATAGCTGGTATGAGCAAGGATGTGGGGCAAGTCACCAGCCTGGGTCTCACTACATTGCTTTATACAGGACTAAAATTAACATAAAACCCCTTTATTCAAATGGTGATGCTCCTTACTCAGGCTTTTTCCCACCACACCATACCCAGCCTTTCAGCCCAATTCTGCTTTTGTTGCATAGAAAGTACAAGAAAGTCCGACATAAAAATATTGAAAAGCTCCCCATTTTTTTTCAACTGGCTTTCACCTCAGAGCAGGTCAGGATTCACTGTCCAGCATGAAGGTCTGGCTGCAGCTAGCTTTAGACCAGACCTGGGTATATTTCTGAGTACAACTGCACAATAAGGTCCTCTGCCAGCAGCACAGCCTGAGGAAAGCCCCCTGGGACCATGGTGATGCTGTGCCTCAAGTTACACACCCTGCAAAAGCTATCTAACCTCAACTCAGACTGGACTGGAGATACGGCTTTCAGTCAGTTCAGAGCATGAGTAGACAAAGTGACATCTTCAAGAAAACGAGATGCAGAACTGTCATGCAGTACCTGACAAGCACTCAAGTCACATTTTATGAACACACCACTTTAGCAGACTGGACAGCTTTGCCAGCCACTGGACAGGTAAATATGCAAGTGAAACAGAACACAAAACACAGGAACTGTCCTTTCAGGGAAATCACGCACATGAACAAAACAACCATTTCCTAACCCAAGTTACTGGTCAACACCCAAATGACACTGAAGAGAGAAATGCACAGCATGGTACTAGAAATATACATGAACATCCAAGTTGGGTGTTATCCCTACGTAATTCCCAAATCAGGAAATTTCCAGCATACTCATCAGCTGAATACCTAGCTCAACACCTCCCAAGCCTCAGCAGCTACCCAGAGTGCCCAGTCCACGTGGATCTCAGCACAGCCACTTCCCTGCTGTCCAACCATAATTGCCATGGAGCAGGGGAGTCGCACACAACTGAACCCTGCTGCTAGAGGTAGCAACAACGGGGACATTACCCTCTGATTAACAGCCCGGTGTGGGGGAACACAATAAGCAGCCTGGCATAACACCGTCACACCGTAAGTCATTACTCAGTAATTACTGTGCAACTACACAGGGACACACAAAGGCACAACTCCCCCCTCAGAGTTACAGTGAAGAAATACCATTCAGTAGCCTTTAATTACTGCAGAACCACGCAGCAACAAATGATGACCTGCCCACTGGTATAAAGTGGACCTATCACTCAGAACTCATTCCCTGGTAGTTACTAAGAGAACCTTTCAGTAGTCCCACGGCAACTGTGGCACATTGTTGCTGTGGGGATTTTTATCCCAGCATATGGCCCATTTTCAAGATTTTGGAAGGGGAGCCAATATGAAGGAATCACAAAGAAACATTTGCTGAACTGCTGCTGTCTCCCCAATAAGCTCCCTGTTCCAGAAAACTGAATTGTGGCAACATTGTGGTGGTAATGCTTTCACTGATGTAGATGTGAGGGGTATAATTGCACCTTTGTCCTGCAGATCTTGTGGTACTTGTAATTATATCCCATTACCAAGGAACACAACAATTTCAAACCTATTACCTACAGGTATAATTTATTTCAGAGTTAAATTTATTACTTCAGTGCCAGCCTTGTTCATAGCTCTCCTTTATGTATCCAAGCTTTCCTAGTGAACAAACATTGAAAACAGAGTGAACTGAAAATAAAGGGATATAGATGGGAGCAGAAGATGCAGGGACATTTCTAGCCCTTGCTCTATTCTGTGTGTTGCTTTTCACTAAGTCCATGGGGGTTTCCTTAAGAAGAAGGCGTCATTAGTGCAAAAGGGGAGCAACCTTCCTGCAAAAGCCTGGAAGAGAAGTTTCAAAATGCAGCTGCTCCCAGGGCCACCCTCATCTGGGGTGGGTGTGCAGTACTAGCAGTTGTCACAGTCATCCGTGCTTTCCAGGCTGCTGTGTTTTGTAAATCTTCCCTCCAAAAGCCTCTGTGTCTTGTAACAACTTTCTGTCTGAAAAATTTAGAAAATCAGAGGTGCTCTAGCACACAGCCAAACTGATGCAAAGACTGCCAACTGGTCTGTGGCTATATAACATGCCAGAAAGAAAACTAAAGCCCGTTTACTTCTGACTTATGCAATTCACAATAAGAGTGGAGTCAGGAGGAAGGAAGGAATTGGTATTTTCCCCAAGCAATATCAAAATTTTAAAATTAAACAAGCAGTCAAGAATATGGATCTTTGCTGAATGCAGTGTGCCACTTCATCATAAGCAGAAAGGAAAATATGTGCAGCCTTACTGCAGGTTGCCTTTTCCCAACTAGCAGAGATGCTTATTTTTGCCACCACCATTGAGCTTCTCCCAGGCGTTGTTCATTTCTGCACATAAACCAGTGTGACCCCTGGACCTCTGCAACTTCTAATAACTTTCAATAAGTTTTTAAAGGAAATTCTGGCAATTAGGTACTGCACCCTTACAACTTCTGACACTCATCTGCTCTGAAGGGCTGTAAGAAGGGCAAGCATATTACTTCTTACCTGCCTCAGGAATGCCTAGCTTGCCCAGAGGGGAATGATGTACTAGATTATACTGAAATTCATTGATTCAGTCTTGACTTTCCTGTGTTTATGGAACGGAAAAGCAGGGAGGACAGGGCAGCAGGAGATAGTCAGGATCATGAAGGTCAGTTCCCTGCTCCAGGAAACTGCAGTGAGAACATGGGAACTGCAAGCATCCCTCATGACACACATTTTAGCTAATGACAGCAGGTTTCCATTTTGGGGAGCTCAAACAATACCAAATAGTGAAAAGACTAGAAGGAGAAGATAGAGACTTTATAGAAGTGTGTCTCACTTCCTGCTTTATCTTTGTGATGAATAACTCATCTCCTCAGGTAACCATAGGTGCTCCAGCTCCTGGAGAGGAGCTTGCTGCTGTTCAAATGCATTGCACTGCTATGGAAAGTCGAGCTTTAGGAGCAACACAAAAAGATAATGCTGGAACACAGAAAGACATGAAATAAGTTGTTATGGAAACCAGATCCTCACAAGCTCACACCACCGGATAAGGTCTCTCCCCTTACATCTGTTTGTCAAAACGCCCAAGATGCACAGGAATCCCTAATGACCACAGCTCCATTGCCTCACCTTGTATTCCCTCTCAGATACTGCTGTCATTCTCTCTCTGTTAATCTAATGTGGCCTAAGCACATACAGTGGTGGGAAAGGGCTCAGGACTCAAGCAACAGCCTTTGGCACTCTTTGCTTGGAAGAGCTGGTGCTGGTAGTATCAGGTTTTAATCAAAAGAAACAAGGCTCATTTCAATATGAATCACTTTTCTGTTAAAAAAAAAGCTTAAAAGCTTTTTGTTAAAGCTTTAAAAAAACCAACCCAGCACCAAAAGGGAGAGTGGTACAACCATACACTAATAGGTTCAAGCCCTTGTAAAGCAGTGTAGATGTACAGGAAGAGGAAGAGTTAGTTCTCTTAAGCTATGCAGTGCTGCTTCACATCCCCAGGTTCTCTTATCAGACTTCTGCTGGCCTTTCCAGCAGCACGTAGCTCTTCTGTAGTTAACATTTCTCACTACTGCCACATGTTAATTAGACAGGAAAGGCAAATTCTTGCATATGCTTATACTGAAACAAAAATTCTGCATGGTATTGTAGTGATAACAGCACTGGGAAAATATCATTCTCTCACAGAAAGAAATCAGGGCATTGGTATGTGAGACTGCTAGGCAGCAGTAGAAACACTGCCTTTCCCATCACTGTTAACTTTGGTTACATCAGAAGAAGCTGGGATAGATCTGGCACTTACTTCCTGCTAGGACCCTCTTGCTTCCTCTTGCCCAGTGCTAGCAGTCAAATTGTTTTTCCAGGGCTTCTCATAAAAGTTCTTATCCCTTAAACTCTGTCACAAGATAAAAAGAACTTCACCTAGGCTGTAAAAATGCTTTGAGACACAGCATGGATCTTCTGCAAAATATCTGTTCAGCCCTTGACCCTATCTTGTGGCTAGACTCCCTTCCAGAAAGACTCCAATCTGTATTGAAGGACTCACTAGTGCTCTGGATCAGACACTTCCAGACCTGAGTCTTGGGACTTGGTTTGACACAGGGCCATCCTGGCTCCCTGCGAACTCCCCCAAGCAACTTGTGTCCTTTCTACTCCACAGCCCCCAACACCAGACTGAAGCAGGTGTAGGGAGGTATGTATCCACATGGGATGACATCAGAGCGTACAGAAACATGTTTGGTGTCACCCATAAACCAACACCAGTGGGCAAAATTTAGACAACGTTCCTAACCTGTGCCTGAGGGCAAGACAAAGAAGCAGTAGGCATTAACAGGTCTCATGCCAGCACAGCAGCCCCTACTTCTAGAGCCTGCCGTCCAGCTTGCAGGGCAACAGCAGCAACATCTGCTACAGTTAAGCATGCAAATTAGTTTCTCTGCTGATTTCAGTCAGTAATAAGTAGCCAAAATGTTCATCTTCAGAGCTGAAATTTTCTGGGCTTGGCCAGTATCCAGCAGCGATTATTTTTTGAAAGAACATGGCAGAAGTGATTTAACCACTACAGAGTGCTTAGAATGGCATTCATTGCTATTATTCAAAAGTCATGACAGACAGAATTAAGCAGCTTTAAAGTCCACAGTGTTTAGGTCTGAGAGTTAAAAAGCCAGAAGCATCTGCCAGGGGATTTCAAACGTGTCCCTTTAAGCAAGCATTTGTACAACATTTAGTGTGCAAGGACTGTGAATTAGCACTAAACTTCAAGGATCCAATAAGATGTAGTTCAGGGAAGGAGGAAGGGCTAATGATTCTATAGCCAACTACTACCTCGTAAAAACAGTATGCAGGGCATTTTGCCAACTCTCTGCTAAATTAAATTACACAGGCAGGTAGCATTAGAACTTGGAAAAACTTTAACAAATGCGAGGACAAGTTTCAGTAATGGCTCTGTAAGACCTTTCCTCTGAAGGCATTATTTCCTGAGCAGCCAAGCAGATCCAACAGGTTCCTGAGCCCAAAGAGAGAATACATGCTCCCCTAATTCTTTCCTCACCTATGTTCTTGGCTGTGCAATTCTCTCCCTTCCTTGAGCTCAGTGCCCACTGAATCCACGTTTCACCCAAGGAATTTGGCTCACTAATCAACCTGAAAAACTAGATGCTTTTATGTGCCAGGTTTGAAAGGACTTGGATAGGGACCTACTGAGTACCATAATAGAAAGTAAGTGGCAGGAACATGCCCCTGGGAGAGGCACACTGTGTCTACCGGTGGCAGCAATTTATTGGAGTGCTTCTCTCACCTGGAGTGTCTTGACTCCAAACCTCCTCAAGCTGAAAATTTGAAAAGCACTAAAGTCCCACTGCAAGGAAAATCCAGTCTTGAAACAGAAAAGTACAAACCCCTTTCTAGTAACCAACATTAGAGGGACAGATATTTTCCTTGATGGGTCTAACAGCATGTAAGCACCTCTGCAACAAAATTATGGTGTAATAGCACAAGAGAAAAAGTTGCACAGGTACATATAATGCAGTGGCCTTTGGAGTCTGAAGTGAAGCTTCCAGTCCCCAAGATGTGAACACCAAACATCTTAGCATTCAATCAATGCTCACTGTCACAAGTTTGGCCACTTTGTCAGTGGTATTGTTTTGGTATCTGGAAGAGGAGAACAAAAATAATGGGTTTTAATTAAGTCATATGAAAAACCAGTTTTTCATTCTGGAAGACAGAAGAGGTGGGAAAGGGATGTGTAATAAATGAAGTCCATGCAAATTTCCCATACATAAGGTCACAAGCTCTACACTCTGAAGCAAGCACTTTATTAATTGCAGACAACACATCCATGAGGTTACAGAAAGCACAGGATGGGTGAGCAATGGCTACTGGTTAACTTTGCTCTTCCAAATATTTCTGAAAATTCTTCTCAGCTAAAACCACAAGAGAAAGCTCAACAGATCTAATGAAAAAGGTCTAACACAGATGTATTTCTTTGCTTAATCAAAGCTTCTTTTTCCTTTGGTAGTTAATCCTGTTCTACGGTGGTCAAAACATATTTGCAAAGGTAATAATCCCCACATATTAGCACCAAGTTAGCCACCTTTCCCAGGTAACTTTGACAGACAGAGAAAGGGAAAAGGTCAATACATGTGCTCTGTAATATTGAGTATAACTCAACACATAAGAAACCAGACAGAGGAAGGCAGGCTACACTCTAGCAGATATTTCTCTTAGAGTTGCAGTGACTCTCAGATCTGCATCTCCACCAGCTTACAGCCTGCCAGACACATTATACTAAACCTTTAGGCTGGGATTCCAGTGTGCCCCAGGTCTGTGCAGAACAGCAACCCAAGATCATGCAGCAAATACATCTTACTTTTTACTGAAACACTGCCAAACACTCCTTTTCCTTCTGCAAGCACATTACTGGGAAACAGTAGCATTCACACTACCACACAGAAGCCATCTGAGGTTTGTCATCTTGCTTTATATGACTGCTCTACAACACTCTTCAAATGAATCCAGAAACCTAGTTCAGCTCCTTCAAAATCTGTAAGTTTGGCAAACGGTTTTGTAGGCAGTTTATGATGTATGGAGTTTATTCCATGCTATTTATTCTGTGTGTGCCAGTGCCAGTGATAACATAGAGTCCTTCCTGACTTCCAGGGCTTTCCTACACAGGACAAGTGGCCGTGTTTTGCACAATGGTTTGATTCAGATAACTCCAAGAATGCTCACAGTCATTTACATCAGTGGTAGAGTAAGGAATTTCAGAATTATTTAGTTAGATTTGCAGAGTGATTCACAGTCCAAAAATGTCAATGTTACATCTGCCTTCATACTCTTAACGACAGTTGCCTGTTCACAGCTATTTTGATTTAGCTTTATTATAACTTTTTGACATCCCCTGCCCAGATCCTACCAAATCCATACCATAGGATGGCTGGGACTTGGTCAATGCATGGCTCTTCAATCTTTCTTCTTCCTTTCATTATTCATTGTATGGCCTTACATCTTATTTATCATACACTACACCACACATTGAAAAAGGCAGAAATCCTGCAACAAGAAGAGCCTGTGAGAATTTAAAGACTGTACTGTAATTCTAGTATTTCCTGATTTTTGTATATTTAATTTCACTGTTACTTTAATCCATGCCTTATGTGTTGAATTTCATTGCCTCTTTAAAAGAAGAAAAGTGGATAATCAAAGAAATTCCTTCATGAGCAACACACTGATAGACAGCAATAAAGCCCTTGTCTCTCATAAATGGGCAAATTAGTGCTGTGAAAATAACTGATTTTTTTTTTGCTAGAAAATCAAAATAAGTTTGGATTTGTTTTTTACTGGGGTTGATTTTTTTTTTGGTTGCTCTAAAAAGTACACCAAAATAAATACAAGTTAAAAAAGCAAAAACCTCCATCTGATGAAACCCTCAAACTAATTTATTTGGATTAACTCTATAAGTATTGTATTGGAAATAGATTGTTTTGTTTTACGATTTTTTATTTTCAAAAAAGTTTTCATTCCTTTGGGTTTTTTTAGTTTTACTTTGATCTTCTTTCTACTTCCTTCAAGTTTTTCTTTCGCTTTCACACACCCCAAAGATATCATCACAAGGTAAACTTGCGTTTATGAACATATAAATTGACTCAAAGGTATATTTTTGTAAAACACTCTTCAGAGAAAGGGAGGATTGTGTTGTCCACCTCATGCTTTAAACCAATAGGCAGCCAGACTCTCCTACTGCTTCTGCTCTGACCTTTGGATCATTATTTATAAAGTGCACAAGCCAGGCTACACCTCACAAATACTTAACAACCTAAAGACCATACCCTGCAGTGGATTCACATGGTAACAACATAGGGTGGGGCTGGGGTAAACCACCAGCAAACCCTCAAGATGCAGCCCTCTGTGGTTGGTGGACCAGGGCCTGGTCACACAGCTACTGAACCCAACAAGATATTGTTATTGAGGCTGCCATAACCCACCAGCTACAGCTGAGGTCCTGTTGTGCCACTAGCTCTGCAGGTATGAAATCCCTGCCAAAAAAGAGTCTGTGAGCAGTTCTGGGCAGAGCAAGGCTGAGATGGATTCAGAGGTATACATAGTGCTTGTGTGCCCATCAAGACAAAGACCAGTCTCATGGCCCTCTACTCAATTCTTTGAGCCAACTTAAGCATGGAGGGAGATTTGACAGAAAAGGAAAACGCATCTTTGCCTTCTTGCATGAGAGAAGTACACACTGGAGCATCTCTCTTACAAGATATGCTGGTTTTGGCTGAGGTAATGTTCTTCACAATGGCTGGTATGGAACTCTGTTTTGGATTTGTAGGGGAAGATATTTAAAGTTACGACATTTGTCTTCCCAAGGAACCATTATGTGTGATGGAACCCTACTCACCTGGAGATGGCTGAACACCTGCTTGTCCATGAGAAACAGTGAAAGAACTCCCTGTTTTGCTTGCACACATGGCTTTTGCTTCCCCTCTTCAACTGTCTTTATGTCAATCCACAAGTATTCTAGCTTCTACTCGTCCCATTCTCTCCCCAGTCTTGCCGAGGGGAGGGTGAGCAAGCAGATGTGTGGCACTTAGTTGCTTGCTGAGGTTAAACCATGACATGAGGAAAGGTTGAGGCTCCTGGGCCTGTTCAGACTCAAAAAGAGACAGCTGAGAGAGGACCTCATCAGTCTATAAGTATCTGAAGGGAAGGTGTCAAAAGAATGAAGCCTGGCTCCGCTCAGTGGTTTCAAGCAACAGGACAAGAGCCAACAGAAAGAAACTGATACACAGAAAGTTCCATCTGAATCTAAGGAAGAACTTCTCTACTACTGTGCAGGTGACCAAGCATTGGAATAGGTTGCTCAGAGAAATTATGGAGTCAGACGCTCTGGAGAAATTGCAGAACTATCTGGGTGCAATCCTGTACAATGTGCTCTAGAATGACTGTCCATCAGGGATATTGGACCAGATGATCCACTGAGGTCCCTTCCAAACTCTCTGTTCTGTAATATAACAAGTACAATTTTTTTTCAGGTCTACGAACTAAAATGCTGAACAAACAGCTGCTCAAAGAAGGTGCACTGCAACTCTGATAAGCCAGTGCCTGAGAACAGCCACAGCTCTACTGTCAGTACCACTACAAGATTTTCAAAGACTCACTTGTTCCCAGTAGTGCAAGTCACAGGCAAGGTATAATTTCTATGCATCTTTAAAAAGTTGGAAACTACATCCATTTACAAAAAAGTCACCAAATTACAAGTTCTCTTAGCTCTAATTTCTACTTTTCAATATGGGCTGGGGGGCCGGGGGAAGTGTTTATCAGTTCCCCCAAAACCCTGTTCGGAAGGGGACAATAATGCCCAATTTCCCTCCTAAGAATTGCCAACATATTAAAACAGAAATACATAAAAGCAGTCAGTTCTTTACTGGGCATGGCACCAGGGAAATACATCCTGGAGAGAAGTCCACACCAGCAGTGTAACTACTTCCACACCTATGTTGACATGTGTGATAACTCAGATTTTTCTGCATCTTTTGTCTTCTGTCCCAGAAAGGTTTATTAACCAAGGCAGAGAACAAAAAGGATGTGTGGAACCAGCTCAAGACTGAAGCCAGCCTAACTACATTCGTATGGCATTGATGGTACTAAGCTCTGCCAAACCTGAGCTGATCTGTGCAGATCTCATGAGGCTTGCCCTCGCACCCAAGCAACCTGTTTTATCTACAGACTGTGTTGTCTGAGAATGAATTATTCAGCACTAATTGATTCCTCCTTTTTTTTTTCTTTGCCAAAGAGAAATATCTTTTATTTACAGTTTATCTGAAGCACTGAATTTTCTCACCAAGATGTTCTACCAGATATTCACAACTGCTTTAATTCAATGTCATTTTTTTCTTGTTCTTTCATTATTTTCTTGGAATAATTAAAAGAATGAGATATTAAAAAGTCAATATTTGGAGGAAAAAAATACTTCTTCTCAAAAAAACTAAAGCAGGAAAGTTTTATTCTTCAATTTGAGGGAGAGGGGTACAGCTAAACTACTTCAAAAATCACTTAGGTTAAAGAAACTACTCATTTTTGTCGAATGAAGTACACAACCAAAAAATGTTATCCAGCTCAATTTGAAATTTAGCATTTAGAGCGAAAATGCATGTACAACTTCAGTTTTATACATAGGTGCATGCTTCACCAACAATAAATTGAACAGAACAGGGCAAAAAGACACTGCACTAAATTGCATACTGCAGCCTCCAATTTTGTACTTTCTGATATTTATGGGTAGCTGCAGAACTGTGGGTGCGCTCATTTTTCACATGCAAATGGTCATTTGCACATCCAGATATGCCAGAGAAATTAAAGACTTGCTTGAGCACTGGTGAAATACAAAACTCCACGTACTGAATAAAAGCATTAAAGGCATCACAGCAAAGGGAAGGGGGAAAGGTAGAAGCAATGTGGGAGAGATTTAAAATATCTAACCAAACAGCTGAAAGATGAAAATTAGCCAAAACTATGGGTCTGGAAATCTTCCTTCTTTTTGAAAAGTCTCAAAGAGAGACAAGACAACATAACTCAGTTGAAAGTCTGTCCTTAGCCTCTCACATGGCCTCTTAAGATGAGGATGAACACATGTGGTTGATTGAGTGAAGACCCTTAAACACATTATACCTTCATATTAATGACAGTTCCGAAAAACAAAACACTTGGAAGAAGCATTTCAAGTGCCCCAGCACCCCATGCTGCAGCCTGATTTAAGGAAAGGGCAGTGGCCTCCACTTTCTGTCAGGGAAGATCTGTGTTTGCTGGATATGTTTGATTTTGGCATCCATCTCTTCTTTCACACCCCAGAGGTTGTGAAGGAGTGAGTGTCAGTGGGAAACAGTGGGAAACAAAGGCACTAGCATCCAAAAGAACTCCCATTGCAGTTTTGTCAAGAAATGAATGACCAGTGGAAATTTGAGGCCTCTTCCATCCCTGCTTCCTTCTCCAGCTCATTCACAACACACTCCCTCAAAATGCAAAGACATGCTGCCAGTCTTAGTACCTTCCATAGATGACATGGCATCAAATTGACAGAACTGTGACTGTTTGGCATCCAAGCTGATAACACAACGGCACTTCTGAGCAACACTCAAACAATAGGCAAGAAATGTGGCCCCCATAAATGGGTGAATTTACAGCTTGCTCTTCAAGAAATAAATAAATCATCACCCACAAAGCATGGCTTCTCTTTGAAGTACGTCACTTGTCACTAAAGGTTAAATAACTGTCGACTGCTCATTCAAAGCTGGCGGGGGTTGATTGTAGCTTTGCCACTTCTTTAGCTCTAATGGGGACTGTGCAGTTATAACCCTCCTGCTTTAAGGAACATGACATAAGTGACTGTCAGCAGTGGGAAATGGATCACCTACTACATGCCTGTTATGGATGCATTGTTATGATTTTATGGAGGAAACAGGTCAGAATGCAGTGGGCAGCAATCAGCATGAAATAATGGGCCAACTGCTGTGACTGACAGAACAAAATGCAAGTGACACAGGCTTCAGATTTGGAAGCCAACTCATGGGAAAAGCAAAGATCTCTTTTCTCCAAGGTACAGTGATGCCATTAGTCATGAACCAGGGACAACCACCTATCACTTTGGTGCCCAGGGTATCTTAGGGAATGAGGAAAGTTCATAGCTCAGACAACCTGGTAAAGGGAGCTGGGGTAGGTGAGCTTAAGCATGAAGACCACTAGAGAGATCAACAGTGAAGATTCAAACCCTTGGCCACTCAAGGTGGTATCTTGTCTTTTTTTCCTCCGGGCAGTCAAAAACCTGTCCCTAAAGTTTTGCATGAGGTCACTTTCTACCCCTTCCTGCTAAGTCTGGAAATAAAAGATCAGCTTAAACCCCTGAACCACACACAAGAGATGACAGTAGGGCAGGAAGCTCACTAATGGGATGGCAGTCTTCAGAAAACACACCAGACAGTGAGCTGAAAAAATACATGCTAGAAATAAGGCTTCATGTGAACTTAGTAGCCTGTCATTTCTCAATCTCATGAGGACAAGGAAGTGAGCAGAAATCACTTGTAAAGTCCCTCAGGCATTGGTGAGAAGTGATGGTAACCTTGTCAGACAGGTGATGCTGCTTGCCTTCTCCCTTCTAGAAGGAGATGTGGATTTTCAAATGAGAAGATATTTTTACATAAGGAAAGATATTTTACATACTTGATATGGGCAGAGATTTGTGCCTAGGCAGCCACACAAATCCCATGAGGCGTGGGTACACATATCCTGTAGAAGTACCCTCATCCCATAGTTAGCTCACAATGCTCAGTCACCTGCCTCACGCCTTCCTATTCTCCCAGGAAATAAAAGACATCAGGGAGAGTTACAGCCTCATAGCTCAGATGGATAATCATTAGTCCTAAAAACATGACAAAATGGTCCATTACTGACTTTCGGTAATACCTGTGATATTACCCTCTCAGGCTGAGATACCATCAGAAATTATTTTTCTGCCAAAACTCAACACCATTCTGGTTTGTGTCTAAGAAGAGCTCCCTTCCCTATCTGAAGGATGGGTGCACATCCCAGAGAATTACTGGCCATTCTTCATATCCGCTTGAGAGGAAGTGACTGGAGCTGAGGGTCTGACGGCAGATAACCACAAATTGTTAACGGAGCCCCAAGAGTATTGAAAACCAGAACTCCTTTTCAAAATTCTTCACTCTGCTCTTTTTCTAAGTGTCCATATGGCTAATCAGCACAAAGGGCTTGCTGTGAGAATAAAAGGATTGCTAGCATCCCAGAAACAGGCAGACATCAGTAAGAGGAATAGCATTGATATCTAACAAGTCCTGAATCCATTTACCTCTCAAAACTGTATTGTCTTCTCCACTCCACCAAAACTGGAAGTAGTAAAGCTGTGTTCCTGATTATACCAGGGGAAGGAAAGGAGAATTTGTTCCACTTTGCAAAAATCACATTTGCATGTTGCATTTCAAGTTTCATGTCGGCTCTGAAAACGCCGTGCCTGTTCCCAGCCCTGTGCCATTCCACAGTAATCTAGGTTCAGTGAAGTTGAATGAAAGCATTCAGGGAAGAGGAGCATGATGCAAGAGGAAGCATAGTTTGTACAAAGCTACATGACCCTTTCTTATAGGTAAATCCAGCCCTTGTCCTAAGGGCAGCTTTTCAACCTGCTAAGAGCCTGGCAGCAAGAACTGCAGACAAATGCTCTCACATGGGTGTCCCGGTTTTTGAGACAGTTATCTGTCAGGGAAGGCAGAAAAAAATTGTAAGCCCCCCACCCTCTCCCTCCGAATTATTATATCTCGAAAACACGGAGTTCTCAGGCAGAGATATGGGGATAGGAATAACAGTTCTTTACTAATATATATATATATATATATATATATATATATNTCCCGGGCCGGTGGAGGAGATGGATCAGCAGCTCTGCGGTGGCAGCTGCAGCACGTCCGGCAGGACAGGGGAGCGGAGGCCACAAACGGAGAAGAAGAAGAAGCAGAAGCAGAAAGAACAGCCGCTCCGTCTGGATGATGGCAAAAACCCCCTCTCCCAGCAGAAACAGCTCCGAGAGTGTCTGTGTTGCCCTCCCAGAAGGACCCAAAACCAAAAACTGCTCCCTCCCCATTTCCCCCGGGGGCTCAGCCGATCCTTTTGTCTTTTAAAGTACCGATGATGTCCCAGCCATCAGGCTTTCTCTCTCAGCTAAATGGGAAAAATTCTAACAGCTAAGAAACGAAAAAAAAAACATGTAACCCCCAACAATGGGTTTGCTACCATCTCCATCCCCTGTTTTATCTAGGAATATTCCTAGCTGTAGACAGCTGCAGTGTGGTACTATAAAGAGTAGCACCATGTTTCTCAGAAGTCTCCTGTTCTAAATAAAATAATTGGTAGTTAATGTACTTTCCCCCACAGAGCCATCTATGAAGCTCACGCTGTACCAAATAGAGGACCTGATAGGAGAGGAGACACACAGACTAATTCTTTGTCTTAAAACTTTTATCAAAGTTTTCAGTGCTCTTAAGTTCAGATAAATTTGGGGAGGACCTAAGTAATTTGCCCTTAAAGAGAAGAAATAATAAATTATTCAAGCCACATACATCGCCCAAATGAAGAGTTACAAGAATATTCTGTTCTCTATCAAATTTCACAGGCCAGTGGATGTGGCAGCACAGAAGTGTGCATTTCAATGCAACAAGCTGTATTCCCATAGACATTTGTTCCCTTCCTTCACAAACCCTTCCACTACCACCCAGCTAGACAGAAACATGCATGCAAGTACTTGGCACGTTTCCTCTCACTTGACAGCCAAGAGACAATCCAGAGGCCAGTTTCCCCAGTGCCCTGACAACCCTACAGGGATGGGATATTCATCTACGTTCCTACACCAACTACAAGCAACTTATAAATTGTGTTCAATCCTACCATCCCTTGTTTATCTACCATGACAGTCTTTGGCTCTAGTGTGGCTAGGAGCCCAGAGGGCATTCATGACCTTTTTCAAGCTGTTCTAAGTCATCATAAGCTCTTCTGCCCCTATTTTTATTTTCCATCATTTTATTCATGCCTTGCCCTTCTCCCTCGATCACTCCAACACTTCTTTATTGCAGTTCTCCTAGAACGTTATCTTCTCCTGTCTCCCTGTCCATGAATTACAGCGTCTCTTTCCTCTCTTTTCCTCTTCTTGTTCATTTTGATGGCATTTCTTATATTTCTGTCCTCCATTTGCTGAGCAGGACAAGCTTTTGCCCAGATATTCCATTAACCTACACCTCCTCTGACTTGCTGCAGTGCTGAAAACAGATGAAAACTGGGCTCTCTTTACTACATCCTTTCTATTTGCTTTCATTTCTCTTTGCTCCCTCACACTTTTTACCCCTTCCAGTCTCTTGTTCACCTTTTTCTGTTCAGGCACATCATTCTACCTGGCCCTCTTTTGATCTACTGTTAGTTTTTGAGCTCCCTGTTTTACTCATCTTCCAATCTCCCATCAGCATTCTCTGAAAATTAAGGTCAGAGATTAGTCTTTTTCAGTTGCCCCATTGCTGAGTCAAACCAAATGTCACTTACATCAGAAATTTCTTTCAGGGCCACCTGGCAGAGTAAACCAAGGGATCCTATGTTTCTTGCCAGTGATCAAGTTTCTGAACCAGTAGAGACCGAATTATTTATAGAGACAGTTTATGGGAATGCTGTTGAGATGATAGATCTATACTTCAGAGACAGCCCCTCCAATATTCCAAGTGGAAATGAATAAAAACTGTGGGGAAAACAGTCATAACAAATACTTCAGCTGGGATTTGGTTTCAAACAACAAGGTTTGGCTGATTTTCCCCTCTTAAACAGATAAAAGAAAGGGATGTCAAAATCTTTGATCTTCAGAAGTATAGGAAGCTGTATTTATGCCAAACATTAAACTCATCTGATTCTTTGACTTCCTAGTATCAGAGCTGTTAACTTTTTACAATAACAGGCAACTCACCAGATAAGCGTGCCAAGACTTGTGGGTTGTAGTTTCATTATATAGCAAGACAGAAGACTGAAATAATGCAAGGCACAGGAAGGTTTGGGATTGCAACATCTCTGACAACCCTCATTGTACAGCTACAAGGACCATTTTTCAAGCAGTAACATGCAGATGACAAGACATAAAATAAAAAGCATCACAAGAAAAATTACTGATTCCACAGGAGATGGTGTGGGTACTGAAAGGTGGTAGTTCTGCTTTTACCCAAGCAACACCAACACCCAGCACAAGATACACGAGGGTTAGGGAGCCTATTTCAGCCACCTGATTTGAGGAAACACTGGAATGCTACAGGCAGTCATGACAGACAAAAATCTAGGACCTGTGGATGAAGAGAGAACATTTCCTCTTGCTGCAGAGATGAAATTTCTATCATGGTCTGTATGGGATGGAGATGGTGAGCTTGATTATGTTAATTTCCATAACAGGAACAGGACTACAGATTAACAACCTTAAACCATGGGCGACACAAATGGCTCAAGTCCAGCTTCTTAAAAATCTCTTTGGTGCTGGATAAAATTATTGACTTAAGCTTTCACTAAGACTGGGTCTTCTGCAAGAATTGTGGCACCCAAAACAAAAGAGTTCACTTTGTAGCTTCTGTGGCATTGTTTCAAAAACCTACCTACTTAGATATTTCCTTAAAATAGAGGACAAAACCTTTTAGTCACCTAATTTTGACACTTCTGGTTGAAAGCAGCTAATGCATTCAAACAGTGAATGAGGCACAATAAACAAGAATGGACACATCATAAAACTGGTTTCATAAGTTTTCTTTTGTTAAGGGTCTAAAAGGAATAGTGTCAAAAATGAAACGTATGGAAGGCTAGATATTGCACCAAATTGAGAGGCTGCTCAGAATTCTTAGCAAAAGAATTGGATCATAACTCAACAGGCATTTGAGGCAAAAATGCAGAGAAATGACAAAAAGGGAAATCAATGGGATATTGTATTACCTGGCTATAAAGTATTTGAGTAGGATAGATCAGGGCCAAAGGTTTCTTCTAGAAAAATTCCAATGACTTCAGTAGAGTTATGGCAATAAAGACACCAGTCCTCTAAGGCAGAGACTATTCGAGCAACAACAGGTTCAGCTCCTATAGTATTCAGTGACATGACATCACTGCAGGCACAGAGCCTTAGTTTAGCGTGTCTTGACAAAAAATACCACACTGTAAACATATTTTCAAGTTACAATATCCACTTTATCTTCAACAAAAGGTGTTTATTCCACATTGAAGGCAATCAAAGGTGTAAAGAAATCTAATGTAAAAACTACCTGATCAGCAAGATGGAAGTTAAACAATTTTAAGTGCTTCTTGAAACTCCCAGTTCCAGGGTACAAGGAGAACTGAAAAACATTTTCTCGTTAACTCCGAAAAGTTAAGACAATTATTGATGAACTAGTGTATACCAGTGACCAGAATATCATGCAGTTCACATTTTTAAAATGGCAATCAGAACAAAATCTAGGAGAGCTATCACTCAATCAGAAATCAGCAAGACGGTAAACACCAAACATCCCATTATGCTTGAAGTACAGCACAGTACGTGAGAACACAAGAGTACTTTTTCCTGTATGTGCTAACAATTTGTAAAAACAAGTAGTAATAAGGTGAAAAAAAATTCACAAGTAGACTTTTCTATCTTAAACTGTAGAACAAGACAACTCTTCTAAGGTCTCTGATCAAGCTGGATACACCTAGAGCATAACAGATCAGCTCTGTTAACAAAGAAAAGGTACTATAGAGCAGAAAACTCAATGTGAACTGCCCCCACCTATATCTGCAGCCAGTATTAACTGAGGCCCCTCAGGGAAGAGACCTGAGGACAGTTCAGTGACAGCCTGATCAATATGCACAGGCAGTAGGAAAGGGTGAGGGAAAGCAAAGGAAATGCATAGCTGACAAATGTACCCGAGTACATTCTGGTACTTCCATATAAATTAGGGGTATGCTCTCATTTACAATGCTACATTCAGCTCCGGCCAACAATCCCCATCCCCCCCATGGCACCATACAGCTAAACCATCAGGGATAGAAACAACAGACAAATATGATTACTGCCTGCATGGGGCCACAGATGCTTCCAAGGACAAAGTTAACTTTCGTTCTAGTGGGGCAGATGCCTTTGCTATGGAAGATGACTTAGAGACTCCCTGAGGGCTCATCTTCAAAGGCAAACTAAATCCTTAGTCATAACATCCCAAAAAAGTACTAAGTTCCCACTCAAATATGACAAAATAGGGAAGCCAAGTGACTTCAGCATTCATTAAAAGGGCTTTAAACACAAGTGATCCACCGAGGTTACAAAATCTGCACTGACCCAGAAAACTGCTCTGGTGCTGCATGTGTCTCTGCAGATCTTGATTCCTATTTGAGACACCAAGCACACCTTTATATGAACCAGCCACATGAGAGATGGCTTCTTGCTGGTTCACAAACAGTTTGTGAACCTCCATCTTTGCCAAAGTGGATGACAGCAGTGTACCTTGGCCAGTGTGTGTGAAAAGCACACTTGGCACCTCCCACACAGACAACTGTCAGTGCTTGCCCCCATCCTTCACAATTTCATACACCAGAACATTATGAGCCTGCCCAAGGGCCACTATCGCCCAAGCCTTGCTCACAAGCTCATCAGTTAAATGACCTGAACACACACAAAAAATAAAGCTCTTCCTGTTCTACAGGTGTACAAAGTTACTCCTCTCCAGTTGCCTCCAATAAGTTTGGAAAGAAAGGGATGAAAACATCCTCCTTGGGACTGAAAATAATCTTTTGACCCCCAAGTGTGACATTTTTTTCCAGCACTATCACATCATCCTTTTGCTTAGTGATATCCTCAGAAGCCAGTCTGCCACCATTGAAGAAATTCCCACATCTGTAAATAGTGATGAACATTCAATATTCCTTACAATTTCTGGAAATCTTGTGCCACATCCATGACTGCACTCTCATTATCCAACTCAGAAGCAGGAAGGACACACAGTTCATTGTGTCCAGCCAGATTTTGTATGTCATTATAACCAAGTTGTTCACAAAGTAGCGAGACCAAAATTATTCACAGAATTTTTATGAATAATCCCAAATAACCAAACAATTGAGAGAATGAAAGAAATTATGATCTGTTTACCAGCAATTCTGAAATATGAAGAGAAAGTTGAATTTGATACACTTGCAGAAGTTGTTTGAATCTTCACCGTAACAAGAATGCGAATTTGAGCACTGCAGACTACCTTTGAAGTTGAGTGAATAACAACAGGCTCAAAATATGGTCAACTTTAAATATAGACAGAATGTTTTCAAAGCTGTCAAGATTTTTTTCTCTCTCCATTACCTATAAATTGTTTAACCAATACTCCATATATGTTATCACTTCTGACAATATAGTCAAATGCATAATACCAAAAAAAAAAAATTGCTTGTGTAAGACAGACTGATTGCACACAGCTTGAAAGAACTTGTTGAGTTTACTTTCTCTTCTTCCTCTGACAAATCCACTGACCTGCAGATTTCCTCAACCATTTTTCTGTAAGCCTTTGAGATTTTTTTGCTTTTCATTTCCATCTAACATTTTCAAGCCATTTTTAAAAATACAATATTTTCAAGAGAAGATACTGAATATGCATTGAAGCCTTTGGAGTTTTTGGGGAGGCTCTTAGATGAGCATCTAAAACTTCTTGCAAGCTTTTAACTTTATGCACTCTTTTCACCAATTTGTCAGAAATCTGTTCACAGTATTTCTCCCCACATCTCATTCACTTCTGAAAAGAAGAGAAAAAGTTATCTCTGCAGGAACTACTTTTACTGGCAGGAGATCCAAGGGAAAACATTAACAAAATGCTGTTCCTCTTTTTCTGGGGTATGAGACAGACAAACAGAAGTTCATGACAAAGCCCTGTGATGACTAACTCCTTTTGTTGCAATAAATGCTGACAGTTCTCTACCCCCACACAGACACATACTTGATTTCATTAGATAGTACTCAGATGTATGTTCTGAGTATTTCAGAAGATACGTATGTCCTGGCTGAAGGGCTGCATGGGAGAAGACAGAGTATTTCAGTAGCCACACACAGCAGGAACAGCATACACGATACCATGACTGTTCCAAGTACAACTTCATTACAACTAATTACTTGGTCAGCTCCTACTGACTACTAAAAAATGCACAGATAACTTTTCAATGTTCCATTCCTCTTTGCATATGTACTCAAACCCAGACTATGACAGTGCATTCCCCATTTTATTGGAAAGTGTCTCCCATAGAGGTACAAAACCATCTTGCACCTCAAAACACACACCTCAAAAATCATAGCATAACACTTATTCTAACCTAGTGATTAAAACACAGACCACTATCCTAAATAGGTATGCAAACTTTATAGATGACCAGGTTGAGATTTTTCTCCTCTCTCCCTGCTCTCATATTTTCCAAAGTCTGCCTTGAAACAAGTAAAAGGAATCTCATCTTTAAAGAATGAGGGCTCATCACCTTCTGACAATTAAGCTTCTTGAAGGGATCTCAAGGTGGGCAAGCAGCCTCATGAAGTGGCCCATAATCACTAGCCACCGTAAAAAACCTTGCCTATATCACATGAAACATGAAATAGCTGGAGATACAAGGAATGCAACTAGGAATTCAACCCATAAAGCCTTCTTTGTGCAACTGAAAAGCCTCAGAAGTGCTTTGAAAAGCTTGAAGGAGAAGAAATTATTTTAACAAAAGAACAAAAAAAAAAAAAGATGATAACTTGAAAGAGAAGAGAAGTTCTGAAGTGTGTGGGGGTGGGAGAAGTCTTCACTGTTAGGAACACCAAAGAGATCTCTAACTCAAAGCTACCAGAATAGCTTAAACGAACTGAGGTGGCTGTGGCTGGATATTCTTACTTCAGCAGTGACTGTAGTTTGTTGCCCAGGGGACTACACTGTGGATCTAACTGGACTGTGGTTTAATTGGCAGAGGACCTCGAGGGTGGCTACTCCCTGTATCCCAACAAGAAGCAGTTCAGCTTCCAGGAGACTACAGAGTTGTGTTTTCATGCCATAGCTTGCTGACAAGGAAACCACATCCTACAGCTTGTGATTAGGCTGAGCACGGGCGAAGGGATGCAGAGAGAAGGAAGAGGGCCCACGTTTGCTATGCATGAGCTGCCCTCCTCTGCCAGCAGAGCAGCTCCCAGATGACCACTGTGGGGCTCAGATGAGAAAGGGGCCGGCAGTCCCTCCACGGTGACAGCACCACAGCTTGAAATTCCAATTTCCTCATGCTCCCCTGGGGTAGTTTATGAGCCATTTTGGTTAGTGAACGTTGGCTCCTAAAATTAATGAGCGTGTCTGTTTTCAACATACGGTCAATTGCTGATTGTTCTGATGTGGTGAGCCAGGCTGATGAATACATACCACCCACAGATAAAGAAAGAGCTGGGCTTTCCTGCTGCGTGTTGAGGAAAGGAAAGAGGAAAAAGAAATAATAGCAAAAAACCCCAAAAATAAGCCAAGTGCCAAGAGTACATCAGGGTAACTGCACCCAAAAATGCTCTTAGGGATCAGTGTCTATGAAAAGATGTATTCTGCTGCAGCTAGGGTTTTATCAAACACTTATATCCGATTTTTTTTTTTCCTTTTGTGTGTAGCCAGCAACCAACCTGTGGTCCTATAGCCCCAGCATTCATGGCTGAATGCCAAATTACAGCCATGAAAAGGCATCTATCTCCTCCTCATTCCACTCACTCACTGGAATAGGTAACAACTCAAATTTTTCACACCTTGCTCAACTTACCCTCTCCTACAGTAGCCCCCAGCATCTGCTTATGCCAGTGAATTTCCCAAGGAGGTCCTCAACACAGTTGGAGGCACACATGCACACAGCCATTTCACAGTGACCACATGCACTACTTGCACGATCATATCAGAAAGCAGGTACAGCTAGTCAACTTAAAATGTCAAGTAATAAAAGTTCTGATTTAGAATAAAATAAAAAGGCCAAATGCCCCTTGCCAGTCATAAGACATACCACCCACAAGTAAATTAAAAATTTTATGCCACTGTATACGTCACATGTACATGCATTCACCTCATGAAAAATACATGAAGATCCAAGTGGCAGTAATAGTGTTTATGAGCCCATCACCTGGGCAGACATTCCCTTTATGGTTCTAATGCAATAACACAGAAAGACAGACACACCTGAGTCCATAACCTTCTTAAAAGAAAAACCTTCATCTTTTTTACTGAACCACCCAACCCAAATTCATGTCTCAAAATGATAAGAAAATAAATTTCACCAGGACCAACATACTAGACAGCCCCCTCCACTGGAAAAAAAAAAGGCATCTGCCAACCTTATTTTATATCTGTCAAGTACAAATCAGGCTTGGTTCACAGGAGGCAGAGGATGAATGGGAACTGGGAGCAGGTGGTAGCTGGTAAAAGAGGAAGGGAGGAAAAGTAGACATCACGTGAGGGTGGTGGAGCAGAGGAGAAACAGAAGAGATGGAAAAGCTGAGAGCAAGAGGGGAAGTTAAAGGGAGGTTAGGGATCAATTGCAGAGTCTGTATTAACTCAGTCACAGGGCCCTGACGATCTCTAAATGGACTGAGTTCTGCTCTCATGGTTTATGATACCAGCAGAACCACTTGATTGAATTACAGTTCTTCAATTGATCGCTCCGTGTCAGTAATACGACTTCTGAACTCACCAACCAACTCCTCTTACAAAGGGAAGCTTTGATGGCAAGGAAGGCTTTCCTGACATTTTTTATCTGGAGCAAATCAGTGTAAGAGTTGAATTGCTTTCGTTGATATTTCACAGGGAGAGCAACATGGTAGGTACCACTGCCACTTCTTGATAGCAACAAAAAGGTAGAAAAGAAGGGACAAACACACTTGGATGGATATACAATGTTCAACCCCTTGAACATTGATGAAGGCTACTTCCAAATAAAACATCTGCATCCCCACACGACACATCCATTCTTTCCAAGCTGTCCCATTCCTATCCACCTTTACCAAGTAAGCACTGATGCTGCCAAAAGCTGCTGCCTGTGTGAATCTGACTCAGGAGCAGAGACATGCCAGCCTTGTGATTTGGTAAGGACAGAACAGAGTGCATCATGGAAAAGCCATCACAGGCAGGACCCCATTGTAAAAAAAAAGGTAAAAGATGGACATAGGGGTGGTAAACTGCACAGAAAGTAAATAAACATCTCGAGCAGTTTGAGACACACTGGTCTGGATGAAACATCAACCTAAAAAAACCTCTAAAAAACCAACTAAACTTTACACTTGTTCTCAAGCAGGAATCAAATCTGAACTGTTACTTTGATGAGTTTTAAGATCAAAGATTAAATATTTAACTTCCTCACATTTCTGCCTAGTATACATGTTGCCTCACTTTTGAGTATTCAGGTTTGGGGCTTTGCTTTTGAAAGCACCACAATAGGAGAAAATTTCAGAAGATATTTGAAGAAAAAAAATTAAATCTGTTAACTCTGCCCACATTTATAGAGAACTCAACTTCTTTCCAGAGGAGAGAACCAAAGCACAAGGAAAGATATTAAGTAGTCATGTATCAACACTGCAAATGCAGACTCAAACAAAATAGAGACTGCTTTACCTGCTGCAAGGACTTCAAACTGTCTGAAGTCAGCATCTCTGAATTGACAGAGTAGGGGCTGTGGAGAAGGTGAGAAGTGTACTAACCATGAGCAGCTCTTCACCTCACGTAATAACCCTTGATGGTTTCCGGGCTGAAGAAGCTGTGACAATCCCACCATTTTTCTGATTCAATCTAAGCCAAGCTAACCCTAGGCCTTCTCAACTTATTTTGGCCCATTACCTTCCCATCCTTCCATGTCGAATAGACATGATTTGTTAATCAGGCTGGAACACTGACCTTGCTGTATCTGCCACCATTCATAACAGCTGAATAGTAGGCAGACAAAGATTACTTCAAAAAAACCCTGATGCTTCTGATGACAATTCACAAAATGAGGGTCTAATCTTGAGCAATGTCATGTGTCAGAGGGCAGTTCAGGCACAGGGCACCTCCTTAGACTTGGATCTGTAACAAATCAGCTGTACTCTAAAGCAAATACACTTTCACTAGAAGCCAGCAGCATCCTGAGAAAGCAACCGACACAGAGCCAATATATTTCTAACTTCAGTAACTATCTCTTTTTTTGGAACTGCCAAGACAAGTGACGCATCGATTTTCCTACAGCTCACTCCACATGATTGGTATCAAGGCTGTGTAGGCATTTGGTGAAGTGTTCACAAATTTCCCTGAAAAAGTAAAGACAAAGAAATCCACAACAATTCAAGATGCTGAGACCAGTACAGAAACTTCTCCTTCAGGCAGGCTCATGCTATGCAGCCAAGAACTGGAACTGAAATCTCATCTTAAGACCTTTAAAGAAAGCACCTGCAGTATCATCAACATGTACTTAGAATGTAACCTTTGCAGAGGTAGCAATGGTAGGACAAGAAAAATTTGCATTTTAGAACTAGACAGAAGGAGGCTGCAGAGACACAAAAAGGGAAAAGACATCTAGAGGTGGCCACTGAGAACTTTGCTGCAAGCATGGCACAAAAGTCACTTGGGAGGCCATCGCTGACTGACGTTTTCCATCAAAGCTTTAGGCTGCAACTGCATTGGTTTGGCTGAACAATTGCTTTCGGTTCCTGCCTTCTATAATCACATCAGTGTTTTGCTCACTAGACTTGAAAACATACACATATCTGAGACATAGCTCTGAAAACACAGGCAAAAGACAGAGGTATCCCACCATTGGCTGACATTTGGGTCCTGTCCTGCTTTCTCCCCTCTCTTCCCCAGGGACACCTGCCTCTCATTTACAGAGTGAGCTGCCCAAGGGAAAAGCCACAAATGCAGAAACTGCCACCCATAAATATTAACTAATTCAGCTCCCACAGGTACAACTACTCCCTGAAAAGTGTTCAGCAAATGCCATCTTCACTGGAAAAAATCCAGGCCCAGGGGGAACTGCTTACAACCATCAATCTGTACATGTAGAACTCAAGTCCTGTATCTTCAAAATCAAGAGCTGCTTCTTCTACCTCACCAGCACAGCCTTCCAATATATTCCTCCTCCCCTCCAATGCTAATATGTAGAGGTTTTATAGTGGGTGCAGATGCAGATTTTTTTGCATATAAAGTTTATCATCTAATCACTCACAGAATAAAGTGCCAAGCAACATTTGAGTAATCAGACTGGATGCATAAATATCCTGTAGTTACATAGTTGTTACAGCATATCATTTCTTAGTTAGTTTTCTGCTTTTACGGCTATCATCAGTAGTGACTTCAATCCCCTCCTAAACATTAAATGATCTCTTCAGAAATTATTTCATGTGGGGAAGGAAGAGGGAAATATTGTTTGTCCCTCTGCGCACACCAGCAGGCACAAATGAAGGTGATGAGCTACCATTACTTCCCTGGACCCTTTGGGATGCACATTTCCCACAGCCTGCTCATGACCTCAAAGGCACAGATCCCAACCTCTGGCACTTCTACACATGGCCTTCTACCTTTTACAATGTGGAAGGTATCACACACTAGAAACAGATCTCACAGCCAGCATGTGTGCTCCTCTCCACAGTGCAACAACCCTTTGCAGAAGCCCCATTTCAAGGCCTCGCTCCCCTGGCACGGGTAACATTTACAAAATGTATGAGTCTTGCCTCTGGTAGGGCAAAGCTCCTGCCTTCACAGTGAGGTCTGGTGCTGGCCTCGGTTTCTGCACACAGAAGCTCAGGGTGATACAGCACACCTGGAGAATGAGTCCCTTTCTCTCACAAAACACAACTAGTCTAAGCCTACATCTGAATAAATAGCAAAGAATATTTCCCTATCAAATACCACTATTTTAGTAACTACTTCCCTTTCCAAATTTGATGGAAATCCAGAAGTTGGACTTGTATAAAAGGGAGCATTTTGAAAACTTTGAATCAGCACAATAAATTAACACTTTCAAAAATTCAAGTTAAATGCTTACACCTTGAATTAAGCATTTTGTTTCCAATTCTTGAACCAACTTTCTCTTCCTACCCCAAAACAGCCATGCTTCAAGAAGGTACTATTTTCTCAGGAAGAGTTAAATTTATTTAACTCATTGTCTTCTATATGCAAGACTCACTGGCTTCAGATTGTGTCCCCTGATGTAATATAGTTAATTAGCCATCATGCACCATCATCTCAACCAGAAGAAATCATGGTGTGTCTTGGGAAACAAGATCCAGGAATCGTGCCTGCTTTGCAGGAGTGGGGGCAACAGGAACATATTTTCAATGGAAATTTTCTAGTCAGCTCAGCCAGTAATTCCAAATATAAACACCAAATAAAATAAAGATACAGTAACATAAATACAAAGACAAATACAAACATTTGTTATTAAGAAACAATCCCTCATATACATGAGAAGTATATTGACAACAGCTCCTTGGCCAGTAAATATAAATTTAGCATAGGAAGATAACTGGGACCATAGATACATCACCGGGGAGGTGCTCATATTGAAGTGAACAGAGAAGCTCTGAACACTTCTGTGTTTCAGTGGCATGTAGCTCAATCTTAACAGGGCATGTACTTCCAATTATCTGATGGTTTACAGATCACACACTCCATTTTCCAGCTAAGATATCAGCCTCATAAATGCATATTCTGAATCAGCTTTTTATTTGGTAAAGACCCTGTTAAGATCATCATGTTTTCTCTGGTATTCAAAACACCAGTTAAGGGACAGATGAACGAGAAAGTGGGAAAGAATGATGCAAGAATGGCCTGAAGTTGTGTCAGGGGACATTTAGGTTGGATATGAGAAAAAGATTCTTCACTCAGATCATGGCTGGGAATTGGAAAAGGCTCCCCAGGGAAGTAGTCACAGCACAAAACCTGACAGAATTCAAGAAGCATTTGAACAACAGTCTTGCACACACAGTGTAACTCTTTGTCCATCTTCAGGTTTCCAGTACTGAGAAACAAGCAAATCACAAGGAGCCATGAATCAGGGAAGGTGGCAGCTTTGTAGTGTCCAGTGTACCCCCTTCAATAATCTCTCAGATGCAGACACACCTGGCATATCTAGCAGCTCTAGCAAGAGGCCCTGAAACAGCTATTAGCATCTGGCACCTACCACTGCAAGCACTTTCTCATGTAGAACAGCTACAGCAATACCAGCCAATTCCCACTGGGACTAGATATCATGCTGTCCCCAATGGGAAAACACACACTGATAAATTGGCTAAAAACACTGAGATTTGCTGGTTCCACAGAAAACGCTGAAATATGAGCCACCTGCAAAATTTAAATAGGCCACATAAATAGGTCCTCATATCTCAGGCACAGCAGACACAAATAACTTACAGACCAAGCAGCCAGGCAGGGATGCTTGCTGCTGCTCTACTTTGCCTGTTGTCCAGCAGGAACACAGACTCAAGGGTGCATATTAAAACTCACAGCATTTCTGCAAAGCTGGCAGCAAGGGGGGGGCAGCACACCTGAAGTACTCTTCACTCTCATCAGACCATGCTGAAGTGGCCTGGGAGGAACTGATTGCAATCACAGTCTCCTGCTGAGCCAGACAGACTCTACTGAAGGCAGTATCCAGCTGAACTGGACTAAGATGTAGTAACGGTGGCCACCAAGAATGAAGGCTCAGGGAAAAAAAGGATGGATTTTGGGATAGCAGGGTGATGGATGGACCACGTATCTGTGTTCAAATCAAAAATTAGACTACATCCCAGGGCACTGTATTCATATGTAGGCAAGCATAAGCAAATGTGCATGCAGAACAGCTCTTTTATGAGTGAGGCACACCAATCAATGGCTTCAGCTCAAGACTCCCAAAAAACATTCTTATTTATTATTTTCTAAAAATCATCTCCCATTCAATTAATATCAAGAGAGAAATACATATCACCATCAATTTTAATTGCTAGCTCTTAATGGAAGCATTCAATTTCTGCAAAAAATTAATGTCTACTTAACTGTTTCAGGGCTCAGACCTCCAGTCACATTTAGCTGTAGGGGGAACTTCACTGACATTCCAAACTCAGATGAGGTCAAAATAAACCATGACTATTTACAGAAGACCTCCTTCCTGCTCTGATAAGAAAGAAAGAAAAAAAAAGAAACAAAAAACCCACCAAAAAACCAAAACAAAAACCCCACAAAACCAAAAAAAAAGAAAAAACCCCAAAAAAATCAACAAACCAACCTTAGTAAGAAAACACTATCTCCTTATATCAGATCAGCTTTTAGGAACCAAGAATATTTCAGAAAAAATTTATATATAAGTAGAAAATATACATAGTTCTAGCTTATTTCATATTCTATGCAACTTCCATACAGGGTTTCATATGCAGAAATGGCTTTAAAATTCCTTACAGACACTTTGTTATTGCTTAGTATCTCCAAGGTCTGGCTGGCACAGTGCATTTCTTTGATTCATAAATGACTTGTTGCTTCAGAGAGTGTCTGCAAAAAGCTGTTCAGGGTTTTTGACATTCCAAGTTACCATCCTGGCAAAACAAATCGCTGTCTTTCACAAAGCCCCTTCTTCATTTGACAGAGCCCTTGAAGCCAGAGGGCAAAGGCCTGAGCTGAGACACCTGCATCTATCGTCTCCCTTCCATCAGTTCTCCTTGTGCCTCCCTGAGAAGTTGGATCAAAGCATCCCCATGGGGACATCTCATTAAAAAGCAACTCCCTTCCTTGACCAGGTCACCAGCAGCATTACACAAGGTTGCAAGTTCTTGTCCATCAGACAATGCTTATAAATAGCACAGGGATAGTACTCTCCCTTCCATGTTTAATGACTGCAGAAATCTCACAGAAGGACTCCAAGAGGATGGGAAGCGAGAAAGGTTTTTTCCTCTAACATGCTTCTCCTTTACACACACCTGACCACATCAGGAAAAAGCAGCTCAAATACAATAAAATTTAACATTAAAGAAAGGAGAAGACACCAACAAAATCCCAAGGGAGTGCCTCAAGCAGAAGAACTGATCAAGCCTCATTCTCTACACATTTGCATCTCATGATTGATTGGCTTCAGTGCATTAAGAAGAGAAAGCCCCAGCTGAAACTTTACCTTCCCTTTGGGCATTTATAAACTCACTCCTGTGGATTTTTTGCATGTATTAAGGTTTGAGTTCACACTGTGGAGTCTCCTGCATTGGGGAATTCAGAAAACCCTAGGAGAAGCATTTTTACTCAGCTTAGCCTCTACTGCAAAGGGAGGCCATGACAGAAGAGCAGCAGAGACAGAAAGTTGCTATTAATTTCCTAACATGTGTTAACTTCAGAGAGCCTGATCCCATAGAGAATTTCATCTTGTCTGGGCTAGACTGAATTGGAGTCCAGAGAAAACTATCATCTTGTTTAGTCATGAGACATGGAAACAGAAACATTTATGACCAAATAGGTGTGTCAGATGTGCATAGGAACCATTTACATGTAAGGTTTTGCCCAAGCATTTCCTGTTGAAATAGCATTTTACACCTAAGACCAAGCTCTGATAAACCCCCACGATTTCTTTGCCACATGCTCAGAGCAGCCTGGGTGGTGGGAAAAGCATCAACTCCTAGAGTCTCTCAAGCATCACGGCTGCAAGGATGGAGACACCTCAAACTAGAGGCCAAAAATGCTGAAAAACAGAGACCACATCAAGTTACCAAAAGCTCCCAGAAGGAACCAGCAGCACAGGCTTCAGCAGAGTTGTAGCTGCTGCTTCTGACAAGCACGCAAAAGATTGCAAGTGCTGATCATTCACAACCACTGCAAGCACAACGCTGCTGAGCGCCGGCAGCTCCACAAAATGTCAGTGCTTCAGGCTGAGCCGCCACTTACTTGGCACACAGGAGTCCTGGGTGTTCTTTGTGCCTGAAGCAATTTTACATGAGACAGCGACAAAGTAATTAAACTTTGAATCCTGTAGAAATAGAAGGCTGCACCTGTCAGTGCCAAGTCCCTCCTGCTAACAGGGAGCATCTTGATGATGAGCGACATCACCTGGGCTCAAGGTGACAAACCAGACTTTTCTCACAAATTAGTATCCTGCTGCACCATACAGGAGGGAGACCCCTTTTATCCTTTGAGCATTGTGCTTAAATATCAGATAGTTTTCTTACTCTGAATCTTAAGCCAACACTGCAGGTAGACAAGAGATGAGCAACAAGGTTTACATTGCAGAATCCCCAAACAATGCCACCAAACACTCGCATCCTATAAAAAAATCAGCTAGGTAATAAAAATATTGTCTGTAAAAAGAAGGTTCACAAGTCTGTCAGATCCTTAAAAATCCTGTCAGTCATGCTTCTCTATAAAAAAAATCCCATCTATTTAAATTCATTTCTGTTCTTTTCTTTCAGTATGACTGTCTCACACCCTTTATTGACCCATCAATCCCCCAAATTGTAAGGTTGCTCCACAGCACATTGCAAAACTTATGACCATTTGCTCAAGCATAGCAGCAAGCTTGACTGAGATTAGTGCCTGATTTTGTGCTTAGCTGTACAAATACACAGCAGACAATTCCTGCCCAGATCATGTAACCATATAAACACACATGACAAGGGAACATGTTATTATATGCCTTCACAGAAGGTGAAAGAGAAACATCCTGTGAACTATCCACAATAACTTAGGTAGTCTGTGAGACTACTTAGAATTGTTTTCTTCAGTTCCAGCTCAGTGTCTTGAACTTTAATCCTTGCTTACTCTCAGCCCGCTGAGTACACAAAAGAGTACCTCTGCTACTAAGAGTAACTGTACTAGCACAGAGAGCATCTCTACTACCAAGCCAGCCAGTCAGCAATACCACCATGCTTTTACATTTTATTCCCCAGACTCTTTTACATGTGTGTGTAGGACTTTCATGAGAGATTTTCTGCCAAATGTTATGTGCAATATGGAGATATGTAAAACAAATATTGTTTGTCCTTATATGGAAAAAGATTGATAGACAAGCAGCCCTCAAAAGTGAAAAAGGTTAAAGTGGAGTCACTACATTCTCTAAGTGAAGAGAGATCAGCTTCTATAAAGAAGTCAGGAAAAAAAATTCAGACCTTATGTCACAATTACTTATGCAAAAACAAACAGTAAAAGAATATGCACTTCAATATAGTGCATGTGAGAGAAGATGAATGTTAAGTGCTTGATATACACACACATTCTTAAATCATAAACATGAAACTTAACAAGTAGCTCTGAGAGCCATAGAGCTAATGAAAACCTTTTTCCTACAGCTGTAACTCTCATGGTTGGGCAGCTCCAGTGGCTGAGAAGGTGTGAACGCTATACAGGAAGCTTTACTTGGTGCAGACAATTCTGAGGGCTTTCTTCTGGCTGAACTCTGAGGTTTAATAAAGAGCTGGCCTCATACTGCAGTTTCTCCCTCAGGTCAAACCAAAGTGCCCCCATCTCCTATACTTGGATACTTATTTCCAGAAACCCCTTCTTTTAAAGGCCCCAGTGTCTGACAGCTGACAGGACCTAGAGCTGCAATGGGTGGGGCAAGAATATAAAGTAGCCTGCACAAACACCATAACAGGTTTGGTTCTTCTCCTTGTATTTCAGTAGCAACAAGCACAACTGCTGCAGATGACATCCTAAGACTTGCTTGCTTCCAATTATGCAAACAGGAGCACACGAATCTGCATTTAGGCGCAGCCTTCATGCTCTCAAAGTTCACCAAGAGGAAACAGCAGCAGCTGGTCAGTTTAGCAGGCAGAAAGTGGCACTGGAAGAACCTGTGACTATTAGCTTGGCAGAGAAGAGCAGGCTGGGTTTGCGTTCTTCTATTCCCCAATCTGCCAGTTTCCACAACTGTGTGATTAACCTTTAGTCCAGCAATTATCAGGTGTTTCAACATCAGAAAGAACAGAAAAACCTGCTTCCAGATGTTATTGAGCTAAGTGCAATGTGCACATACTGGGATTAAAGTCACGAAGAGTAGTTGCTACGTTTTCTTTATTGTCTGCTTTGTAAGATATAAAAAGCAAGAAGAACAGATTCCATAGCCTTAAAAACTTCCATAAAGCAACACGCTTATGTCTCAGAGAATTGTCAGAAAGCCTTCAGCCCAGCAGGTTTCAGCAGAGGAGTTTGCTAGCCAGACCTTCTGCACAGGGGTGGGAGTATAACCCAGCAGACACAGCCAGCATGGAGCATTCACAGGGTGCTACTCCAAATTCTTCTGTGAGCACATTTAGCAAGTCATTTTACCTTTCTGTCTCAATTTCTTTATCTGTGAAATGGAAATGCTGATACTTAGGCAGAGGAATTCAAATGAAGAAATGCATTCAGGCAGGCTCTAAAGTGCAACAGTGCTGATTGTCAGAGACACAAGTAAGCCCAAAATAGCTGCAAGAATATTTCACCTATATTCTTATTAGACTGTAGTTATTCTCAGAGGTTAGAGACACTAGCAACAGAGTCTTGTGCAGGTCTAGTCCTGTGTTAGAGGAGACTAAAGTCCAACAAGGCTAGGCTGTCACCATCAGTGACCCAAGTCCTTTAACCTGCAATTTAATATACATTTTAAGAACTATTCAGAGCATTTACAATTTTACAGACAATTTTAGCAGGCATGCTTCTTCAAAAGTCCACTACTCAAACTACTTGTAAGCTACTTATTCCCTGTTCATCTTGTGCTATGACAGCTCTTCAGCTTAAATAGCCCTCTTCCTGCTTGGTTTTGACTCAGTGTATTTACACAAATCAACTCCATTCCTTCTGTGTCTTGACTTCAGCAGCCAAAGAAGCACAGCCTCTGCTGAGTCCCTGTTCCTACCAAGGACTTTCTCTGAATCCTGAGAGACAAAGCTATAGCAGAAATTACTCTGCCTTTCTTCCATTATAATCCTGGTACTTAAGAGGCTTTTTTTTTCCTCAGTGGCACAGAGTGGGTGCCTCGATTGTCAGAAGGAGTAAAGCAGCACATGAAACAGGTTACACAAGTGCAGTATCCTTTATAGAATATTCTACTGTACTTTATTATTTCCATTGCAAAAAAGACAGCCAGAATACAGAGAATATTCCTCCTTGCATAAAAACACCACAATAAAGGTCTTCAATGGACACAGGCTTCAAAACCCCACCCAGGTCATGAGCTACATCCTGTGGAAAAAGAGGCAAGATTCACAGCCAGCTTGGATATGAAGCCAAAGTTACCTTCATAGCTACCCCAAGTCCCTGACATATATACTTGTCATAGGACAGATGCCATTTAGACATTACAATAGGGGAGGTCAGGGTAGAAGTAGTAGTAAACACTGAGTTTAGTAATTATATGATGGACAAAAACAGAGAAGACCCATGAAGCACACATTTGCCTTCTGCACATACCTGAAGGTACTACCATCCTTACAACAAGGTTCAACTCCAAATTCCTCAGCTCTAGACTTATTTTCTCCCTCATGGTTACAATAGTCACATCCCACAACATCTGCCACTGTGTTAATGATGAGAGGCACGTCACATAATGAGGCCCACACACACCTGTGAAACTCCAGGAAGCAGCTGGCAAGTTTCTTCACCCACCCACGATCTCTACATCTGCATCCATCCATTTCTCCATCAAGGACTGGCCCCAGCCAAAGCACCACCACTCCTCCCACTTTTCAGCTCCTTCCTTCCACTCCCTTTAGAAGGGATTAGTGGTGAAGCACCCATTGCCTCCCTGCCCCCAGGAATTCAAGCTCCACTGCATCCCCTCTCTGTATCAACTATGGTACACAGAAACTGCAAGACAGTAGTACTTTCTTCACAAAAGTTTTGCCATAGCAGCTGATTCTCTCAGGTGGCTGGCTTCACTAGGGTATCAGAAAAGGATGTGTGAGCATCCCAGGCAGGCAATTATAGGATGACTAGTCCATGTTAAAAAAGTTTCTTCCTAATCCTGTCAGATACTGCTTGCCTTAAGCCCTGAAGCTCTAAGATACATTGATCACCATCTCCTTTTATCCTGCACAACAGAACTGCATTTATTCTCAAATTCCTGGGCCATACATAATCCTACTCACTTGACAACCTGAGAGATCTCTTATGGCACCTGTTTCTGCTGCCCCAGTTAGGAGGGCTGTGCATATGTATTTCTCCACTTCTACTAGCAACTACTAGCTTGCCAGAGAAAAAACAGACAGAACATTTCACCCAGCAGCATCTGCTCCACACCTGAGTTCATCTGATGCCTGTGTATGCACAAGACAGCAAATCCTGCAAAAGGTAAGGCTTTTCTGACCCTCAGAATTACTGGAAGAATTACATCCAAGTTCTGTTAGGAATGCCAGATGCTTCTGAAGGAGTGGCAGGGGCAGCAGAGGGCTAATCTTAAAAAGCAGAGGCCAGATTACACTTCTTTCACCTGTGCTAAGGCCATTTTCCTTTAGGGAGCTCAGAGAAGTCATGTAGGAGGACTTCAGCTCATACCTCCCACAAGGGAAGGTTAGTTACCACCAGGATACATTGCAAGCTGACACCCCGATCCTCACAGTTTCCATGCCTTGCACGGCACCCAAGCAAAAATTTCTGAGCAAGAAAACACCACCCCAAGGCTCTTACTCTAACAAGATAAACATGCATGTTCAGGTTGCAGTTTCCAACTCTTTCTTCATTAAGCCAAACTAAGATAATTAATATCCCCTCCATACATGTAATTATTCATCTGGTACTGTTCTGCACCCATCACCATTTCTCTTACCTTTCACGTGTGCTTCCAATACAGCAGCACCAGGATGGAACTGTCCTGTTGGAAGTCTTTCCTTTAACTCCAAGGCTGCAGTTGGAGACTTTGACACACTCAGCCCACTGCTGAATGCTCCTGCCTGACCCCCTCCATACCACAGATGATGGGATTTCAGGTAGTTCTCACTGAAGCAGCCCATAGCTTTTCTGGCCATCTTTTAAAAAAGGCTGGTCTCAAAGTTTCAAATCCCACCTCAACCTACTATAGCTTTCATAGGATGAAACAATCAGTATTATTCCAGTCAAGTGCATATTATTGATTTATACGGTGGTATGATAAGATTGTCAATGATTTCTATTCCAATCTTCATGCATCCTCACACTTTTTAATTTTTTGAGAGGTGGAAGAAAGGAAAAAAAGCAAAAATCGCTGCTAGGTATCAAGCAGAGGGTTTCAGTACAAAGTCCTCTTCCCCCTTGCTGATTGCAGTTAATCAAGAAGCCAGCAGAGCGAGAGACCCATCCAAACTGTTTCCTCCAAGCTGCAGCCTCACAGAAACCATAGTACATATTCCCCCCATAAGGGGCACAGCTCAGTCAAGGCTCCTTCATCCTATGGATTCTCTGCTTGGTTCTCACAGGGAAGACCCAAGGCCCCAGTTAGTACCTGGGGTGCTCCTCTGAGAGGTTGAAAACTGATGGTTTAGCCCCAATCTTTGTGCTATGACCATCAAGCTAGCTCCAGACCTGCAGGAGCATTGTGCTGCTCACCTGAAAGTTGCCCTATTCCCCTCATGGGCTCCTGCAAGGACTTTTGTCACTATATTTATTTCATCTCGCAGAAAATCCTTGCAAAGCCCCTTACCTTCCTTCACCAGCTGCTGAGGAAGGAGCCAATTGTCAGCTAAGGCTTGGTGGTTGAACGCAGGCCTCACGGGCTACAGCACAGCTATAGAGCAGGGATAAGCAAAAAGGAGAAAGAGAAACAGGCTGTGTCTTTATATAGCTATACTAGGAACACACCTGTTCCTTCCATTCCTTTGTTTTCCCTTGAGTGCCTCCACCTGCCACCTCCTCCTAAGCACAGGAGGATCTCATTAGAGTACCAACACCTTGCCTCTCTGCATTTGGCTGTATGGTGAATTAAGGCAGCCTGAGCTTTTGGCACAGGCTAACCTAACCCACTGAGGAGTCCTTCTCTAGCCTAGGGAGGGCAATCAGGTCTTCAGCTGTGAGCTCCCTTCCACAGCTGAAGGCTGACAAGGGGCAAAAGTGGAGAGAGTTGCTTTGCTCTGCTCTGCTTTTATTACTGACACAGAAAAGATGAGGGTCTTCTTAAAAGTCCCTGTTGAGCACTTTATAAAGTAGGTTACATTGCTCTGCCAAGCAGATCTTCAGTATCCCTAGCTGCCCACCTTTGACACTCATGGGACAATCTACCTTAGGCCTCACTGCTGTCTGTTCAGAACAAAGGGTTGTGAAAAAATCACTTGGTGCAGGAGCATGCAGTGGATAACATAAAAGAGCCTTGATCTCATCATGGCTGTGACTGGCAGCCAGAGCAGGACACAGCCATAGCACCCTTGGTTGGATGCATTTCAGAGCTGAGGACTCCTGAGCACAATAGAGGACGATGCAGCTGAAAGAGGGAAGATGTGCGCACCTGACTTACGGTGTTCACCTCTTCCAGTCAGTAGTGAGAAATACCTCCAGAGAGCACCCGTGTCCCTGCATTGACTGTACAGTGAATTAAGACAGCCTGTTCTTTTGGCACAGGCTAACTCTGATGCTTTGAATTAGGCAGTGTGAATGGAGCTTCTTCTCTGGCTGCCACAGTAATTTCCCGGTGTCACTTAAATGCTACAAAAATCACATGAAAAGTTGGGTAGAGAGAGTGCATTGGGGTCACTGCCATCTGCCCAGTAAGCTGTGAGAAACATTAATAATAATTTCTTCTATTGAAGCTTGAGGGGAAAATATTAAAAAAAAAAAAAAAAAAGCCCAAGTGTTTTGTAGCTTCCTGTTTGAATTAATCTCCTCTGACAACTGCTGATTTGGGTTTGTGATTCGATCCTCCATATGTCTAGCTCTATTGGTCAATTAAGTGCAGGGGGCAATTGGGAAAAGCAGTGATGCTCGGACTGATTATAAGAGGAAGCATCACACAGTAGTTAGGACATGCAAAGCTGGCTGGCGCACTTGGCATTTGCAGAGCTGAGTACAGGGAACTGCTGCTTTCAGGTCAAGGAGAATCTCCCTGGCTCCTAACAGAGACAAGACACAGCTGCCTGGCTGTTGACCAGTTGTGTGCAAGGGGCACAGTTCCAGGGAAGGAGTGAGCAAATGAGCACATGGAATTGTGAGGAGCAGAGGATCAAAAATTGAATAAAAGGCTACAGAAATATGAATAGCTTCTTCCATTACCCACTGCTGTAGAAAGACAAATACAACATAAGCCAAAATGTTATGAGTAGGGACCAGCAAAGAAAATGAGAATCGGCTTACAATAATCAAGGTTCATATATATGAGGGAGAATAAATGGAAACCAGGATGTTAAAAGAGAAGTATATTTGAAAACTGGTAATTATCAAATAAGAGCTGTGGGTATAGTGGACAGCAAATTAAGTTACAGATCTGCAGTGTCATATAGCAGCAGCAGCAGGGGAAAAAAATGTTAGCATAATGCTGTGCTTCATCTGCAGAGAAATCATGTCAGAAAATGAGGAGGTACTAGCCCTCTGTACAGATCTGGCAGGACAGCACCTGGAATGCTGCCCTCAATTCTGGGCAACATACATTTACAGAAGATGTTGATGAGCACAGGGAATTCAGAGAAGAGTGGCAGAAAAAAATGATTAAGGGTCTGAAAGCAATGACATATGAGAAGAGATTAAAATAATTAAATATGTATTGCTTGGCAAGGGCTAAGATTAACCATCTACAAGTGTGTAAATACAAAGGAAGTAGAGGAATTGTATTAAGGGGTATAAATATAAGTGTAATAGAGCAAAAGTAAACACAAGCTCAATATTAAGAAAAAAAAAAGAAAAAAACAAACAAAAAAACCCACCCTGAAAACCAAAAAACTTAGCCGTGAGGTTTTTTTAAATTCTCCTTGAGAAGGAGAGGCTTATTGCTTGCAGCAGCTGTAGTAGCATGAAGAGAACAGGGTTGTAGTCATGCCTCAGTGGCAAATCTCCACAGAAAGACCCAGAGAAGAAGGTAAAATCTCATGAGTCACCAGTGATAAGAAACAGCCCGAACTGGCTCACAGACAGCTCAGCAGAAGCCGAGGCTGTGGCAGAGCTATGGGCCAGCTGCTGTAGCAGAAGGCAGCATGGAAAGGGAATGGAGAACGATCTGTGTCTTCAAAGGTCACCCAAGCCCCATTTTTCCTGGGTGCAGGAATCAGGCTTAGCTTCTCATCATCTTCTCTCTGAATTATTACACACACTTCTCCCACTTTTGCCACCTAAGCCAGGAATATCCTGGGATGCTGCTTCCCGGCTGGATTTGTCCTGCTGGGACGTGTCCTGCCAGAACACAGAGGTGCAGCCCCGTGTCACAGAGCCAGCAGCAGGAGGTGCCATCCGCGACACCGGGAGAAGAGCTGCTGGCACTGCTGCAGCAGGCGTGCAGAAATTGGCCTTGTCACTTTAAATACATTAGACAATAAATCATCCCTCTGAGACATCCCCAGAGGAAAAACAGGGGGAAAAAATAGCACTTAAAAGCCCTTTTCTATTACAAAGCCTCTGGGGAGCTTTTAAACTTGGAGAGTTTTTTAAGTGAATTGTATGCTTTTCTCTCCCTTTGCCTGCCTTTATTATCAGTTGCTAACATTAGCCTTGCCTTCCCATGACCAAACTCTTGTTCAGATTTCTTTTTTTTCTTTCCTCCCTTTAGTTTCCTCCCC
This sequence comes from Anthoscopus minutus, assembly GCA_013399455.1. Lineage (NCBI taxonomy): Eukaryota > Metazoa > Chordata > Aves > Passeriformes > Paridae > Anthoscopus > Anthoscopus minutus. The sequence goes on from VWYI01045494.1 coordinate 140,210, forward strand.
ATTTTTTCTCTCAAACCTTACAAATGCACACATGAACACCCATAATGTCCATGTAACAATCTCTTTCCCATTTGACATCTCCTTCTAAACTGAAATTACTCTTTGCCTTTCCTTTCCTTTCCTTCCATATTCCATATCACTTTCCCCTTCCCTTCTTTGCCCTTTGCTGTTTTATTTTCCTCTGTATTTCCTGCTTTCATCTGTCATTCTTTGTGTCTGGTTGTACTGAACATCTTGAACAAATTCAAAATATTTTTCCTGCTTTTAGGAGGACTATGTAAATTTTGTGCCTTGAACCTAATTTTATGAGGCACTCTGATGGGCTTTGTTTCTTACAGAGCATATTCCTTCATCCATGCCTTAGGAGTCATCAAACCCTACTGACCTAGAAGGGTGGTATTTCATCCCCTCATTAAGCACTTCAGTACCCAGGTTTTCCCAGATGGACTAAGGAATAATGTTTCATCCATTTTCCAGTGCTCAGGAAGTAAAGAGTGGGTATACAACCAGATCCCCCATGCAATGCTTAAACTGTTCCCCTGCCTACTGCTTTTATTTGGCCTTAAATCTTTATCATTAAAACAGGAATGAGTCCAGTCTGGTTGTATACCTTTACAGAGCTGTGTGGGAGAAGTGGGTAGCATTCTCCAGCTAAGCAAAAGGATTTTAGATCTTCAGTCACATAGTGGATGTGTGTCAGAGAAGAAAGAGGGAATGTGAGGTAAGTGAGGGCAAAATTCAGGAAGATGCAACTCTGTGAAATAGCCTGATGATTTCCCACAGACTGGGAATCAAAATGTACCTGTCAGCATCCCGCTATCACAAAATAACTCCTGTGAGTCAGCTGACCCAGCAGAGTTCTCCACAGGTGCAATGAGTTAATTTTGTTGTGTTGTGCCCAGGACTCACCTAATCCATTTCCCACCAAGCTGGCCGGTTACACCACAACATGGGAGAGACCCTCTTACAGGTCATTGCACACTGGCAGGGTCAGCTGCAACTATTCCAGCTGATTGTTCTTTGTTTCATTTTATTTTTGTTCCTATAGGTGCAAACCCAAAGTGACCTTGTGATCTTCAGTTCTTCGTTGCTTCCACCTGAGTGCCAGTGTTACCATGGGTCAAAGATGTGACTTTTAGGAAAGCCCAACAGAATCTAGCAGAAGACAACAGGCTGACTAACAATGGAATTAACCTCCTTGGTTACTGGCAAACAATGTCCTGGTGAGCAAGTGACTGCATGGTGCTGAGTTGCCAGCTGACATTCACAACCGTGACACTCAATAAGGCACTTCTCTAAACAGTAAAAGTATGGTATTTTTTATCACTAGTGACAGTGAGACAGTCAGGGCAGCAAAAGCAAACACACTTGATAGCTCAGCCTTGGCATACTGTTGGATTCACCTTTTTGGGGGATGAATTAAAAAAGGAACAGAAATTACAATACTTAGTTGGCCTCGCATGATGAACTCAACTGGCTGAGGCATAGAGAAGAGGCTAAGAAAAAGGAGGTGGAAAGAGAAGTAGAAACCATTACTCTGACACTCCTGCTCTCCTCAGGGGTCGATACTCATAAGCCAGTGCGTAAACCGTCATCTCTAGCCCATGCCTCCCCCTCCTCCACAATCTCTTCACAGCCACAGACCAAGTGACCCAATATCAGCCCCAGAACAGCCAGGGAAAGGGTGTGGAACACACAAACATGTTGGACTACAGCCCATATGGAAAGAAATGCTGCATCCTGGGGGCTTGCCCAGGGAAGCAGGAGGTGGGGATGGAAACGAGAGGTCTATGTTCTCCCTAATCATTTTGGCCACAAAAAGGGAGACAGTGTGACATACACCAGTGGATCACAGCCATTAGAAACAAACCGCTTGTGGCTGGCAAATTGTAAATTAGAGAGCCAGAGTGAGAAGAAGGAAAATCAAAGAGGGGACGAGGTCGTGTTTTATTTCACTTGTAGCGCTTTTCAAATTCAGCCCTAACCAAACCTGATTAAAGTAAATCCCTTTTTTACGGCCTGTGGAGTCTATAAGATTATGGTGTTAATGGAAGTGTGATTCGATCCGTCAGTAATGGTGCATGTCGGGGCCCAGGCGCCTCAGACAAGTCCATTTTTTCAGATGTATTTATTGTTTTTCTCTCCCCCCCCCCTTTCTGTTCTCTGCATTGCAGTGTTTAATTGAACAGTTTAAAGTAATTCTTCTTCAAGGCCCATTAATTGATTTTATTTGTGTATTCTCCAGGGGTCAAGAGGAAAATATATAATAAAACATAAATTCCAGGTCTGAGTTTGTCATAGTTCCCACCTTTCCACAAACATAAAGCTCATTTCATTGTCAGCATCTCAGATTTTTTTTTTCTCTTTCCACTCTTATTTCCCTGCACTAGCACTCTTAGGTGTTAGGCCTCTGTTTCATTTTTCCACTGTTTATCTCTAAAATTTGCCACTGTTATTGCGAGCACAAGGCAGCAAACTCCATCTCTTTATTTTCATGTGCAAAAAACACCACATCAGTTTTACAACATCCCTTTGCTTTTAGGTTCTCCAAATGATTTCCCCTGCCTCCATCTGAGCAAAAGGGAGGGCACTGGGTTACACATACTTTCAAACCAGTGCTTCTTGAACACCTCCTGAGGAGTCTACCTCTTTTAAACTGCACATGAGCCTTTGCACGACAGCCAAAAGCTGCTTCTTTCTGCCACTCAATCTGCAAGGGGACACTCTTTTCTTCCCAGCCTCCCCAACACTCAGCATAAGCATTGGCTGCTCCAAATATATATATTGGGCTGACTTTATTTACTTCAGATATTGCAAAGCCATTTGTTTCCTTCAGCTCTCAGGTACACTCCCTAAAGCTAGCCCCAAATACAATTTTTTTTCAGATTCCCCTTGCTGAAGCCCTTACTCTGTTTTCATGCTGTTCTTCTGCAGTAAGTACATTTCTTTTAATAGAGTTTTCAGAACACAAGGGGTTTCTTTTTATTATTATTTTTAAATCACAAAATGTGCCAGGGAAGTTTTCATCCTCCCACTCACCTCACTCAAATCCGTTCCACAAACTGCTTCTAGATTAATGCAAGGCAAAAGATGCCTTTCCTTTTCTTTCCACCCTCGGATTGACATGGTCTGGGTGAAACATCATTGCCACAGCTAGGGGAGTTCTCTGAGTGTGCAGCCTTACCAATCAGTTTCATTGAATCCTGAGTTTGCTTTGAAATTTGACATCTCATAAAATACCAGATGGGACCAAATCCAAGATAAACCTCTTACCAGTAGACCTCTTGTTCTGTCTCCTCCTGGCTGCAGAGAAAAAAAAATTAAAATCTGCTGTATACTACAGCTGATGGAGAAGTTACAGAGGCACAATGTAATTACCCAAGAGTGGAATTTTGACTTAGTCCCTTTTCTCTTACAACAAGTACTCTGGCCAGAAAAAAACCTATGTACCTAGAGGTACAGTCAGGCCTAGGGCACTGCTCTCCATTGCCATTGGAGTTTCCTGGACTGAAGCTTGTGGATTAGCAGTACTTGCTGTTTGGACAAGACATGAGGACATTACTGGGAGGTGAATATGGTCACCTGGTTACTTCTAGGAAATATCTTCCACTGTGTCATGTTCTTTTCCAGTTGTCTTCATCTTCTGGCTCTATTTTTTTGAGTGCATTTGGAACCACCACCTTGCCTTTTCCCATTTAATTCACTACCAGCTTTCTTGCTCTGCTGAGGTATCACTAACATCTCTGCTGAGATATGCTCCATAATACCTCTGCCCAGTGATTAGCCTCTTCTACAGCAAACGGGGCCATCTTGCTGTCTTAAAGGAAGGCAGTGTTCTTAGCAAGACACTATTTTTGTAAGAGGGGCTTCATCCATCTGGAAGTATGATGATTTTTGGAATAAGGAAAAGAAGTTCTCTTGAGAAGTCTCATCTTCTGTGATTTAAACGTAAATCATTATCTATAATTTTGCTGTCTGCAGAGATCTGTGTCCATGGAACAGAGCTCCATACTGTAGCTCTTGACCCTGGATAGTAATCTTCTTAACATTCAGTTACAGCCAGACTCTGTCAAACAAGATTAAAATAAAATTTCCTCTGTGCATACACATAGAAATATATAACACCATTCTCCCCACGGTCTCATGTCAAGATTGAATACCTCTACAAGTCCATTATCATCTGAATTCAAAGGATCCATCTCTTCCTCAAGAGCTTTCATCCTGATCCATCTTGGTGTCTTTTAGCAATGATTTCACTCTTTGTATTTCAGCTATAATTTCATTTCAGCATAACCTTGACCTGCCTATGCTACCAGAGCAGATCTCCTTCATCTAATTGTTCTCCCTCCCCCATATACATATGAAACTCAGTGTCCTCCCTTAGCTAATATAATACAAAGGAATCAATCTGTCAGGCACACATACTCGCACAGCCTCAGCAAATTAACCTTGCAGAGTAATTAGGGCAAGCGCCATGGTGTGGGTATCATGGCCTCATTTTGCTGGTCGAAGCATTAAAAAACTACCATAGCACAGCTACCAGGTAAAATCAATAGCCCACTGCATCAATGAGAAAAAAGCTAACCAAGTGCTTCCTTGCTCCCATGGCGACCCATAAGGGTGCACACAGGAGTTTGGAGGTCCCTCTTGTCACAGCTGTGTTGGAAGCCAGGCTTGAGGAAGGGGTGCTCTTCAGTGGATGCCAGAGGTTCTCAGAGGCTGGGGCAGAGAACAGAGTTACTGGAGAAGATCCTAAGACTGTTGCCAGTCTTTCCAGGCCTGTCATGGCCCAGGAGCAACAGAAGTCAGGCAGTTTCTATTTGCATTGCATAATTGGCGGAGCCTGTCACAACACTGTGAAAGCCAGCTGCTGCTTGCTGCTCGGAGCTAATTCCACCTGATTTAATATCGTAATGAATATAATCCTTTCTTGCCAGCCCCCTCCCTACAGACTCAGCCAGCGCTTAGAGATAGCAGATACTGCAGACAAACCTGCACAAGCAGGTGATGTGGAATGCCTTGGCTCTTCCAGGGACTGAGCAGCTCGGCACTGTGCTCCAGAGAGAGCAGTGGGGTGTGTGCTGGGGAAATGCAGCCATGCACACAGTTTCCTCACACCTGGGAGAGGCTTTCAGATCTGAAGAGATGGCAAATGTGTGGACAACTAGGTGTGACCACAAAAGGACATAACTTAGCACTGTAGGAACCCAGATTTCAGAAAGACCAGGGGAGATTAAAAGAGATGTTGCGAGGAATTAGAGAGATGCAAGGGGGTGAAAAAGGAAGATACTCAAGAAGTAGGGTAAAGAAAAGCCAGCTTGCTAAAGCAAAGATGCCAGCAGAGATGAAGGGTTAGGATGCAGCATCTAGAGGAAGATCTGCTGGTAGGTCTTCAACAACTTCTTCCCACCAGAAAAAAATATAAAAGCTAAGCCCACTGTAATGTGACAGTAACCAAGCCAGGAGTAGCAATATCTGAAAAGCAAAAAAACTCTGGAAGGACAGTAACTTCTGACGAAATTTGTCAATCATTTAGCTCTGAATCTTCTGCCCTGCCAAAGTACAAGCAGGTAGAGCCAGTAAGAGAATGAGTTCTGCAGGACCTCAGTGGTAGATTCAAGAGCTGGACCAAAGTTGGATCTTTTGATAGAATAAATCAGACTATGGCTATGAGCAACATCAACAAGCTATGGAAAGAAGCAAGAGAGAAAGGAATGGGAAATGCTGGTCCCCTCCACACAGCATCTAGGGATTGAATCTAGAGGAAGGAAGGAAGCCAGATACTCCTAGACTCTCTTTGCCAGGGCAAGACCAATGCAGCTTAGTCTTTCATTCAACAGCAGAATGAATACTGGTTTCAGACTGGGTTCAGAATCATGTTCAGTGGGAACACTGACAGGATGCTCAGAGAACGAGACAGCATTCAGGAGGACGGTTCTGGGGTCACAGCTGTAAGGAACTGATAGAAAAGATGAGAAATGAACATGGAAACTGCTAACAGACAGACATATTTAACTAACAGAGCATGAGCCAGAGAGAACCAAGAAGCCTTACGATGTGGAAGAATACTGGTCCACAGGAAACAAGTGACACAAATACTTGCTGGCTGTGGAAACATTTCATTTGATGTTCTTGTCATGGATATGGCTGACTACCCCCAGACAATTTGAGCCCTTATATTTTCTGCAAGATTCTGGTAACTTTCCTGATTTCAGAGCCCATAACAACCGAGAAAGTTGCAGAAGGTGGCTGCAATTGGACAGATTGTCTGTCACATTAATACACAACCATAATTTTTAGATTGTAAATTGTTTTGGGATATACTTCATGAAATGAATGTGCAAACGTGGAGAAAAGGAGTTCTCTTCAGAGTGTCATATACTGTTAGATTTCTTAAGTAGTTCATTAAATCCAAACATTTTTCTTCCTGCCCACCTTAACTGTGTGTTTTCCAGAATTCAGAGTAATTAATCTGCAACACATCTAACAGAAGCTGTGCATAGGAACTATCACTGATGCACAAGCCATGATACTAAAGGTATACTCTCACCCAGATGAGCTGCCACCTGGAGTGGACAGATGGAGATGAAGGGGAGGAGGGATAAAAGCCAGTTGAGTGGATGGTTTCATTAAGCTGCAAGGAGGAAGGAAAGTGTGTAGAAATGAGAATCAAGAGTTTTTAGACACTAGCAACATGGCAGTGAGTTTGTATCACTCAGCAGAAACAAGGACCTTTGCCCCATCCTGAGGAGAAGTTGTGCTGGTTTCCTACCAAGAAAGAAATAGGGGTACAGTAACAATCTGACTTTACCTTTCTCACTGATCCTTTGGAAGGGCCTAGGTAAAGTCATGCTTCCCCTCCCTACCCCTCCCTTATGACAGACAGAGAGCACTCTGGGGCAGGTCTTCAGAGAATTAGTTTAGAACCCCAGCCAGGGTAGACTGGCTCAATAAAACTGCCAGTCTCTCATATTAATACCAGGTCTTTGAGTAATAATCCCAGGCTCTCAGTGACCTGGAACACCAGCTATGCTAACAACAAACTTAAAGTCACAAAGACGACTAAGTGTGAAACCAGATTTAAAGATTTAGTAGCTATTCTCAGCAGTCTCCTGTTCAGGCAAAATGCATCAAAGGCATTTGGAAACTCTTAGAGGTGCCCTGAAATGGCAGCTGATTTCATGACTGACAATGGCAAGCAAAGCAAGGGGCTTATCTCTGAGACAGAAGCGAACAGGAGGAAAATTGCCACCAGCTACAGGAAAGAGAGGATCAGACTTCCCAGTGAAAACACTGCTCCCTCTGCCAGTAGAACCTGCCCCCTCCTTCTCCAGAAAATGCATTTCAGAGGAAGGAGGGAAGGAATTTGAAGGGGTGAAAAAAGCCAAAGTGGAGGACTGTCTTTGGAAATCTCAATGTCTGCAGGATCTGTGGCCTCACACCCTCTTCCCCTGCCCATTACAGCTTACAGACACTCCAATCTACTCAGGTAATGACCGGAGAAAGAGATTTCCTATCCTTGGATCTGCTGCCATTCCTGAGTTTGCAGCAGACAGTTTGTAATCAGAGAGCCTGTCAAGAGAGACAAGAGCCTTTAGCAGAAAAGAAAAGTTAATTGCAGAACAAGGGATTTAAAATCTGTGCAAAGGAGGACAATAAAAGAAACAATTATGGAGTTTAACCACTGCTGCTGGCATGGTGCTGAATGTCATTTGTCCTTAGCTACACTGATACAGTTAAACAGCGCTCTCAAGGCTGATGTTTCGGTTTGCTAGTGATTTTGGAACATCAGCAAAAGTTTTGTTTCAAACTAAACCAAATAATTTTTTCTATTTCAGGCATTTAATTAAAAATGATTAGAGGTTTTATTTTAAAGATAAGTTGCTTCCAATTGACAGAAACCCAAGAATTTTTTTTTGAAAGTGGGAAAATGGTACATTTTGATTTTAGAGGAATTTGGGGATACTACTTTGAAAGCTGTACAAATAGACACAAAAGAGGCCATGTAGTCAGCATTTATTACCCTGCTTTATTCTGTATGCATTCAGATACAAACCCAGCTGAGACCGTAACAGTCCATTTTCACAAAGCAGATTTAGGGCCGGTGTTTATTTGCCTTTTACACACATTTCTAAAGGCATATTTGCTAAGCAGAAGTGTGAGAAACTACTGCTTGACCTGAGGCATCTACAGCTGGCTGGAGGAAGCAGAATTTCTCCTACTCTTGCTCCAAGCAGTTACTGGTGGTTTGGCATTACCAGGATTAAACTGTAGCATTTCTGCTATATAACATGCTACAGAGAGCAACTCAGGGCCACTCTTCCTCCCCAGGTGGCATTAGGGAAACACAACCTGAGTATTGCACCTTTCATAGAGGGAACTGGCAAGCTATTTCATGTATTGATGGATGGCAGAAACCATCTCAAGCAGTTTAGGACTCCATCTACACACAGAGCTGTAATTGCTTTGTCCCTTGGCAAAGGTCTGCAGAGGAAGGGGGGCAGAGATTTACTCACTGATTAAACTCCAACATGACACATACACATCTGACTATAACTTTCTTGCAGTTGTATTTTACTCCCCAAAAGAGAAATTCAAGTAGAAATAACCTGAATTCCATTTGGTGAGATGGGGTTGTTCCTTGAGATGCCTTGTAATCACTGTTCTAGAAGCTAAGTCTAAACAAAAGAGCAGTCGTTTGGGAAGGGCTCATCTGCAATTAAGCTCATAGTGCAGAGAGATGAATTTCAGAGGTGTTGAGTTCTCACAGCTACTGCCCCTTATAGTATCATTCAGGTGTAAATGCAATAGGAATAATAAGGCAGGTGGAAGGGTGTTAAATCTTCTCCAGCAGTTTTACAGAGAATATTGGAAATGAAAGATCCTGTTCAGAGCCACCAAAGTAGGATGGTCTGCGTAGGTCAGATCTGCCCTGTGGCTCAGCTCCTTCTGGCCAGCCCCTGCTGGAAAGGGTGAATGATGGCAATGACCTTGACAGAGTGCTCCATCCAAAGAGCTGAGTCCTCACAGACACAACCAAGCTCCTGCCACCATAAATCCCCTCTTGCTCACACCTCCCTGCAATCTGCAAAGCAGGACCCAAAAGTGCCACCATACTCTGCACTCATCAGAGGCAGACACGGCCAGCAATGCAGTCTGTCAGCCAAAACATGCCCACTCAGGGACAGAAAAACTTAACTTTTAAGTTAAGAGTTATGGGGAGTTATCAGCTCATTTCTTATTGCGTAGTTTGGGGCTGGCCTGCCAAAAGGAGGATATTAGACTGGACAGCTTCTGACTCAGACACATTCAGAAAAACCTGTGTCTGCCAGGGAAAAGTATCCTTTAGATACACTTGCTTTTACCCCATTCTTCTCTGAAGAGGAACTGTCGGTAAATAATTTAAGCTCATCCCTTACTGGCTATTACTGTCCCAAGGTCTTCCTTCCATCAGTATTCTCCAAAAGGAAGCATGCTTCTTTCTCTCATAATGCATTAACTTTTTCATTGCTTCTTAATACTCACTTCTCACCAATCTAAATAATGGATCAACTGAGGTTTTATTCTTTGCTTTAATTAGGTCTTGAATTTTGGGAGTATTTTACTGTAATTACTTCATTAAACGTGAACTGAAAAGCAAAAATCTTCCAAAACAAAGTAAGCTGTGTTTGTGATTTTCTATCATTTTTTTCTTTTATGATACATAAAGGCAAACTCAAAACTCTAACAGGGTATGGAGTTTTTCTCAGCTCTGTGTCTGGGTAAATAGTGACAGCCTGTGCTCACTATCTTAGACCAGCAGAGAGAAAGAAAGAGAGGGCCAGAAGGGAAAAATACAGCTATGGACCAACTCAGTCAGTCTGTCTTTGACTTACAGTGGCCTCAGCATACTAAAACTGCTTTTATTTCATATCCACCTCACTCATATGCAATTGCCTATGCCCTTGGTGCTTTATTTCAGGACAAAATAATAGGTTGTGCAGGTACCTGGGTTACACCTTCCTTTTATTTGAGTGTGAACAAGATGGCAGAAAACCAGTATCACAACTTCCTACCACACCTGGTGTGACTCCCCATCACGTCAGCATAATTCCTCTCTGACTGACTCCACAGATCTTGGTTCCCTTCTCCACCCGCTGGCAACTGACACTCAAGGAAAAACCGAGCATCAAATCACAAAGTTTGTATTCACAGAGGGTCAGGTGGGAAAGACAGGGTGCAGAGAGGCAGGCAGTAGGCTGAAACTGGAGCAACAGCTTCTTCCAGTTTGGGAAGTCCATGGTCAAATGCTGGTTAAGTCAGGTGAAGTTTCAATATCAAATTGAGAGGTCTCCAAATGGAGGAAGTTGGGTTCATTACCCTATGTTAACTACTTCTGGATTTTTTTTTTACTTTTGAGAGAGAAAGAAGGAGGAGGGGAAAGAGGACACAATAGGAAAGATTGAGTCTGCTTTTCCATCACTAAAATTTGACTCAAATTCTGAAATTGAACACTTTAAAGTCTTAATATTTGTAATGGTAAAAAAATGAAGCAGGAAAGTGTATTTTCAGGATTTTCTCATAATAGATTCTGTATAAAACAAGTCAAGAGCATGAGAAGGAAGGGGACTGCTCTTCATTGCATTTTAAAATCATAAAAATCCCCTTCACAATCATTCCTTCTCCCTGTTCCCCCAAGACTTCTAACTTCGATAACAAACTGAGATGCAACCAGGAAAACAATACATCTAATGCGTCCAGATTGCTTCAGTTCTGGATTTGTACAGCCCTTAGCAGAAAAAGATTAATTCTCTTGAAGATTAATTGTTTTATGTGCTTATGCCAAACCAGAAGAAGCAAGAAAAATTGCAGTCTGAAAAATCAAGAGGATCGGTGCAGAAGTCCAGGAAGACTCTACAATGCTATAAATATCAGGGTGTAGATCTTAAAGCTATATTGTGTAATAATCGTAACAACAGAACAAGGTGTTTTATGTATAATTTGATAAAGCACCCCATCCCAAACATATTAACACAAATCCAGTGGTGTCAGGTCAAAAGGTCCTGCTAGCTCCCAGGCCATGTCTGTCACTGGCCACAAGCAAATGCTCTATGAAAGTGCTATAAAAAAACCTGACAAAAATACAGTAATGTTTCTCCCCACTATATTCTCCCAGCATACAGCAATGTTAAGCCTAGGGAATGCCTGAGCCAATGTTTACCTCTATACTTGAGTTTAATAGCCCTTGATGGACTATTCCATGCACTCCCTAATCCTTTTTTGAACCCATTCTTACTTCTGGCCCCACAGACAACCCGTGGTGACAATTTCCCTACTTAATTGTATAGAGAATATATAATACAATGTGAATATTGCAACTAAATGAAGGCTGAAGGGGAAAATGATAAGTCTGTGAGCAGGATGAGAGAGAGAAGGGGAGGAAATATTTTGCATGATTAAAGGGGATATGATAAGGAGTGACAGGCTGAAATTATATTCAGCTCAAAGAACAGAAAAGATCTCAGTCTGTTGGGTAGTTATGTATGCTCCCAGTGGATATGTTGATAACTCCACCTTAAACTGGACAGCATAATTCACTCATCTGGCAGCAATACCTGGGGCTATCCTGTTCTGGAAGGAACAGCAAACAGCCTGGGTATAAAAGCAATTTTTCAAGCTTAGAATAAATTTTTGCAAAGTCAAACAAATCTTAAAAGGAGGAAAGTTTTCTAAAAAGAAGTGTTGAAAGGAACTACTTTCTGCAGCAGAGAAGAAAGAAAGACATTGCATTTAATGTTGTGGAAGGGCTACAGGCTGGGAAAGGCTATCTCTGGCCTCACAGAGAGGAGGCGTGTGGTACAGATTGTTGTGGGATGACTGATGCCAGTGGCTCTTCACAAGGCTGCATTCAATGCTGTTTTTCTTAATGTGTTTGCTTCGCTCTGCTGCTTGGTTGGTAAATTTTTGTTAGTCAAACTAGCCAAGAGGGAGCTGGATTAGTACAAAGGGAGGATTGATATGGCTACCATGGCTGAGACCAGAAACATGCATACACATATGTGGGCACTCACACAAATTTGAAGTGTAGGAATCCCTTAGGCATTCAGCCTATTAAGTAAGGAGAAGTAGAGAATAAGAAATTTTATATGGCCACTTACAGAAGGTTCTTCACTGTCTCTGGAAAATGTGAAGGTACTTAAGAGGAAAAAAAAGAGGAACAGCTCTCAACTTTTTCTGAAATCTCAGTATTAGAGCCAATGGACTCTTGAAATTTTTCCCCAGTTTTTGTGTATTCTGAAAAGCATGCCTATCCCACAGATAGTGTTAGGGGAAGATGTTCCCAAAGTTTTTACAATCCTTATGAATGTTTAACCTCATGATCCAGTTCTCCAGGATCCCATCTGGAGGTTCTGTGGCCTAGAGGTCACAGGATAAGTTACTCTTAGTGTCCTGCTCAGCCCATGGCCCTTCTAAAGAGTCTGACAACAAAAATGGGTCACTTTGAAATTACGAGTTCTCTAATTTGACTTCCTGCCCACCAGAACTGGTTGGAAATGACCAATTCATTTGGTATCCCATAGGTTTACATACATATCCCTATAGTTGCATGATAGCAGCTTCCAAGTTTCCTGAGCTGGGCAGGATTCAAACTGGCAAGCTTTACCACTACACAATGGCTTTTCATTTCACCTTCGAAGGAAAAATTATCTAAAGTGGTTCTGCCTAAATCAGAGCTTACTTCTACCCCCCCTTCCTTCTCCACCATATTTCAGGACTGAGCATGACATCTGGCATGACACATGGGAAACCTGCAATCTAGATAACACATCCATCTTTATAAGTGAAAGACATCCATATATTTCAACATAGAGTAGGAAAGGCTTGCAGCAGGAGAATCAAGCAACCTGGCCAGGAACTCTGCATATTTTATGAATGTCAGCATCTACACTGCCTCAGCCAGTGGAAAAACAACGCTCATCAAAGTGGTCTTGAGGGCACAAACTTGGGCAGCAGACACAAGTATTTCTGGGAGAGGAGACTATAATTGTGTTTCATTATTCTGCTTTCATCCATGCTTCCTGGCAACTGCAGTGACTCACAGTCCTGCCTTCATTTATGGAAGAAGGCAAATGTTCATGCAGTGGGCAAGGCAAGTCCCCAGCTACTGTCCTCCTCACGCTACCTTCCTGCAGCCATTCTGCACATGCTGGATGCACAGCTCAGTGAAGCATGCCTTGAAATCCTCTGCAGCTCTTGGTGCATATCTGTTTCATTCCGCATCTCCCTTTGTGATCCATGTTCCATATCCACCTGCAAAGTCAAGTCCTTGCTCTTCTGACCTCCTTTGGACCTCATCACACTTGCTGTTCTTACAGACTGTTCCAGGCTGCTGTTTCAAAGCCATCTTTTCCTCTGTGGTTACACACATCAGCTCTGGGGAGGGCAAGGAGTGCTTAAAGCTCAGGAAAGCTGAAAATATTGGCATTGGTATGTTTTACTGATGAACAAATAAGACACATGGGCAAATATCACTATCTTCTTTGAAACATTTAGAAGTCTGACTAAGCATAAGAGCAAGACATTTCCAGCCTATTTCCAGCTGAACATTAACACACACAGCTTATGGCTCCAGAGAGCAGCTGTGGTGAATTCAGTCAAGGGAATTCTACTGCCTCCTTTCCTTTATATGCAAAAATTAAGAAAAATTAAGGGTCCATTCTCCAAATTCTCTCTGGCCAACAACTGAGGAAGACAGGGTGAATTAATATCCCACTGGTCATTAAATTTGGAGGTGGTTTCTCTGCAAGGGGACACAGTTGAAAGTTCCTCTGAAGCTCCTAAGGTTCTGTGGATGTGGAAGCCATTTGGACAGGAGAGGAAACTATTTATGTAACACACACTCCAGGCTTGCTTCCAAAATGCTGGCCTTTGATCAGGAAAAGACATTATCCAAAGCCAACCCTACAAACACCAGCAAGTGTGCCAGAGTGGCCAGATGGTGCTCGGGTACCACTGCAGCCCCCTGGACCGATTCCCTTGCAAACACTGGCAACTGTGATGGGTAAGGACGCACCCTCCCTCCCCATCGCTCCCTTCATAAATCCAGCAAGGTGTGCCAACTTTCCCCGGCAGCATCAGGCACTCCTGCAGCTCCCTACTGCTCCTCTCGTAAGCATGTTGCCAGTGGGCCCTCACAGTGCCAAATATTGCTGCATCTTCCAAACTGCCTCCCTGTCAAGCACTGGCAGAGGGGCTGTGACAGCATCGCTACTGATCCTCTCCTCCTTACCCTTTCAATTGCAGGTACCTTGCAGTGATGCCAAGGCACTCAAATTGTGCCAGACATAGATAAAGATGCTTCATAGTAATACCTTCTTGCAGGAAATGGCAAAAAGACCCAAGTATCCATATGGTGCTCTAATAACCTTCCCTTGCCCTTGATGGCTCACAAACACTTGCAAGGATACCAGGCTTCCCAGAGTAACCTTACAAATCTTTGAGGGACTCCCCAAATCAGAGGGAAAAGAATCCTTCAGTGCTGCTGGCAGGTTGTTTCACTTACTCATACATAGTTCACAGCCATCTATAAGTTTGTAAGCTCTTACAATAACTACCATCTCTTCTGTCTTCACCAGCAGGAAAACACCCACCTGTACACAGGCAATATCCCTAAATGCTACAACACAAACCAGTGCTGCTAAATTGAGCTTCTTCACCTGCCTGTTTAGTGTGATAGGTTTTGGTGGCCCACTGGTAGGCCATTAGTAGCAAATGCCTAAGATTTTGGTACATATGTAAAGAAGAAAAAAGAAAACATGGCCCAAGCGATATGTTAGAGAGCTTATGCTAATTAAAAATTTAGGCAGTTCCAATCTCTTCCTACCTACTGCTGTATATTTTTCACTGACTCACATACCAAAATCGAGCTTTGTCAGGCTAAAAGGAGAGAAGATGATTTTTTTCTAATACTATCACCTGAAAGCATTGTCCCTGCTTCCCTCCACTGATACCACTTGGTCTCTTTGGCCAGCTACAAACCCATGCTGCTTCCGCTTATAAAGGAAAAAACTGACAGAAGATGAAAGGCTGCTTCTGTGCTCCAAATGCCTCATACTTTGATTAAAAATGTTTTTGTCAATTAGAGATTGATTTTTTCTGTTCATTAAAGTGATGGATGTCAGTGCTGATGGAGGTGATATTTTACCCTGTGGTGGCCTGCTATATAAATGGGTAGGAGTTCACTGGAGTGGAGTTGATGACCAGGACTGGGATAAAATAAACTAGTCAGAGGATGAAGAAATGAGTACCACAGTGCCCAGGGAGGAGCAGGGGAAAGCTCTCATTGCAGAGTTTTGTAGTCAGTCCTTACCACTTTATCTTTCTGAAGGCACTGTGGAAGCTAACGATAGAGACAGAGGTGTGGGGTGTTTTGGAGGGTTGCACAGAGGGGATGAGGATATGGATTGTATAAATGCCACAAGCTGGTAAGTTTTTATATGCAGGCCATGCAAAATTTCCCCAACCCAAGCTGAGCTTCTCTAGGAACTCACACTCTGACACTGCCCTAGTAAGGACATTCCCTGAGAGGAAGAAAGGGCTGTCCTTAAACTGCATAGGATAAGTTCAAGCTAAGATACAAGAAAAGTTCAGAGCTTCAAATACATAACCATCGAGTGTACTGCAGTTTTCCATAAATTCATCTATTTTTACCAGTCACTTTTTGCAGGGTAGGGCCATACCTTACTTGTGTTGCTACCAAAGAGGGTAAGACAGGAAGTTACCAGAAGCTGCAGCATTTTCCAATGCTGTACCCATCGTGCTTTTGGCATTATTAGCCCTGGCCATGTGAAGGAGAAAAACCAGGGTAAGACAGGAAGTTACCAGAAGCTGCAGCATTTTCCAATGCTGTACCCATCATGCTTTTGGCAATATTAGCCCTGGCCATGGGAAGGAGAAAAACCAGGAGTCACACACATGAAATAGTGGAGTCAGACCATCTAATGGAAGTGGCAAACCACACAAAAAAATATGAAATCTCCCTGGGGTTGAGTCTCCTCAGAAGTACCTGTAGAAGAGAGTTTGGGCATCCATACATCTTCAGAACTATGATACAGCCCCCTGAAAACCCAGCTGGATTTAACAGATTTTTTTTACATACTGCACACCCATCAGTGTTTTTGCAGGCAAGGAAAGAGAAAGAAATGTGCTCCTGCCCCAGAGGAGAGTCCCGATGCAGCAGGAATTCAAAGGCACAATTCAATGGCCTGACAGCAGTCCCCATATAAAATTTCTCAGTCTCTAAGAAAGCCATTTGGGACTAGCAGCTACATTAGATGTTACAGCAGCCTCACTCTTTGCTGGGGCAATAGCAGGAGGATTCAGATGTACACAATGTTATGATTACATTAAATGGGACGAATAATGCCCTTCATGCCATGCTATCCTCCTGCCTTCAGCAGGGATATAGAGCAGCCACATGGCAGTCACCAGTGCACAACGAGGGGCTGAAACACAGCTCTGCAAAAATCCACCTGCTCCCTATCACCTTGCAATACGTCATCTGTAGGTCCTCCATCTCCTTCAAGTTCCAGTTTTAGACACAAACTGTGTGCGCATATAAAAACACACACACACACAGACACATATATTTGTATGCTGATGAGATCGTTAAATTTATCAGCTCTCCAATTCATTTGAAGTTCGTTATGGAGCTGCGGCGCTGCTCCTTTCATCTGGAAATGGAAAGGGAACGGCCTTTACCCCTTTCTCGAAATTAAAGCGAAATGGGTCCCATTTTATTTTAAGTGCCCATTAACTAAAGCGTAACTGAAACCAAGTTACAATGGGTGCCTCGGGGGAATAGACATAGGAGAGAGCGCACACACACACACGCACACGCGCACCCACCAACAGCAAATGGCGGCAGGCGCAAAAATCAGGGGAATAAACATCAAAGCATTTCATAGTGCCGTGATAGTTAAAAGCCTATTTTACACCCAGAAATGGCAAGAGATGCAGGCCCAAGAGCTCTTCACTTCCCCCATTTAAGTCTTATTAAAATATTACCTGCTTTTTATTTTTTTTTCTTTTATTTTCTTTTTTTTGGTACCTATTACTGGATTTAAACTCCTAATTCATCTTCAGTAATTTTTTCTGCACTGGGCTATTGTAAGGGGGAAAAAGACTCAATACTGTTAGTAAAAGGATCTAATTGGTAATTTCTTTTCATCTCAGAAGCCCCCCCCCTCCCTCCTCCTCTCATTCCTTACAGGTTGGGTCACAGCAGCTTTCTTAATCTTTGGAGATTATTCTTTTGTGGTTTGATGAGACTTCACTAGACTCTTAAATCTTTTCACTTCACCTCATTTAAATATTTTGGCCAATTGCTGAAGTTAATGATGATGAATAGGATTAAGATTAAAGGCTTAAAAGGGTTAGGAGGAGGAAAAAATATATTTCATTTCCAACAATACATACAGAAATCTTTTTTCCTCAGTGTTGCGTTACCTCTCTGTTAGGGCTGTAGTTCTTGGCAGGTCTGTGACATGGCTGCATCTGTCTGTCTCTCTGCAGCCTCTCTTTTTGGCACCAAGATCAGTAAAGAAGATCAGGACCTTTGCACTGTCTTTGCATATGCTCACTTGTTCTTTGTGCTGTCTGCCTCTGCTTGTGCTCTGTCTGTGCTTCCCTGATTTATTCTAAACCCACATATCTGAGTATAACCTTTCAAAGATGTCATTTAAAATAAAAAGACCCCGCACATTTATATAGACAAAATTATCCTTATCATTTTGCACAGCAATTTAGAAGACAACCAGCCTGAAACTCTTGTCTCTGCACAGTACAACCTTTTCCCAAAGGGAAAAAAAATCTTCTCTTTTATTATTCTGAAACTCCTTTCCATATACTGATTTCCTCTGGTACAAACTTGAAAATTCATCCTCATAGTACATGAAGCCATAGAAATTGGACCAAACTGGAAATCTAGCTGCAACTAAATAAGTCATATTTCCCCATCAGTCTTTTGCTTTAAAACATAAATTTAATCTCACAGAAATTGCAGTTCTAGGAAGTTTTAGATCAGTTTGAACACGCTTGAGTCCCTCTGACTGATGTTTCAAAATCAGTGGAGAAGAGAGCTCATCAAGTGGCTTGGGTGGGTAATACAAGTTGCCAAGTGAAACCAGGCAATTCTCTGGCAAACCGAGCTTTGCCAGGTAAATTGTGAGCTAGTGGTACTATACTTCAACAAAAAACTCTCCTCTGCTAGGTCTGAAGCAGCAAGGAAAAGGTGAGTGGATGGCAGCAGCCAGTTCCTGGAGCAGCACCAGGAACTTGTCAATGCCATGCAAGACCCCTGCTCTGACAGGGTATTCTCCACATTTACCTAAACACCTCTTCCGTTCTCAGTGCTGTAAATCTAGATAGTTTCCAATACATTCTTTTTTAACAGGTTGGAGGAGGCTGAATATATTTTCCAGGCTTCAGTGAAAAAGCTGCATGCGAGAGAACATAATTTCTAATGTTAAGGATTAAAAATGGTTTACTGTGGGGAATAAAATGAGCCATGGACCTGCTGAAGATTTCTGGCATGTTGAACAAACTGTACTGAAGCTCTAACATAAAATATTTATAGCAATATTTACCAGAGTTCATGTTAGACTTGGCTGGGGCAGAGCAGGTCCTTTAGCAAAGAAGGAATGTGCACAGTGCTGAAGTCTGTCTGGGCTCAGTAAAAGATGAGCAAGGAGGGGAATGAGAACTGAATTGAGGGAGCTGGAAGATCATTTGGTGTTGCTTTCGGCAAAGCACCAAGTCCACAAGAGAAACAGTTCTGATAAGACGAGTCCAAGAATCAAGGATAACTGATACTAAACTTGACAGAAAAGCTAATGGGACATACAGGGATGGACAAGTACAAGGATTTGCCACCCTAGACTGAGGGAAATATGTGTGCACTGAGCAGGCAGGCCTATTTCAGATCAGCCTTGTACAACACTCTCACCAACTATGCTTTGGCCAGCGTGAGTAGAAGACCCGGGGAGGAAGCCTTAAGTGTGTTCACAGCTCAGGACAATGCAGCACTAGCAATAGAAATCTTGCTTCCTGGATGACATCTCAAGTAGCTGAGCCATTTCCTAAGAGGTGATATTTCCTCTTTTATGCATTTCCTCTGAAGACGAGAGACTTTTTGGAAAATCCTAGACATTGCAGGTAGTGCATAATCATTGTCCTGGCACAACAGAAAGGTGACTCTCCCAGTGGAGGTCGCTTACTTTAAACATGCCCAGAAACATGTTCAGTTCCTCACACTTCTTAACGTCTCAGCAGCACCTTCTCTAGCTGCAGGGTAGAAAAATCCTAGTGTGCTCAACAAATTCAAAATCAAATATTTTGACTGACACAGCGGGCCCGAACCAGAGACTTCCAGAGAAAAAAGCAAAAGTTAAGGTATCAAGTGGTTGCTCATCAGCAGACTGCAGAGCAGTCTGATAGCTGTGCAGGATTTTACGGTGCAGAGGCAAATTTTGAGGGGCATATGGACCAAGAGGATTTTTACTCTGTAAAACTACTCCTTGAAAGTCCTCTCCACTGCCAAGCAGAGACTCTGCAGGAAGAACAGCTGTGATGGGTATGGGGAATGTGCAATGACCCATCACAGCCACATCCATTCCCAGTGCACATTTTCCATCTTCATTTACCGCCCCTAAGCATTTGTGCAGATTGGTAAATATTACACAGATACCATATTCTATGGCGAAGCAGGCAATCTCTTTTGAAAATGCACTCAGTTTTTAAAGGTTTCATCTGGAGTAATGCAAGAAAGAAAAGAAAAGGAAAACATAGCTTCCATTTTTTTCTTTTTTAAGATTGAAATTTAAAATTTTTTTTCACTGCATCCGATATAAGCATTTAGAAACTGTTGACAGAATCCAAGTATTTAAAAGAATAAAATTTAAAACAATGTTAAAAGATAAGATAAACAAGTTTTAATAAAGATCTAATAGTTTTCTTGGTTTTTTTGGTTTTTTTTTCTTCACTTCTTGTTTCTGGAAACCAAGCTATCTTGGCTTGCAATGCATGGACACAAGCCTTGAAGACTTTCAGTTCAGCAGAAAGAGAAAAGGACCTCAGGATATTGCTCAAGGATTCAGGACCTTCAAAAGAGAAATGTAAGGAAACATCAAAGGCAGGTGTGTGCATGGATGGGTGTACTGCCTGTGTGTCTGTGCATGCCTCTCCTTTTTCTCAGGAGCACAGATGCAGCTTGGCCTCTTGCCTCAACTCCATAATGAGTTACTGTTTCCTCTGATCTCTCTTTTATTCAGCCCTGGAAAAACAATCATGTCAATGAGGCTGGGGCTGCAGTCGCTCACAGCTGTAAACCTGTGCAGTTTTCTGAGAGCTCTTGGGTTACTCTTGACCTGGGCTGCTGTGCTACTTTCCCTGAGCTTTTCCTTTAATTATCACATATTGATTCAACTTTTTAGCAAATAACTGTTCATAAAGAAATGTTAAAGTCAGTGAAAAAAAACCCAACAAAACACAGCAACATTCCTTTATATATGAAACCAACCCCCCTAAAATACAAAATTATTTCATATCTAGAGAAACACATGAAACTCCAGAGAAAACTGAAAAGAGAGGCCAATTCCAGGACAAGTTGATGGTTCTCATGCCTGTGTGGGATGGGAAAGACAAATCTGCATCCCAGATATGACTATGCCAATACAGGATCTGAGCTGTACCATACCTCCAGTAGCACAAGCTAATGCCACAAGCTAGTACCACATGCAGGTACTAGCTGCTTAATATGCAATATTCCTAAATTCTAAAATGAAAAAATTTCCAGCTGACAGCATGCTTACATAAATACGGCATCAGTTTTAATGAATTAACATATCCCAACTAAACTGAACTGAACTGAACGGAACTAAACTAAACTAAAGAGTCACTGGCTAATCCATGCTTAGCTCTTCCAACCAGCCAGCTCTTCCCAGCCAGCTCTTCCAACAGAAAATTCTGGTATTGCCCAGGCACTAGTAACGATGTAAACCCTCTTTTTAGCAACAAAAAAAGCCTGTCTGGGCAGAAGGTGCTGGTGGATCTGTGTCTGCCCATGGCCTTTTCACTGAGTTATGACTACTTGTGACCTTTATTACTTTTGGTTGTTGTTCATGAATGGCCACTCACCAGGCAGACCTCACTTCAGCTGAGATTCTGTTGATAGCCATTAAATCCTATGTATTTTTTATTTTCCCCTCATCTGTTACAGTGCTGTGCACACAGAATAGAGTGGCAGCTATGAATTCGACAAGCACCAAGGCTTGGCATTGATCAAGGTATTTTCATTCAAGCATTCTTAAGACTCTTGTCAGTACCCAGCTGCTTCCTTACAGGCTCCCAATGATCTCAGCGCTATTTCTTTTGAATGACATAAAAATAGCCTTTATTGATAAAGAGTACTGAAAACAAAACAGTAGTTTTTGCCTAGAGAACTGGGTCAATCCAATAGGTAGGTTTATAATACCAACATAGACACTATTCCATGCCAGCCTGATGGAGCAATTACACATCAGAGAAGACAAATGGACTGAGCAGAGAGGAAGAGGATCAAAGGCAGAAGTGGGCAGATGAAGCAAAAAAGCAGCCCAGCTTTAAACCATAAGCATACAGATTTACAGAAGAACAATCAAAAAAAAAAAGATTCAAATTATTTCCATTAGCTGAGACAGTCTCCCAGCCCAAATATATCTATACTATTATAGCAGCAAGGACACTCTAAGTAGACAAGTGGAAAGAACAAAGATGATGCTGAGCTCTGCATAAAGATGTAGGTGGGGGCCCACAATTAGCAATTCAGAGCTGTGCCACATGCTACCATTTAGATCTGAAGTTCCAGTTGGATCATGTTTGAAGAAAAGGTCAACCCCAAAGACACATCTGGCTATAGAGCCAAAGAAACTCCAGGAGTTGATATGCTGAGTCCCAACACTAAAGTCAATGTTAGGAATGCAAATAAGAAGAGTGCTCCTAAAAGGCATATTTGGAGGACAGCCAAAATAAAGGAGTCTGATTCCCTCCATCCCACCATGGTATAAATCAGTCATGCTGCTGAGAAACGGCAGTACCAGTGGGATATGGGCCCCGGTTGCATGACAGTGGCAATGTGCAGGATAATCTCAGATATGCTCACATCCCTCCTTGCAGACCCAGAATTTGCAGGTTAAAGGACAAAAATAATCACTAGCAGAAGTGGAAAGAATTTCACAGAAGTCGGTGTGGTGACGCTCTCTGCACCTGTTCTGAGCTTTCCCCGAGAACAAGAAATTTGAGACTAATTTTGCTGTAGTACATGGGATGAATGTTGTCTCTTTCTTCTGTGTAGAAATTATCTGGAAATGGTGGGTTGCTAGTTTAGTTTTATGAGCTCCTAAAACTATTCTTTGAATAATAATTGGCCTGAAGTTCATCTGTGGAAGGAAGTTCAATATTCAGTATTCAGCTCAGGGCAACAACACCTTGGATCTGGAAGAGGAGGGCTTGTGGGGAATGACTCCCTCCAGAGTCACGGCCACACCACATGTGGCAAACCAAGTTTAAAATAGCTGCAGACAGAGAGGAGATCTGTCATTTGGAAATTACTTGTGCGCTGTTTGAAGCAGCCGTTAGCTGTGCAGCAAACAGACTCTGCAAATAGAATTGCTGTGTGCAACACAACCTGGGACTAATGTAACCTCCTGTTTCCGATTACCAGGACAAGCTCTGAAGCCTGCCATCCACAGAAACTAATACCAAGGACTAGGGAATGGGGAAAGTTTTATGGAACACAGGTCAACAGAAGCCAGTTTGCATGATTAAAATTAAATCTCCAAAAGGAATTGATTGTCTCTCCTTGATACAGAGCGCTAACTCTAATAAGATCTTTCATTATAAGGAGGTGTTCGCAAGGCTGGCATTGGAGGAGAAAGTAGTGCTGTGAATTTCTAACCATGAGAGTGTGAATTTAAATAAAAGTGGATATACGTTTGCCTAGCTCTTGGGCAGTGACCAAAAAGAAGGGAAAATGAAATCTTCACTGATAATACAGCTTATTGAAATTGTTCCACATGGTAAGTTAAACCAGACAAAAACAATGCTGAGGTGGAATGAGTCTGTTTTTCTTTGTTTTTTTTCTAAATTAGCCATTTGGTTCTATTAGAAGAGAAAATTTCAGCCTATGCTGGACAAATTTTCTCCTTGAGAATTGAGCCAGGATGTCAGTTCAGCCAAGTATATATTCCTTCAAAGCAGATATTCCTATAAAATAGTAGGACTGGCTAAAGGACTCAACTATGGCACACTCCTTTTCCTGCTCCATGGGGAAGTCACTATCTCTCTCTCTTCCCCACAGACATAACAATATTTCCTTGCACTTTAATTCTTATAATTCTCCCAAGGCTTGCAGCACTGGACTTGTCTCTATGGGTAGGCAGGATATTGGCAGCTCAGTCCACTGACAGTGAGGTGAATACCCTTAGGAGGTGGTGTATTGCTGCTGGTACTGTCTTTTACATTTGCAGCAATAAGAGCAACTCTGCAAAGCTGGCCTTCCCTGGCCTTTTCTCACAAGTTTCTGCTCTGAAAGGTTTTGCTTTGGGCCAAACAAAATAATTTGTGTCAAGTGAAATGATGTTTTCCATCCTTTTCTTTTTCTCCTCTTATATGAGAAAGAAGAGCAACTGAACAAGAGGCAAACCAACCAACACGAAGAGGATTTGGTTCAACACGTGCTAGTTTTTCTAGCTCCAAATTTTTTGTTTCAGAAGCCAAAGAGAAAAATATTTGCACATCTTTAACCCTAACCAGAAGAGTTCATTACGGAACTGGTGGCAGTCTGCACACTGTATAGGCGTTAACTTAAACTACACACATTTTAATTTGAGCAATTATGTTCTCTGGGCCTAATTCCCACTAGTTTAATTTGGATATTTTCTGTCATCACTTGTTGTACCCAACAGTTGTAAAATGTAACCAGGCACTATTAAACAGCTGCTGCCTTCCACAGGTGGCTGCCTTTCAGAATGAGGTGAGGATGTCTCCTGTATTGCACAGAGGAGTTGTGAGGTTTTAATTCATTCATGTTTGTGAACAGCTCTGAAAGCTTCATTTAAAACCTGCTGTATACTTTACAGGCTACATTTCCCAAAGGAAAAGAGTGCAAAGTAAAATGGCAGCTTTCACAGAGAGACACTGGACACATCTATACCTAGACAGATCCTAAAAAAAACTTCCCCTGTATTGCACCAGAAAGCCCTGATACACTACACTGCATATTGTGCATATGCATTTTCAAAATCTACTTTGCATCCTATATATGTATTTCAATAGAAACATACATTATGTTTCAATAAATTCAGTATTAAGTCAAATAGCCTTGACCCATGTGCATTCTCAGCTTCATTACTGTTATTAGTACAAGAAAAAATGCAGTACTGGACACCCAAGAAGATTTTATGTACAGTTACTATGAAACAAAAGCTATGTGGGGAATTCTTTCAGGTTTTTGGGCGTCTTTTGCTTCTGCATTGTTCAATATCACTACAACCATGAACAATTTCTAGGCATAGAGTGACACTCTTGATATAACTGTGATATTGAATCAACAGCCTATATCCTGACTGGGATTTACTGCTGTGTTGGAAACTGAGCAGACATGAGTACTTTTTCTCCTGGGTCAAACCATCCAACCACGTCAATTTGATCAAATATTTTGCCCCCTTGTTTAAAAGTGTACAGCAGGAAAGATCTGGTTCCATTGGAACTTCACTCACAAACTGGAGCTACTGGGTACCAAGTCTCTTCAGCACTCATGTCCATCTTCATCCATAAGCCATATAAAACAATAAGCAACTTTATCCTACTCTTCGTCTGTGATGTGACTAAAGGATGGTAAGGACAAGCCTCGGGATCTTGGGATGGGGGGAAGCAGGCAGGGAGGGAGAGGAAGGCAGGGAGGGAGAAAGTGAGGCATGGAGAGGCAGATAGGTCTCTGTTGCTTATTTCTGGACCCTGATATCAGACCTTTTGCAGAGAGGGTACCTTGTATCTCCACAATATAGTAACTGATCTCAATCTTTCCTACAAAGGTCCTCTCAGAAAGCTTCAAAGCGTATAAGCTGTTTACAGAAGAGTTAGTTTCCAGGGAACTATAATAAATGTTGATCCATTGCCACCTTCCAGGGTAGTTCCCTTTTAGTCTGGATAGAATTTTCTAGCTACAAAGGTACATTAAAGCCCAACCATGCATCACAGTCTGTCTGCTTGTGCCCCCCAGGCACACAGAACTGAACCTGTGCCCCGGCCATCAATTCCAGCTGTGCTTGCCAGGCTGTTTTCAACCACTTGCATTAACACTTCATGTTACATTCTTGCTCTTTTGCCCCTGTTCACATGCAGAAAATTCTAGATAGTCCATTCGGGATCTTTTAACTCAGGCCCTAGATCACACACACACTTGCCTGCTTTTCCTGTCCCAGGAAAGAAATGTAGCTATTTCACAGTTAGATTGGGCAACAACAAAAATTAATTAGTTGTGAACTTTGCATAAAACCAGCAGAGAAGTATGTCATACTGTCCAGAGAGGGAAAATTTTAGGAAGTTTTGGAGGCCTTTGTGCTGCACAGGAAGACACACTGAGAAGAACAAGAGAAAAGTGGGAAGGGAATCTAGGTGGGAGAAATGGAGAGCAGCTCGTTTAGGTGTGCCCTGCAGACAAAGTGGCAGGTAAATGAAAAACAGAAGGGAGAGCAAGAGAGGTGGTGAGAGGAAGAGAAAGGGCCACCCAGAAATCAAGAGAGACACAGACAGTAGACAGGTACAGAAAGATCAGAACTGGGAGCAGGATGGAAAGAGCAGAAGACCAGAAAGGGTGTTTCCATTTGTATTTTCATCTGATCAAAAAATGTGCTCATATAAGAAAAAAAAAAAATTCCCAGCTTAGAGAAAGAACAGCTCAAACAGGAAGGAAAGTGGTTTTGACAGAGCAGCCAGCTTAGGAAAGAGCTGTCTGCATAAGTGATCAGCTCAAATGACGCTGACAGCTTGCACGGTCCAACCTTCCCTCTGATCCAGACTCCCTGGTCCTGTCTTCACTGACTGAAGTAACTGGGTCACTACCATGTCATGAGGGTGGTTATTCTAATTTCTCAGAGTTACAGTGTAGTTATGGGGATACACTAGCCCTCTCAGTGAAAACACAGGACTTTCTAACCTGCCTGGCATGGTAATTTCCTTGATGGACATGGTCCAGATTAGTTTCAAGTTTTGTTTAACTTTAATAGCTTTACCCTTGAAGGATCAGAGAAGAGGTGGTCTTAAATTGACAGTAGGGAGTCAATAAGCCTCCTTTCATTAGATAATGACTCTGCCTGCACTGTACTCAGATTTAACGGTAAGCCCCTTCCATAAAGTCAAATAGTTTGGTTTGGCTCTGTGTGTGTATATTAAGGGAAGAAACAGATCAAATTCAAGAAAGTGCTGAACACTCTTGCCCTTTGCTTTGTTGGTTATTTCTCCTCCCTGGCAACTGGCCTCCCTCCGAGAACGCTGGCTTGTGGATGAAATGAAATACAATGGAACTGTATTTTGTATAGCATCTCTCAAGTAAACAGGATCACAATTCCTCTGTGGGCTAAGTGATAAAAAACAGAACAGAGAGAAGGAAATTAAGAGACAGAAATGATGGAAGAAAAACAGCTTCTTGCAGAGGAAGGAATAAGCACAGGTCTGTGGCTAAGGCTCTGGGTTGGAAATGGCAGGCGCAGTCTTAGCTCTTAGAGGTCTCATGCTTTGACCTTGAACAACCTGCTTGACCTTACCAAGGCTCAGTTTCCAGTGCAAGATTTCTGCTCATTAACTCTTCCCTGCCTTGGGAAGTCAGAGATTACTGCATTTAAGTCCATGGGGTGCTCTAAAAGTACCCAGGCAAGGACTTATGTGGCTGGGTGGGTAGAAGTGTGCTAGAAGGTCGTGGCACACAGCGTAATTTGAATCTTTCAGGATGCCAATACCTAAAAAGAATCACATTAACTCAATGAGCATGATGATGCCACTGAAACAATTTAGCAAATGGTGTTGAAACAAAGGGGTGAGAAGCAAATTTTACTGCAGTAGGATAGCCTTGCCTCATACCCAGTGTGACAGGAGGAGGTGGCAGCCATTCTTTCCCTTAAAAGCAGTTCCACTCTAGGGAAAGATATTAAGGAATGGAGTAGCTGCCAGTGACAGAAATGTTTGAGAATGTTAAATTTGGGTAGCATGTGGTACGGTGGTCATTTATAACCATGACACTAACAGTACAAAACATATTGCTTATCACTATCAGAGGGTTGGGGAGGGTGGCTAGAAAAATGCCTTGCAATCTGCTGACGAGTAGCTCAAATACAGAAAAGCATGAGAAGTGATGACCCAAATGGCTAATGAACGTGTTTCATTACATGTTGACTGTGAACAGCAGGCTGACATAATACTTTTCAAAATAAGACATGATTTTGAAAACACTTTTTTTTGGTTTTTTTGAGCAACCTACTTGTCTATTCCAGTGAAGAGGGGGGTGGTACACTCTTCAGGCTGGCTGTGGAGAGGAGAAGCTGAGGCACACCTCAGAAATACTGATTTCTTGAGATCCATCAATTTCCCTCTGTATTTAATACCCTTAATTTCAGTCTCCTGTTGGTGCATAACTAACCATGTATGAACAGAAAAAGGAAAGGCACAAGCAGGTGTTGGCTAGGACATGTCCTTTTCAAAGGACAGATAGGGAAAAATCCTAGATATTAGAAATTAGCTCTTTGTTTATATGGGACTTGAGTCATTCTCTTCCCTAATTTTCCTTCCATTTCCATGTCCATTACGCTTTCCCCATCCAGTTAGTTCAGAGCAGAGCCATGAATTAGAGTGGTTAGATGCTGAGAGAAGGCCTTGCAGAGAACAAAGGGGGAGCTGCTGGTCCAGGTTGCTGCTGCCCCTGGAAGCAGTGGGCCAGGGATTGAAGCCACCAGAGCCCCCAGCTGCAGGGAGGCTGGCTGCTGCCTCCCTACTTTCCTGCCACATCCCTCCCTGCCCATCAGCCACAGGATTCATATAACACTCACAATGTTGAGTGGGACCTGACCCCAAATAGTACAGAAGGGACTCCAAGGCAAGGGACTGCTGACAGCGCACATCTCCAGAGGACCTTGCTGTCCACCCCTGCCTATGCACAGTGACATGGCCCTGGAAAAGTCACAGCACCAGGCTGATAGGACACTTCACGTAGAGGATACCTTTCCTCCTGTCCTCCCCAAGGGCCCAAGTCGGACCCAACTCATGGAGCAGGAGGGCTATTTTCCTCAGCTTCCAGAAGTAGCGTGCATGAGGTCAGACACATGGCATGTGCATCTCCATAGCAACGAGATCAGGCCCAGTGTGAAAAATGAGGGGCAACAGGAAAAAATATGGGAGAGGGCTCTGCAGATAAGGGGTAGTTGCTTCTCCCTTGGCTAGTACCAGGCAGCATAAACCAAGAGGAAAGGGTGGGAGTGATGTCCACCTCTGCCACTGTTGGAGTGGAGAGAGGCCTGTATTCATTGAGCCTCTTCTGCCCACCAGATGTTAGAGCTTTTATTATTTAATTGCAAACATTGGTCCAAGAGCCCAGATCACAGCTGCGGTGAGGTCTTAATCTTTACACTGGTATTTAAACCTTTGTCCCTGGCTGCAACAGAGTCTGAGATCCATCCCCCTGGACCCACCTCTACCCCATTCCCATTGTTCAGAATGTGGCAAGAAATTCAGAGTTCCTGCTGTTTCTGAGAAGTAGCTTCCATTTACTTCTCCTCAAGTGTCCCCAAAAAGGATAGGTAGCAAAAATCATTAGAAAGCCAAAATACTGACACTTTGAGGAAAACCTTCTTACAGAGGTGTGAGTACTATTGGGACCAGATCACATATCTTGATCTAGTGCTACTGATTGTTTTGCTGACTGCTTCTGACCAAGGCTCTACAGAAATGATTAAGAAACTGCTACCTAAGTTTCTAAGGGGAAGGAGGTTCTTTATATGACAGTAGAAAGTTTTGGCATTGAGGGGAGCTCAAGTCCGATCTAGCCTCTCCAGTTGACTGTAATTTTTTTTTAATGCATCATTCATTACCTTATTTAGTGAAAGCAAATTAGACCACAATCAAATTCTGTGTCCATCCCGCCTTCTTCGCTGCCACCCTCACAGACAGGACTATCTGTATAGTTTGCACCCTGGAAGAACCATGTCTTAGCAGATGATGTCTTTCTCCATGGTCTGGCTTTGAAATTGGGCATTTCAGCCTCTATCAGCAACATCTAGACTTCATCCCTCCTTGGCTACGCTCATGCCACTGCTTCTTGCAGTAATGCAGAGTATAAGCTTTTTTCCAGATTCCCCCGCTTAACCTCGGGCAGACCTGCGTAGCTTCAAGTAGCATATTATAGGAATGAGGGGCCATGATTATTTCTAAGAATATGCCCTCCTTCCCATTAGTAACCCCCCATGACAAGCAGCTCTATCTTCTCTGCTGCCATCAGTCTGTAGCAGGCCATTGGGGCTGCAAAGGAGGACAGAGCAGCCTGTCAGAAAGAAAAAGTGAGAGGAGCGCATAAACTGGGAGAGGGGTTGGGGGAAGGAATAAGCATTGACAGTCAAAATGCGAAAAAGATTAAATGCAATTTTTCTTCAAATGCCTGGAGACAAGACAGATCTCCTGGCTTCCTTCCCCTCCCTTGCCCTCCTGCCTGAAAAGAGAAGAGGTAGTTAACATAGGAAAGCCCCTCAAATAAGCCCTGACAGCCACATATTCAGAAACTGATGGCATTTCCCTAAACACTGTTTGTAAAATGGTAATTATACAGCAGGCAGTGACAGCTGGCACTTAGCACTGAGAGAGAACATGAGCGGACAAGAAGAAAGGGATCCTGCCATAACTGAACAAAGGGTAAAGAAATATATAAAACATAATCAGAAAAATACAAAAATTGCTGGCTGTGCTAATAGGTCACCTCAGCTTCTTGGTTCATCTTGAAATGATTGAGTTTGAATGCAGATTCAGACTGACATCCTTCAAATCATTCCACTGGCAACAGCACCTCTGAGGGGAGCAGCAGCAGCAGCAAACCTAAGGGGTTGAGTGGCTGGCAGTGGGCATAGGGGTGCAAAACTGGTGGCCAGCTTTGTCACCAAGTGTCTGGAGCACCTGTTTTCCAACTTGTGTCACACGATCAGCTGTTGGGAATTAAAGCTTCTGGGTAGACATTTTCTCCCTACTTCAGACCACCTCAGCCATGCCACAACATAGCAAAATGGAGTCCTTCACTGAAGCATCTAGGCTGGACAAAGCAGCAGGCAACGTGCTTGAGTTTGACAGGGATATGTCGAGGGAGATCTTCTATTCCTTTTCTGTTAAACAAAAAATCCACATCTGCAATTCTATCTAGGGCAATGGAGGAGCCTGTCAGTTCAGACATTGAGTCTGACACATCTCCTGTATGGCCTTGGGTAGGGCTCTCCTTTCTTTGCCTTGATGGTTTGCTCACAAAATAGATTGTGTGTTGTTGGTATGCCATATGTTCCAACCAAGGCTTTTTCCAATTACGTCCTACCTGAAATTTAGGAGGGCAGGGTCCTGGACTGGACTTGAGCCCTTAAACATGATCAATAATACACAGGAAGATATCTTCCCTTATATGAGTGTCATACTATCACAACAGTCATGGAATAACTGAAGAATGAAAATAAACTCATTAAGGAGCAGGGTGGTATCTTTGAGCTTGGGGGTTTCCAAACTCACATTCTGAGGCCATTATATTTGCTTTCTCATTACTTTAATTAGGATGTTACCTCTCTCCAGCCTGCAATTGAGAATGCTCTGACCCCTCCAGAAGACTTCATGAATTACTTTTGCCCAGATCCTACCTGGAAAGATTACTGTACCTTTGATCACAACCCACGGCAGGACCCTGAGTCACTGAGTGAGCAATGGGCTAACAGTCCTAACAAATGATGCTCAGGTGAATGTCGTCAGACAAGGACACTTGATGGAGTACTGGAATGTAGGAAGGAGCTCTGCCTCTCTCCTTTTACCAGGGATCATCCTGGGAGATAGATAGTCCCTGCCTGGGGTAACACAGAAATGGCACCCAAGTTTTGTGTCGTCCTTTGCCATTCTTCCTTGCCAATGCTTCTCCTTTACTAAAAGACACTACCTCTGAAAAAGGTGTAATTGTCCTAATTGACCCATACAATTTTTGGAATTTCTGCTAAGCACACCTTCTTCCTCTACCCTGTCTCAGTTCTGTTTTACTAGATGTTGCTATTACTCCGTCCATCACAGCAAATGACCTCTAAGCTTCTTTTTATGCCATTTTCTCCTTGGTGCCAGATTTGTATGTTAATAATTTTCTCAGCACACATGCACATTTAAAATAAGATAGATTTTCTCTGCTGTAGACAGATACACCTCTTCACAGTAATTCATTATGGTACTATCTCCAAAGCTGTTTCTTTGAGAAATATGCGTAGAGACTTGTATTAACAGTGTAGAGTTTTCATGATGATAACTGATGATTTGTTTGACTAGGTCTCTTACATATCAATCTAACTATTTTGTAGTTTGCCTTTGATTTATTTTTGACTGTCTTAATAAAGTTCCAATATTACTTTCAGTAATCAATCTGCTTTCTCTAAACTACTATTAAATTCTTTTTTTTTAATTGAGTGAGAGTTTGAGTAAAGAATTTATTCTGTAAAACTACTGATCTGAAAGTTATCAATATATTTCTAAATGTCCAAGTACAAGTAAATTGAAAAGTGAGATTTTTGCTATCAGTTGACATTTAAATATATGCATGTTTTCAACTACAAAGTAATTACTTTAAGCAGTAATAGAGCATTTCTCATAAGATATATTAAAGAAACACCAACAATGAAATTGCTAATGTTGCAATTTAATTATAAACCCTTCTATATGCCAGCACATCTTCACTATTACTATTGTTGCCAGTCTTGATCTGTAGCATGCTGTCTAACGCAATTTACTATGCTTTTTTTTTCTGCAAATTACTTTCATAGCTTCTGTTTATCTGCCATATATGGAAAAGTATGGATGCAGAAAAGATGATACATAACAGTGATTAAGGCTGAAAAAAAAAAGAGAGCAACACTGCATTCTGTGAAAACCTCTATGGAGCCACACACTGAAGGGGGGAACACGAACCTGCAGGAGACCAGCAGCAAGAGCAATAGTTCAGCTGTAATTTTGGAAAGCAATTTTAATGTAGCCATTATAAGGCAAGTCCAAGTGATTTTGGAGTAAACATGAATATTTATTATCAATATTAATGCATTTACCATAGACTCCTTTGTTTCTATGCAAGGTTACACATATAATCTAGCTTGGCTATCCCCTGACTTAGGCACACTGAAATTTAACAGTTCCTTAATACAACATTTAGCTTCACTGTTATTAAAGATTAGAAAGGAAGAGCTTAGATCACCTAGGACTCCCTGAGGGAAGCAGTGAGACATTTCACCCATAAATTCCCGATTTCTGACTCAAAAACTTATGAGTGAAGCAAAGAAAAATTTTTAGAAAGACGTGTGATGATGATTTGAAAACTGCAAGTGATGTAGAGCTAAGCACATCCTTGGGTAATCTAATTTATTTTATGAAATGAATACAAGCAATAAAGAGATTCCTGTACACACATGTGCACACACTCATATACCCAAAATAAAAGCACCTTAATGATCCTCTCTGTCACAGTAACAGCTAGTACCAGTCATTAGCTTTGGTGACTGTCCAAGCATATTCACTGCTGATGGAGGAAACTTCCTGGTTTTGCCCTCTAAAACACACCTGGCACTCAGCACAAGCACGTAACCCATATTAATTTCATAAAGCACTCCTAATGCTTCTGCAGGTTCAGGAAGATGCAGCACACCACCATCAGCAAGGTTGCTGTCAGTGTCTGTGAGTTATTTCTGTTGTTGCTGTCAGATGGCCATGATGGTTTGTTCAGCTCTTATGTGGGGCTTGCAGAGAAGTGGGTGCAAGGTAAGTCACAAAAAGGGGTGCAGGCCAGCTCAAGCTTGTCCTGTACACAGTCCTGCACTATCAGGTGTGAAGCAGATCTGTCAACCACACAGCAGCATTAATGCTCCACCTCTTGCCAGGCATCATATACCCACAGGACCAGTGTATTTCTAAAAGCATGGACCTCTTTCAAACCCAAACAGGGTGATTCCCTGCAGGTCTGTTGTGGAAAGGAAAATCCTCCTCCTGCGTGCTCTTGTCCGCCCACAGCTCTCACTGGAGGACAGGCAAGAGGAGAAAAGTGCAGTAAGCGTGAAGAAGGGCATGTGTGCACATGCTTAGGCACAGATGCAACAGCATGAAAGCACACACAAGTGTATGTGAAATGAAGACAAAAAGAGGCAAGAGAGCCTCTGAAACAAAGAATTAACAATTTCAAAGTAAATATGGAAATGCAAGAGAAATGGATCAAGAGAGAGCAAATTGGCAAGAAAGAGAGAGAAAGCATTTGGAGCACTGACAGTACGGATTAGCAGACATTCAAGCACCAGGTATACACGGGTACAATAGGAATTGACTACAAACACACACACACATCACCACACACTGAAATAAGCACAAGTGACAAATCACAGACTTGTCTGGGTGAGAAAAGACCTCTGGTGCAACATCCAAGCCATTGCTGCACGTTGTGGCACATCTGATTACACCTAAACCATCCCAATAGATGGGTGACTCATCCCTGCCTTGAATTTCTCCAGTGCTGGTGGCTCTACAGTGTGCTTTGACAGCCTGCTTTGTCACAAAACTGTTCCTAGAGTTATAAAGATCTCCCTGATATTATTTTACTAATTGTTCCCTGTTGTACCTCAGGACCATTATATCTTAGGCCTGTTTGTACCAACCATGGAGAAAAATGGATCCCCATCCTCTCTGTAGCATTCTTTTATGGATTTGCAGGCATCTCCCTTCACACATCTTTCCTCCTCAATGAATATATACCAGCCTCCCTAATCTTCTCATTTATGCTACATTTTCCAAACCTATCATTTTTGTCACTCTTCCTGGAGCTTTTTGCAGCCCATTGTGGCTTTGGGGCTGAGTGAAGATAGCATTAATTCAGCTTCCTGCCTCTTACCTGGGCCATGTCCAGTCATGAAAGGTTGAGGAGTGGCTTTATTTTCTTTCCTGAATACCATTAGCTTGTCTGAGTACCTCCAGCTTTATCTTCCCAAAGGATTCTGTTATGTGCAGAGACAGACAGATACACACATGCATGTGAGTGCAGGCCTGCACACCTATATTATGTGTTTTTAATATTTTTTTTATTTTATATGTTTTATAGATTGATATAAGTTCCTTGCATAGTAGAGGTTCCAATATTAAAAGCTGGCTTAGAAGATAAGCTGATGATGAAGAGTACCTGAAGTAGAGAATGAGGAAGAAGATGATATAGCATTACACACTGGAAGAAGCTCCATTTGATGGTGTCCTGATGGTGGACTGTACAGACCATATCCATTTCACAGTGCTCATTTGTCTTCCAGACCCCTGCATACTGCATCCATCATTCTTCACTCCTCCTTTTAAAGCCTTCACTTACACAACTGGTTAGCCTAGTACTCAACAGGTCTGCCCCCCTATTGTTAAAGTGATGTGCATGAATGGTTTCTACGCAATGCAAAAGTGCCTTTGGCACTATGATTTTAGTTGCAAATGGATAACCTACATTAGGAAAAAATCAAGAAAGGAAGGACTGAGTATGTCATTTGAGATATTATGCAGCTGCCTCCAATTGCTCACTTCAGCTTCTGAAAAGCCTCTTGGGGATTGAATTAGAAGATGGACCTTTAAAAACATCTGGAGAGAATATCCACTCAAGCACCCAAGAATGCCATAGCATTTCCTTTATGGATTTCACAGAGAGAGAAAGTCCCAAGCAAAATGCATAACAAACATAACACATCAGGCCTTGGTGAAAAGGCATTATGACAATAATAAAGTGACAATCCTTGCAAAGAGTCCCTAATTTCCATCTACAATCAGCTACAAAAGCACGCCATTTCTATACCTGACAGCCTGACCTGGAGGTCAGCACTGTGACACGCTCTACCAAGGCACCATTGTCTACTTGTTTGCCCCATCACACTTCAGAATTAGAGGGTGTGATGAACAGAGAAGACTTTGGCTCTAGGGATGGTGAGAGAGAGGCCAGGCTCTGAGAAAGTCATCTGTAACCAGTTACAGCTACAGCCTTATTGCCAACGACGGGAAGTTATAGATGTGTCTGTGTGGCAGACTAATGGTCAATAATATTTCTTTTCAATACCCTACAGCAACATCAAGCCAAACATGGTGTTTATTAAGTTTCATGGAATTTCCTGTCGGTTCTAGAATCTGTAAGGCTTTACCCAATTACACCAGTCTTAAAAGAAAATCTGAAAAATCAGTTAAGAAATGGAGAAGCATCTCATTCCTCACAATGAAAAGAATATGAGATGTAAAATGTCACTGCTTTGATGTGCTGGCAAACTTCCTGGAATCAGTCAACTGAAGATAACTATGTTTATAAATATTTGAGATTTGAAGATACTGTATATAGATTGCATTTTTATTATTATTATTATAAAAGTGTTTGGGCTTTTTTTTTAAAAACAGCCATAAAGAAATAGCTCTGCAGTAATTTCTGAATACATACATTAGAGTGCTTTGTGCTGTCCATAGCATGTTTCAGTAAGAAAGAACCTGAATTCTAGTTTCTGTCTACCCCTTGATTACAGCAAAGAGGCTATTCCCTTCTCAAATTCTCCCAGCAAAAAATGGTAGGAGGCTGGTAAAAAAGCACTGGAGTTGCCAGCAGCTATGGCAGCACAGGTGAGAAGCACTATGAAAATCCCTTTATTTTCAGGCTTTGTGCTGTCCACCCATAACCCTGGTATCTAAGAATCTCCCATGTAAAATCAATAGCAATAAAAAAAATCTCTTGGAGAATTCATGGAGTCCCTCAGATGATATAGCCAGGACTGAGCGGGAGAAATAGCTGGGGATGACTACACCTTATTTCTGTTGCTTCTGACTGGTTTTATTCAGGGTGAGGCTCAGGACTTGCTGCTCCTGGAACTCCACAATCCAGGTAAGTGCTCTTCTATTCTTTTTACAACTGACATTTCATCCTTAAGACAGGAAAATTGCTGAAATGCAATAGAAGTGGCTCTCACAGACATGTGAATTCTGTTCTTGCCCAGCTGGCCTCTACGCTATGTCAGTCTGGGACTTTTCACACCCAGCTCTGCCAACCCCTCGGCAGCATTCCCTGCTTTTCCTGGCCTCAGGCAAGCTCATCTGCACCGCTCTGCCTGGGGATGAACCTCAGCTGCACCCTACAACCACGCTCCATCCAAAGCCTGGCCCCTCTGCAGTCCCACTAATGCACCCTCATCCTGAGCAAAAGCCCCTCCTGCTATTCCCATTCCTGTGTAAATCCATTCCTGTTTAATTGCTGGCTCTCCCATCTTGTGGCTTTATTGACATCTACGTTTTCATTTGTCATCTTTTCTTGATTCCAAGCCTTTTTCCCATTATTCCCTGTACCAACAGACAGCATGCCACAGCCAATTTCATTTCCACTCAGCTTTCTGAACCTCATCTGAAAAGCAAGTATGACCCCACTATAAAACCTACCTGAAATCCATTGAGCTGCCTGTCAACTGGCTCCATGAAACAGAGGTAAACATTTAAGGCACAGTGTTTGCAATAATGCTCTGCAGAGCATTAACTCCTCGTCATTTGAATCCTGGACTAATTGGTGCCAATTGGTGTCAGCCCTGGCTGGCACATCAGCCCATTCCCACCCACCAGAAGAGTCTCTCCAAGCACAGGGAGGCTTTCTAATGCCTCTCATATCATAGCCTTTCACCTTCTGCTTCCTTGACAATTGACCATTCACTCCACAGCCCAGGACTGCAGGGCCTGACTTGCATCCAAGTCAGTTACCAGCTTGTAGCAAATACCAGGGAATGCCAGCATTTAACACCATTCAGTGCAGATGTAAGACTCATTGGCTATTTCACTAGGTAGTCAAACCCCCTCACAAAGTAAGGGCAGAGTCTACACAGAAACAGCTGGAGGGAAACCTTGCATCATTTCTCTGTTTTTAAATATGACTTGAGTTGCATTCTTTAAGAGGATGAAGGAAAATTGTGTTCACATCTATATGCATGCTTATTTGTTTTTGGGGGAATCAGGATTGCCAGCATTCAAGATCAATCGGCCCTCAACAGGGTTCAAGGTTTGGAGAATCATGCTTAATTTGCTTTCCCATTGTAAATGTTAACTAAACATAGCTCTGGGGAGAGGTGCCAGTTCAATTGCTCTGGAGATTACCCTGCCAAATTCTTTTTTTGGTCTCAGCACTGTAAATTCAGAGCAATTCCAACTACCATCAGCAGAGCTACTCCAGAACTACAGTCAGGGTGGATTTTGGTACTGCAACTCTCTGTTCTCACCCACACCAAGAAGATGACCTAGTTTAAACCCACAGCAGTGCTCCCAATGAGCTCAGTGAGATCCACTTTTAATCCCACAACAGATACAGCACTGGCAGGAACAATGTTTGGTTTATCCAAGTGGAAGCCATGTCCCCTGCACCACAAATGTTCCTCACATTTTACCACAATCCCTGCTGGAAACACCAACCCTGCTTCATAGCTTGCATAAAATAAAGTCAGAATTAGCACCAAGGAGATGGACTTATGCCTAGTGACACCCATTCGAACCAACATATTTCAATGGAAGGATAATTGCAGTAAAACCAAGTACTCTGAACTAAAATAAGAACAGCAGAAAGAACTGGAGTACATGGATGTGGCAATGGGTGACCCTATGCAGTTATCAACAATATAAGCCTGCTATACACTATGCTGAAAATAACTATGGCATTCCCTGCCTCTCCCAGTTCACTTCAGAGTTGCCTGAACCTATGCTGGAAGCTCCTAAACTGCAGCTCTTGCTAGGTTTTGGTGATCTCTGCTCAAGGCATCAGGATACCTGAAGAGTTCCAAGGTAGACCTTGGTTTTCTCCAGACTTCTCTGCATCACAGCTGAAAGTCCACAAGCCCAAAGGAACATATTGCCCTCATTTCCCAATTTTCCTTTCCATTGGAAATGCCAATATTTAGCCAGATCAGAGGCATCTACAGAGAGAAAATCTGACTTTGGGAATCTGTTTTGAAATGAAGGAGAGAACTAGTTCACTGAACAATTCATTCTCTTCCTCCATGCCTTCATCACTGTGGACTTTCTGCGCTGCACATGTGATGATTTATGACGTTCACATCATGAAGCTCACTAACTATTTCACAGAAAGCCTTAAAAAGAGAGTGTTTCGGCTCAGCAGTGTTGGGTGAGATTCAGTATTAAAGCAGCATGTGTTTGGAAGGGCTGCAGCCCATAAAACCCTCAAAACCTTTGGAGATGCAGCCATCATTTAGGATAAAGGATGGGTGTGTTTTGCCACCTGTGGTATGGAGAGCAGCTGTTTCAGGACCATGGTGGCCTATAAGTGCACAACAGTGATGAGTGGGACTTGAAAAAGCAGATGACCGTCACAACTCTCTTTGCTCTCCCATCTTGTGCTCAAAAGTTCTCAAAACCAGAGACTTTAATCACCATTGAACCTTTCCTCAACCCCTTCTTTGTGTATGTAGAGTTGCCTGGAAGAGAGAGGGAATCACTTTTCTCTGTGTGGAGCTCTCATGTGAGCACATGCAGGACATTATATTCACTCCTGAGAACCTCATTATGCAAAATATATTGACAAAAATGAAGAGCAGAGCAGAGCAACAAAACAGTCAGATTAGAGCAGACAAAGAATGAAAGGGTCAAATATGCCTGCTGTGGCTGTGAATGGGAGAGAGGATATCAATATGAATAAAACAAAGGGAAAAAAGCAAACACAGACCAAACCTGAGACAAACTTCCTGACAGCAAGGTATGGCAGTAGGTTGTAGAACATCTCCTAAAGAATGAAACCAGGTCCTTGCTGCTAGAAGACATTTCAGAGGAAACCCATCTCAGTGCCCAAGAGGCAGGCCTGCTCTGCAACAGGGGCCAGCTACAGTTAGCACTCCTTGAACTTTCAAATGGATGTTTCCATCCTTGTTGCATGTCCCAAGCTAACAGACAGCCTGCCACTGTGCAGACGTTTAGCAGATGTCATCTCCCTCCGGTGGTTAAAGTGATTTCAGGATGAGATGGTAATTAGTCCCTGAAAGGCTGTGTGCAGAATGCAGGAGGGTGCAGTATGTTACACTCTGGCGCACCTGAGAGCCAGGGCTCATCCAGGTAAAATGTTAAGCCATGGTGAAGATGAAAGCTGATTTCTCAATGCATTTGTGCACACCCAACTCCCTGAGTTGCTACTGAGAAAGCTTGAGGAGAGGATCCACTGAGCAGCACTGTCAGGTCCTGATTGTATTGGCTGTGGCATTCATCCAGTCCCTCACCCTGTATGGGACAGCAGTCAGCACCAGATGCTTCAGGGAAGGTACAAATGCACTATGTGGACAGATGTGGAACAGCTTGTCCCTCTATGCCTGGCTTTGTCCTGGGTTTTGAGACCTGGAGAAGCCTTAAACCTTACTGACTGCACAAGGCTGTCTCTCCTTCCCAGACTGTATTCTCCTTGATTAGGACTACTCTGAATATTCTCAATGGATACAGGATCTTTTTTTATTTTGAGTCCTGCTGAAAGATGGCTACTGATGATTACAAGACAATGATTTCTCCAGCCAACCTGCCCATTACAGGGAAAAAAATACTCCCACTTTTTATCCTATAGTGTCATCAAACATCTTGTTCTTTCCTTTGAAAACTGAACTGCTCTTCTATGACCACATACACTTTTACATATCCCTTCTTCTTAGCAACATACAAGCTCTGTGGGCCCCAGATTTTCAAAGAACTTTCTCTTTGCAAGAACTTTCTCCCAGGCACATCATTATTCCCAGCACCTGGCTCTCAGATATCTCTCGTCTGAGACAATGTGGCCAGTCCTGCACGCATTTTTTGCAAGTGAGTTTGGGATTTTGCAAGTGGCAGTTTGGGAACGACCCACCCACCACCATATTAACATGCTGCAAAGCTGTCCCCACAGTCCCTGCTTCTCTCTGCTTTGAGAAGTAACACAGCAGTGCTCTGGCAGTCTCTGTCTTTCCTGGGGCCTTCTGAACCTTTATGGCTTTTATTCAGGCCTTCTCTTCATATGTCCCATGCTTGGTGGTAATGTGGTATGCATTCAAGAAGTGCATAAACAAAGGATGTAATTACTGTGCCTCCATTTTGGGAGTG
The DNA here is from genome assembly GCA_013399455.1 of Anthoscopus minutus. NCBI lineage: Eukaryota > Metazoa > Chordata > Aves > Passeriformes > Paridae > Anthoscopus > Anthoscopus minutus. The sequence continues at coordinate 180,620 of VWYI01045494.1, forward strand.
GGTATATAAGTGAGTGGCCTTTTCAGGGCATTCCTGTAGAAAAAAAATTGTGTTGTGTCTTCACTAAAACCATGTATTAGTCTTTTCCATTATAATCAATAAATCAGTTCCCTTTTTATATGGTGATGTTGGCTCAGCTGTGATTTTCTGATGACAAAATTCATTACTCAATTGTCTCATCGCTTCCTTTCTAAGTTCAAAAACATCCATTAGCACCACTATGTGAAGCCCCATTAATCTGCTTTCATTATAATAATGTTCTTATTCTTTCTTAGCATCTTTATTGCATCCCACTCATCCTTGTTGTCTCATAGGAGCTTTTAATTAATGCACTAAGAACTGATATAAAGAACCAGCTTTTAAATTTTTTTTTCTTAGATCTAGCATTTTTGGTTACTGGACAGAAATTAATCATATTTACTCAGGTGACCCTATTATAGAATGGAGAGAGCTGGCACATGATGCAGTCTAGATGCTTCAGAGCTGACTGGATTTTGCAGGGCAAAGTAGAGTCAAAATAACTTTTACTGGCTCCAAGTACTCATTTGCTCTTGTTCTACTACAGCATCCTGAAAAGCCTTTTTCAGATCTATCACACCTATGCAATGCTGTGTCCAGACTTTGATTTGTTTCATAATGCAAATCAACAAACGCACCCTGCAGCAAAAGATTCTGCTGGAGGGCTTCAAACTAAGATGAGAATGATTTCTCAGATACTGAAAGCATCAAATGTGATGTCTTACTCCCCTCCTTTGCCCACAAGCCTGAACCCTGCCCTGTCACTTATACCTATTCCATGAGAAAAGAAAATATGGTGCAGAATCAAACAGATGTAGTGCTCCTGTTCCATTTCCCACCCTCTTAGTTTCTTCCCACCTGCAAGACTTAAGAAAAGAAACAAACAAACAAACAAGCACTTGCTGTTTCTACAGCAGACACATACAGTGGCACATAGATGGGCTATGGTAGTCATAAAGTCAAAAAATGTATTTTTTGTCCTACATCCAACAGCACCTCAGGGGCAGCCCTTTCCCTGGCCCCATTCTGTCTTCTGTTTGGGTCATGAGTGCCAGTGACAAGGGCTGTACCACAGTCCTGTCTCCTGCAGTGCCAACTGTGACAGGTCCCTGGTCATCACCAGGGTCTCTGGGTGTTAGGGCAGCACAGATGAACTCAAAGGTTCTTGAAAGCAGACTGCTGCTTTTTTCCTAAGGATTTTCCCTACAGGCACCTTTGCTACTCCATACAGAGCACACCGTGGTCTCCTCCAGCGCTCCAAACAGCATTTGCATCAGTCCTCACAGGGCTCAGCTCAGGCCCCCTTATTCCAAGGTGCTAACCCCTCATGTGCAGCTCAGGCAGCTGGGAAGGAATCTCCACACACATTTCCAAAGAGGCAAAAACAGTTTTCTTGGGAGCAGGGCTTGGAACTGGTTGCTGTCAATTTGACTGTGCATATCCTACTTGAGAATTCCTTTCTGTGAAGGAGGATGGCATGCATTTATGTGAGGGATTAAAACCAGATGAAAACTATTTGCTCTGTCCTTCCAGCATGTGTTAGTGCAGGAGACAAGAAACAACAAATAAGGAATATTAAATTCCCTTTCTTTGCTCCTCACAAAGGGACAAACAAAATTAGTGAACAATGGTTTTCTGGACCTCTCTAATGAAATCACCCCTGCGCCTTAAACATTGTGAGTCAATGGAAAATTGGCATGTTTACTTCCTTCTAGGAGACCAAATGTAGAACTGCCTAGAAAAACAGGCAAACAAAGGGATACATGGTGAACTGATATCTCTGACAAGTCAGAGGGAAGAAAAAGAATTGTACACATATTATAAAATTTATCATTAAAAAATAGAAAACCCAAACCCAAGAACTTTGCATGATACTTCAAAAGAAAAGAAGGAAAGGGGAGGTGAAAGGGAAGAACAAAAGGAAAAGAAAAATCTGTCAAGAATTTTCTCACTGCATCCAAAATGCCTCAGTGAGCTGAGGTAGAGAAACAAGCTAATTACTGTCTTTCTTTTACTCTTCCAGTTCTGAACTCCACACACAACATTTTTCGTGATTTTTAATAAAGGAACACTTTCATCTCTGTCTTATTAAGAGTTCTGGGGGTAGGAGAACAGTATCTGACAGATACCATATGGGATAGGGAGGAAACAGGAAAGGAAAATAAAAGCAAGGAGGTGACTTAGAAATCCCTCCATAGTTCCTAGGATGTATGTCCAAACTACTGGAACTTTCTATACAATTGGAGCAATTTCTGCGCTTCTATACTCTTCAATATTTATTTCCAAGGTTCTAAAGCTTAGGGTGGAAGGGAGAAAGACATGTCCTCTGCATGAATAAAGGGTCTCTGTGCCCGTGAAAAGCCAAGTCCAACCCTTGAGAAGTTAGGGAAGCTGTGGCACAGGCATGAAAAGCATGGGCAGAACCCTGCTTCAAGGCCAGGAATACAATCAGAGCTGTGACACTGACAGAGATGGTAAGGGGAGCCTGAGCTGGGAGCAGGAGGGGGCACTGGTAGATCTGGTGTGGAGACCTGGTCTGGATGCCAATCAAAACAGAGATCCGCTGGTTTGAAGGGGCTTCATATGACTCCCAACCATGCATGATCCAACTCCAGTCTTTGCTTTCATGCCCTTAGTTCCACAAACATTGCGATGCTGGAGTTACAAAATTGACAAAAATTCTTACAGAGCAGCCCCCATTCCCCTTAGGGGACTGAGTATTTTCCCAGTTTGGAAGAGCAGCCTAGAAGAGCTGCTTATTTGAATAAGCCAATGCAGATACCAGGAACCAGGAGGCTCAGAGGAAGAGCACCAGCTCGCTGCCTGAATTCTGCCTGTACTGTACACGGCCAGTTTAAGCACCTGCCTAACTCTTCACAAGCATAAAATCACTGTCTCTCCTATCACAGTGCCACTTGCATACAGCCTTTGCATTGTGTCTTACCAGCACTGCAGACCAAGCTAAGCAGGAGACCCTTGGGTGCAGATCCCTAAACCTGACACCTACTTGCTCATAGCAAAACAAACCCTTTTTCTTATCATCTATGAGACACTGGCCAAAGATTATGGTGGGGAGAGACACAGAATCTGTCAAGTATTTTTACCTGTGATCACAATGTCAATATTCAAACTCCCTCCAGGCTATAAATCCTCTTGAGAAAATGGAGATGCACAAAATATTGTATCATCTGGTTCCCCAGACAACAGGGAATTTCTGCATGCACCACTCAGCAGACCAGAGTTCTGTACCTAAAAGTCACTATTTGTTCAAATCAAACCCTCCTCTGCTGGGTTTTCATCATTACACTTACCCAGAGGCAACAGCAGGTAATGCTCTGTCATTTAGCACAACATCTTCCAAGAAATTCTTCATCATAGAGCAAAGCTTAATAACCACTGTTTTGCATAGAATGCAAAAAAACCCTCACATATAAATAAAATCTGTCTTTCCTATGGAGCACTGTGGGCTTTTAAGACATGTTTTGTAGCATGCATAAGGATCTTTGGATTAGTTGGTCATACCTTTTTTCTCCACAGAAATTATACATATTGTATGATTTTAAGAGACCAGGCTTGACAATGTAGCTGGTCCCATCAAATCCACTGCAATCACTGAGATTCAGCTCTGCTCCTGGCATTTTGCTTTGTAGCTTCAGGAAAGCTACAAGGAGAACTGGTCCCAGGGCAGATACCTGGTAGAGATTCTCACTAATGCACTGTATATCTTCTCTTCCTTGTCCTGCCAGGAAGATGTTGGCTGGATTTGGGGAAGGGCTAGTAAGTGCAAAAAAGAGAGTTGTCAGAGCATTTCACTGCCATGCCAATGTTGTGCTGCAGGATAGTTCAAGAGAAGCCAGCCAGGAGACTGCCATAATTTAAACATCCCTGGTCATCCTGAGAGAGGATGCTCAGAGGAATCTTTAGAAGCACTAGTCCAAAAACTTGGGTTGGTTTAAAGCACCTTCTTCCTCCAACTAGATCAGTTTGTAGCTTATGTACCAAAACCAACAGCAAAGATAGGCAGGGAATCTACAAGTCCTGAAGCTGTTTTCCTTTGCAGCAAGCTGTCTAAGCAAATAAAATAAAAATCCCATACTCCCAGTGTCAGTCACAATTACCCCTCTACCCACCCATACTCATGAACCTCCTCACGTGTAGTCTTCAGTATTGAAGGTGAACACTAGAGTTTTTCAAAAGAGATGAAAAAATCTAGGCTATTCTTCTGATATCACCACTGGTACAGCAAATACTCAGAGGAATCTGTGTAAAAGAAAACTCCTGAAGAGCTTCCTGAAAAATGACTGTTTATATTCTCTTTGAGTTAGGAGGGGCTAATAGGTGGCAGAACACTTTTTTCCAGAGAACAGAGCAATCACTGCTCCTACATAAAACAAGAGATAATGATTCTGCTGATTTACAACCTATTTTCCACTAATACATCCAGCAGTGAATTCTCAAGAGTCTTTCACCGTACGCAAATCTGGAATACAGGACAGTGATAAAGCTATGTTTAGCTAGAAGATGAGAAAACAAATTATAGGTAGGAGCCAAAATTTCAAATCTAGGTTAATTTGTTAATGCCTTATAACACTAGAAAAAAAAAAAGAAAAAAAGAAAAAAGGCAGAAAGAAAAAAGGCAAAAAAGCACCAGTTTGACTAATTTTCTTCGAACTATATGGAAAAATTCCCTCTTGCTTTCAAAGCAAACCCAATAGGGATCAAGGCACATCAATTTTGCTAATGGAACTCGGTTGCAGCCTTAATTATTATTATCTCTTTGTGATAGATTAGCCATTTACCCAGATTATATAGACATAGTGAGATTAGATTAGATAGCCCAGGCTCCATATGCTTTTTCTATCTCCCTGTGCAATATAACAGACGACTAACTGAATCCCTGCTTGTGCTCCTGGTAATTAGATATCTTATTACATTTACTTAATGTTTTCAATAAAAATTGATCAAGTTTCAGAAAGAAGAGGTAGTGAAAGAAGTATTTAGATTTGAGGGTTACCCTAATTTCAAAAGCCTAATAGTGATGAGATGTAGGACCATGCAGCACTCTTCAAGGTCAGCTGTTATTTTCACAGCAAGTGAGCAGAAGTGAAAGACCCATAAATGCAAAAGAGACATTGCAGGTCTCTACAAAGGTGTATCTGCTGACAGGCTCCTACAAGGAAATGGAGACACTTAAGTTAGCAAGCTGTATGGGATACAATTTCTTTGTAAGAACAAACTCTAGGATTAAAAGAGTAAGCTTGGTTAAATCTTCTGGGATTCTCCAAATGTATTTAACAGTGCAGCCAAGTTTTCCTAACTGAAAGGGCAAGGAAGAAAATCTCCATCCTTATTGGGCTTGCAAGGTTACCTCAACTCCCCAAAAGGCTTTACCATCATGGGATGAGATAATAGAAGAAGAAAAGTTTTCTTCTTTTTTAATGATCTGAAGCTTGGAAAGCAAGAATTGAAATGTTGCAGACTTGGAATGGATATCCCTAAGCAATGTTCTGAGTCAGAATGTCCAGCACATTTTTTTTGACAAATAAATGTTTAATCTGCTGCCTGAAAATATTAGAGCTTTCAAGATAATTTTAAAAGACAGGCCTTTTCCTCCAGAGCTTTTGTCCTACAATATCCCTGCCATCACTTCCTACAGTATCCATTCCATATCAAACTGCAAACATGGATATAGCCTTGCATAGAGAAACCTGCATTCTAAATGCTCTCTTTTGGGAAAGGTTGTAAGGTATTTCGGCATCAAAGGCTGGGAAGAAATATAAATCCCCGCATTTGTAAGGTCTTGATTCTGCCCTGAGATTTCTTCCATAAAAAATCAGGAGTAGTAAACAGTAAGGACAGAACATCACCTCCTTAATCCAAAAATACTTGACTTAATACTAAGAGCAACTTTGCTCCAAATTATTTTGTTCATTTTGCATATGAAAACCACAGGAAGCTGGCCATGTGGAATAGTTTTATAGATAAAAATGCCATCACATACTTTTTCCAGAAGTTTTTCAAGGTTTTCTATTGAAAATTCTCATTAACAAGTTTCTTCAAATACATCCTACTAGCTCTCATGGATTTTCCTGTTTACCCCTTATGCACCCTATAATTTGCTTAAAGAAACCAAATTCTGTTCCCTAGGTACTTCTCAGATAGAAATAAACTTCAGTAGGTTATTCTCATGGGAAAATTTGCCAAAAATTTAGAGAAATGCTTAAAAATGGCATTTATTCAGCACAGGCCATCAGGATGCTCTGAAAAACCAGCTGGAGAAAAGTTAGAAAATCAAGCTGCATTGAGATTGCTCTCTAGCTCTTTCTTCCAGGAGTCCCATGCTTGATGTTACACTGCACTCTGTATTTGAGTTGGATTGTTCCCTTCCTCTGTCCTGCCTCATTCTATCACTTGCACATACACCTGTCAGCTTAATTCCTTCAAAGATGGAAAAGAGCAACATTGTTCCTTCTCCCTGCCTTGTAATAATGAAAATTTGCAAGGGAACACAGAGCAATGCATAGAGGGAACTGTCCTACCCCCCTTTCCAAATAGCTCTGGAGTGTGGAGATGGGGGCTGCCATCCACTCACTGGATTAAAGTGCTTCCTGCTTTTGAGATTGCCTTTTTCTTTTTCTTTTTCCTTGTTTTTATTATTTATTTCTTTTATTTCCCAAGAGGTTGGGTGGAGCTCTGCTTTATTCCTTCCCTTCTTTGGGGCTTGATTGTTTATATTTTTCTGTTCTGAAAGCTGTGTGATTCACACTTTGATTTACAGTCTGTCCCAGGAGAGCCAGGAGACCCTAATGAAAGAGCAGGCTGCAAGGGTAATTAATACCTACCAGACATTCAACTGCACCATTAGCAAGCAATATGTGCCCCTGAGTGCACAGCTGGAGATGCACAGGCAGGGATGATGATATCCACTCCTGCAGCCCTGAGCACCCTGGTAGCCACAGCTACTGACACCCCAGGAAAGGAGACACACCCAAACAAAATTTCTGTCACAGAGAGCAAAGCTGGAAGTGGGCCAGGGTCATGGTGAGATGAGGTAGCTGCAGGAAGCCAGGGAATGGGCTGCCACTGAGGGATACAGGAGGGAGGCTGGTGCAGAGCATTGATTGGGGATGCTGCGATGGAGAGAAGTCGGGAGGGTGATGGATCACTCTTGCTGAAAACAAACAAAAACCGGGCAGCTTGCCAGGAACGGCTTAGACCAGTTTCATTAAAACTCTTCATTCATCATGCTGAAACGAGGCGGTATTTGTTATTGCAGCCGTGGTGTGCTGGTGCAGGAGCTATTACGAGAGTGGGTGGCAATACAAGGAGGGGGCAGTGGGAGGAGACGGGAGGGTAATGAAGGATGGAGGCAACTGGGAGGCAACAGGGCTCAAGTATCACTTACCATCCACTGAAGGGACAAAAATCACCCTCTGTCTCCTGCATGTATCTGGGCTGATAAGGCTTCACACCCATCCAGGCAAATTTCCAGGATGGGAGAGGATTCCCTGCTTCCAGGTGTATTTATTCCCATCATTAGACCAAATAATGGCACATGTTGGTGCTTGCTGTGGTGTCAGGCTCGGCTGTGGTCATGAATCCACTTCATGTCACCTCAGGAAATCCTAACAGCATGATGCTCAAATAAAAGCACTACACCTGCCTGGAGAGGGACTGGATGATCTCTTACACCTCCTCCATCTCTGCAATCCACGTTAGATTCTGCTCTCACTGCCCATGCATCCAGGGAAAGCAGAAACCCGCAGAGGCGGAAACTGCCTCACTACGTGGCTCTGACTCCTTCACCCTTGAGTTTACTCTCACTTTCCACTTCACTGCATCTCCCAGGCAGCTGTGAGGACACAGCACCATCAACACAAAGCTCACCATCATCTCCCAGCATGAGCTAGGGAAGGGATGGTGCTACCTGCAAGTGGCTTTGTGAGTTACCTTAATGCCAGCACCAAATCCCCTCCAAAGATGTAATCCTCCTGTCCACTCACATCCAAACAAACCCTTCTCTGAACTTTTTTTTCAGATTCCCAGGCAGTGACCCACACGCCCTGCAGTTCTCTGGCTGGTATTAAGGCCAGCCTTTGATGTTAAAGCCTGGTGACTGCAATTCCTCCAGAGAAATTGGTGACATCCAGGCTGGCTGCTGCACAGGGACTGCATGTCTGTGTGCTGGTGTGTGTGGTAGGGGTAAGAGAAGGTGAGACCTCAGTTTATTCTGATGTGTTTTACGGAGCAGCAAGAATCCCTACTTGTACACTGATAACAGAAATTCAGGAATACAACCATCGAAGGATTGAGATGAAGGAAAGAAAGGGAAAAAAGTGTGTGTGACAGGGAACATTTACACTTATTTACTTATTATTTACTTATTTTCATGCGCACACAAGAGAGGCCTTGGGGTGTGCACATCTATGTATCACCAGCCTGGATTGAAATCACAGGCCTTGAATTCCCCGGTCTGAGCTCTTGCTTGAAGTAAGAACTATTTATTTATTGGTATGGCATTTATTTCTATAGTATGCTGTCTTTCCAAGAGGAATGCTTTGTATGTCTGAGTGACCTCACAACCAACCTCTAAAGTAAGAAAGTGTCTCTGGGGAGACATTTGAAACACTGAAATAGGTGACCACAGGGCCCTCAGAGGGAACTTTAGCATCCCTCTCTGCCATGATTGCTGGAGACAGCCTGGTAATGGTGCCTGTGCATTGTGGTGCTCACCCTCCTCACACTCCAGCTATAGAAACAGCCGTGGTCTCATGATCAGAGCAAGAGACAAGGCCACACAAATTACACCTGCAATATCCCCAGTCCATCCCAGTCACAGCTGGTTTCACTGTGCTCTTTGGTGCCACAAAGTACAGCCTAAAAACCAGCATGCTCACTGGCTGCGTTTGAAAGGATCTGCTGCAGGAACAGCAGCTGCATAATGGTAATCAGCACTGGCCCAAGATTTTTGAAAGGAACATTTTCTGGGAGAAAATTCAAGCTGAATTGAAATGGCATATTTTGCAGGAAAATATTGATTGCGTTTAGATCTTCAAGGAAAAATTTCATTACAGCATCTCATTTGGATAAGACTAAAAAAAAAAAGTTGATATTGCATTATATGAATATAGTACAAAGAGGAAGCTAAATGCCTTGCTAAGTTTGAAGTAAAACATTTTTAGACTCTTTATGAATGTTTCTGATATTATAACTTTCCCGTCCATTTTTCCTCAGGTCATGTGACAAGAATTTTGAAATCTTAGATTTTCCAAAGATGAAAAACTGGTTTTCAATCACTTGGAATTTTCCAAGGGATATATTGTTTTGCATTTTTACCCATTTTCATCTAGTGAAAAGAGAAATGAATGTGTTTTCTCCCCAGAAACCCAGCACAAGTAATCTCTCAGTGGAGACACCCCCAAATCTGGGCACAGCTGTGTCTGATCCAGCAGCTTTGCAAGCCAATGGCTGAGCGGCTCCCAACATTCATATTGTCCATGTCTTTACACATTCATCTCTGTTCTTTGGTAGCAGACCTATTTAGGCTGTGGATAGCTTAGACATGCCTGAAGGGACTAAAAATGGTATCCCTCCACAGGACTGCTATGACTCAGTTTCAGAGGCAGGGACAGGATTTAAGCCTTACAACCACAACATCCCACTTCCCTGTTCTTCCAGACATACAACACCCATTTGTTTCCCAAAGTGCAGGGCTGGTTTTCCAATGTACACCTTGCCTTAGCTGATTAATAACTCACCCACTAGGAACTTTCTCCTAATGTTTGACCTAAATATTCTCTGCACTTCCCCTGTTGGCTAGTGAGAATAATTGGTCTCTCCTCTTTGCAACATATTCCTTCATATATCAGCAGACAGGCCTCATGTCTCCCTTCTGCCTTCCCTTCTCCAGACTTCAACAGCACTACACCAGGGGTGAGGGAGTAATTTGGCCCATTCGTACACAGCTCTTTCAGCCTTCCCTTCAGAGGGCTTCCAGCATGAAGAACTAGTCTGGTTTTCTCTGCTTTGATGGTAGAGGTGTTCTCCTTGTTTCTCCAATGTGTGCATGACACAGCTGTGCCTCAGGAAACTGGATTTAAAGAGAAACATATTTGCCCATTTGCATTGATTGTGGGACTGAAAGGTTCTAGCAAATCCTATTCTAAAATCAATTTTTTCCAACTTAAAGGGGCCCTTCTGAATTCCAGTAATAAGAATAAAATACTGCATTTCACCAAAATCCTATTATACTGTCATGAATACCCCATCACACTGTCAAGAGCCAGGTGGTGGTGCTCTGTGGTGTCTGCCTTATTGATGGACAATCATCCTACTTAAAGGTTCAGTTTGAACAAGGTCTCAGGAAGCTTGCATCTTTTCCTGTGGTGCACTGAAGGTTCAGTTTGAACAAGGTCTCGGGAAGCTTGCATCTTTTCCTGTGGTGCACTGAAGCTCTGTGGCTCCTCCTGAGCTGCAGCCACCGTGGTGATTCCCTGTCTGTGCAGATACCCCTTCACACTGCACCAAGTGGGCACCTGAAGATCCTTGTTATCTTCCAAGAGGTGCCCATCAACCTACAGGATGGGGCTCAGAAGAGAGAAGTGACATCCGTGGCTGCTCTCCTGCAGATGCCACTGTGCATGCTCAGGAACCAGGGCTGCAGCATTTCCTTGCAAGCACCAGGTCTTTGGGTCATCTTGGTCTAATGTCACTTTGATCCATGTCCTTCATCTGGTAACTTTTACCAGCAGCCCTAGGAAGCTGAGGAATTATCATTTAATGGACACACAGAGATAAGCCAGTCCTATCAGGTATGCATATACTTCCCTCCTTTCCATACTTCTGAAATATCTCAAATCAAGGTTCAGAGATTTCAGCTTGGCCAAAGAGGGAAGGGGGAAAAGCAGAAATAAAATCTGAATCAAAACTTCTGAAAAGTTGAGGAGGATGAGAACTCTTGGGTCCAAATCCAGGAATAGATTTTATAGCTGGCACCTGTTTGCCTTCATTACAAATGAAATGCGAAACTCTGATTACACCACAAGCTTCAAGGCACTTAAAAGCTAACTGCAGATCAAACTTTTTCCAATGAAGCCATGTTCCAGCCAGTCAAACAAGTTCCTGCTTTCTCCAGATGGTATCTCCCTTCACTTTTCTAAACTAAAATAAGCATGTAAAGGAATCCTTCTGCGTTGTCTTCTCACTTTTCATTTCAAGGATACTGCTATTTCTTCTGCTCCTCTCAGAAGAGGAAGGTAGGGCCCTGCAGGAGTATGTCCTTCACCAACTGAAGCCCCAGAAATTCCACCTAAATGAAGGAAAACACTTTTTAACTAGGAGAATGGTCAAACACTGGAACAGGTTGCCCAAAAAGGTTGTGGAGTCTCCATCTGTGGAAATGCTCAAAAGCCAACTGAACATGGTCCTGGGCAGCCTGGTCCAGCTGGCCCTGCCTGTGCAATGGGATAAAACTAAATGGTCTCAAGAGGTCCCTTCCAAACTCAACAGTTCTGTAATTCATTCAACATCTCAGAGTTCTGCTTTGTTGAAATTGGGGCTTATACAGCAGTTTTCACAAAAAGTTATGGAATATATAAAGACTTTACCAAGAAGGGACCCACCCTTCAAAATTCATTTCAAACGAAAAAGCAGAAAAAACCCCCACCACTAAATGGATACACTGAAAGTGTGATAGCTGCACAAGTATGCTAATGCAAGGAAATGCTAGAACTACATGGCACATATTCCTTAAATAACAAGATATATTGTCACTCACTTCTCTTCAAAACTTATGCAGCATACAGATGAGTGAGGCAAGATTTCTCAGCTCCACGACTTATCGGTGCCTTATCAAATCTAAATATTCTGTTCATGTAGTTTGCTCTTTCTTTCTTTCTTCCTTTTTCTCTCTTTCTCACTTTCTTTTTCACTCCAATAATTTCTTTCTTTTTTTACTTTCTCCTCCTTTCTTCCTTTCTCTTACTCACTTCCTTCTTTTTCTTTTAAAAAACCCAATAAAAATCCAACTAAAATGCTGATAAAAAGAATAAATTGACATTTGTGGAGCCTACAGTTGAGATTTACAAGGTTGTCTGAGGGGTTTACATGTACAGCTCCCATTTATTTATTTGGTAATTCCAACAAAAAGCCCTCTGACTCTACAATGAAAACTAGGATTGGATTTCCTTCTCCCTACCAACATAAACTTTTGGCCTTCTTTGGGAGAGTGATGTTCCAAACTGCCTTTATGGATATTTTCTTGTGTGTTGCAAGTATGATCTTTTCCGTGGTGAGAGATGACTCTGCTAAGACCACACCTAGTTTGCAAAATGGGGAGGTGGATGTTATTCACAGAGCTGTTTTGATATCTAAATAATCAGCAATTGTCCCAGGAGGTAGTACCAACTATCCCCACACCAATAAATACCTCCCCTCCTTTGCTACTCACAAGCACAGATTTCCAGGTTTCCCCTGACAAAAAGGCTGTGCTTTCTGCTGAGGTGTGCCACCCTGACACACTGTCTTGGGTTGCAATGCAAGAGGTAACCAGACGGATGTATTTTATTACCAGCCATTAAAACCAGGTGGGGCAGTGTCTTTATCTCTTCCTGGGCCCATCCTCCCTCCAGAGGGATAACTCCTGTTAATGGGCCATTGAGTCTCACTGCATGACTGATAACATTACATCATCCCATTGTGAGATGCTCCACCCAGGGGGAGGAGCCAAGCATTCCTATCTGGATATCATCTGAGTCTAGGAACAGCAGGCAGCCTTTCCCCACTGGATTGTCAGAGGAAGATCAGACCCTTCTACACCACCACTGCACCTTCAGAGGAAAACTACACCCTTCTACAGGAACATTGCTTCAACAGAAGCAATGTTACTTCCTGTCACTCCAGGAGGACTGCAGCCACCACTTAGTCAGACTGCTACCAACACCCTAACCAACAGGGTGTCAGGTTGTATTCTGACTCTGCCAGTGGGTTGGTTTTTTTTTCTGGTTTTCCTTTTTTTCTACTACTGCATTTTTATTTCCATTTCCTTAGTAAAGAACTGTTATTCCTATCCCCATACATTTGCCTGAAAGCACCTTGATTTCAATATTATAATATTTTAAAGGGGGGAGGGAGGGTGGTTTACATTTTTACTTATTTCTTCCTTAGCAAATACCTGTCTTTTTCAAACCAAGACACATACCAAGCATCCTGGGCCACACTCACAAACCTCCTGCAGGGTTTCCACAAATCTTTAGCAGTGCCCAACAAAGGAAGGGAAGAACAACCATTTCTGCCATTTCTGACAGGTAACCAGAAAGCTGAGAGCTGCTCCATATAAAACTGGATTTTTTTTGAGACATACAGACACTGCCAACCTCATTCTTATCTGGGAAGCATGGCTGATTTTTTCTGCCCACTGCCTTTTCATGGGATTCCCCTTGCTCTGTGGCTAGATCCTGCAGGCTTAGAGGGGTTGATGGACTAATTGCCAAGTTCACATGTAGTGGGTCTCATACACAATTGGCTGGAACCAGGTGGGAAGAGGCGAGGGATGCAGAAAGCAGCGTGCTGGTAACAGATAACCCGGGCTGACCGCTGGGCTGGCATTGCCTGCCCTCAGAGAGGAGATGAGCATGTTATCTTCCAGCTGCACATGCCCAGCAGCTGCTCCCAGTGTTCCAAGGGGGGATTTAGGCACATGCATGCACACACACAGTAGTTCCCATCTTCTCAGTATTTTAAAACAAGTGAATTTATTTGCTGCCAAGGAGAGAAATAAAATGGGAGTGCACTGTGCTGCCACACATTCATTGAAGAAGATGTCCCACCCGTGGTCAAGGCAATTCACAGGGCTGTTCTCACACGGCTGTTCTTCAGCTGGGAGAGGAAATGCATTTTCCCAGAGGTATTTCACAAAACTCCAATGGAAGAATATAGAGAGGGGATTCTTCTTGGATGTAAGACCCCTTTGAATCTATCCTGGGTGCAAATATATGCTTGTATCTCTTGAAGTTTTTCATGGTTTTCAAATACCTGATAGGAAAATATTGGCTTCTTTGAGCATGAAGCATCATCACAAAATTCATAGACTCTTCTCTCACCTCCAGCACAGATATGCCACCCTCTGGAGCCCAGCACACTTCACACCTTCACTGACCCACACTGACCCATATGTGTAGATCCAATATAAGGCACTAAAACCTTTATTTCTTCTCCTCCTTCCCTGCCCCTCTTCCGTCCTTTGTCCCTCCCTTTCACATACCATTCTCAACTGGACAGAAACTCAGCCTCAAAAGGCACAAAAGCACAGAACATTTTGCTCAAATGCAGAGCCCTCACTCTGCACTCTTCCCTTCCCCAAAGCCTCACCTAAAATAAAGCAGGAGATATCCCAGCTCCTCACTTCCCACTTCCTGCCCTCATTACTTCACAGTCTGCAAGGATATGGTTTCTAATATTGTGCACAACATCTGCTTTAAACTAAAAAAGCAGCAAGAAACATCACGCATTGCTGGCTTTTAGACAAAACTTATCTGCAAATAAAACAGACAATGTGCCTGTGTGCCCAATTGGGGTCTTTTGTTTCACTGCTGATTATTTAATTTCAAGTGCCCTGAGTGTCTCAGGCATTTACCACAAATGAATGAAGATGCAGCTCCTGTGTGTCAGGAATATACAAGCTCAATTCAACAGAATACAATGAGTGAAGGTCATGAACAAGCAGAGGGATAAGCAGAGGCACGAGTGGGTGGTTAAAGGCAGATCATTATTAGTCAGCAAGGCCTGGACATAGAATAATGGCTTCTGTTCAATCTGTTTTGGAGGAGCTTTATTACCTCTTTCTGTCTCCATAGGCAAAAAAGTGAGGATGAGTTCACTGGCTGATCTGACTAAGATTTGGCAAGTGGTCTCCTGAACAAGCTTGGGGATGGCGCAGCAGGCAGTGAAGAAGGGACCCACAGAGGATGAAAAGGTTAAGAACATCCACGCCATCACACAGTTCCTTGAGGCATCCAAGGACCAAACTCAATTTCTCTTGACTCTGCATAGCACTCAGGGACAGAGAGAGAAAAAGTCAAAGCCCAGACAGTCTAAGCCCTGACCCCTGTGTCTGCTGCAATCAGGGTGGTACAGAAAGAAGCAGGTGGGGCAGAGGTTGTGGGACTTGCAAACTGAGGGTGAGAAGCTGGAGCTGGAGTTGCTGAATTTGATTTGGTGTGGCTGCCAAAATCCATTCATGGTAAAGGAAACACTTCCGCCCTTTCCATAGGTGCTGAGGGAGCCCTCGATCAGTCCTGAAGTTCAGTCTGAATTTCCTTTATGGCCTGATCTTGCACAAGGCTCCAGCTGAGTCAGGTGTGTCCAGCTCATCTCTTGTGGAGTGGCACAGCCTGTGCTTTCTGAATAACCCATGGTCTGCAACCACAGACACTTGCTTAGCAAGCAGGTTTCCTACTTAACCATGTTTACTTTTTCTGAATCTCTGAGGCTATTTTGCCATGAATGTTCCAGCTTCCAACAGTACATTTTGGTCCTTATCAGATAAAAAAAAAAAAAGAGAGAAAAAATAAATAATTTTCAAATAATTTTTGTCTAAATTTGGCTGCCAGTCACAATTCTCAATTCAAAAAGCTTTCTGGCACAGCACTAGAAAAGCTATAAGCTGCAGAGCTTCATTATTTAGTTTTCTCAATTTCGAGATGTATTATTTAACTTCTTGGCAATAATGTCAGGGATGTAATCCAATAGAAATGCAGAGAAACAAAAGAACCCAAAATTTCAGAACAGCTCAAAATTATTTTCAGTGCTTTCTTTATAGAAAGTGGAGGATAAAAAAAAAAAAACGAAAAAAGGAAAGGAGGCATAATATTATCAGTGCAGAGATGACACAGCAAGCACATACTTAGGGAGGCAAATCTAGAACTCCCTTGCAGCAGGAAATCTTTATCTACTGAACCAAAGGAAAACTCCCCCAACTGCCGCCTGTCCCTTCCATGACTCAACAACATTCATCCACTCACCTCCTTGCTGGGTTAAAAGCTACATTTCTCAAAGACAAATTTATAGAGTGACCAATCTCATTTACATGCCCCACTACTCAGCTTCCCCAGGGCAGGATAATTTTTTTTTCACAGGTGTCCATGTGGCTGACTTACCCAGAATGCACGTCCCCATGGGTGAGATATCCTGGACATAAACCACTTCCCAGCACACTCCCTGGTTGTATTTGCCATCTGAATCCTGCTTGTATTTCCCCTCATTTCTCTCTAGTATTCTTTTGTTCTTGCTGCAAGATCATCAGGGTAGGAATGTTGCTCTATTTTATAGAGGTAAAATGCCCAAAAGGAATAACAAGAAGGAGAATCAATGTTTGTAGTTTACAAGGTGCCTTGAAATTCTGAGATTAAAGGTCCTTTTGCTGTTGTTCTGAGATATGCTCTTAAACAAATAACCTGCTGTTCTCAGCTACCAGGATGCATCCCTTTTCCTACATTATTATTATTACTCTAAAAATGCTAAATGACCCTTCATTTTCTTCAAGGATCAAGAGTTTATGACAAATACCAGTTTGTTCCTGACACTGAGGAGCAAGCTGATGAAACCAAGTACACACAAGTCCACGGCTGAGACACAAAAATAGATGCTACTGATCCCATCCATCTGCACTGCCTTCACTCTGAAATGCACTTTATCACTGCACTAAATGCACAAGGAGCATGCATTAAAGGTGGGGTGGCAAAGACTTTGAAAGTGTAAAGAACAAGACTGATAGGATAAGGGGTGAGAGGACTTGCTGCAGTGGTGAAACATTACAGAGCAGGTGATGCCAACAAGCAAAGATTTCTCTGACAGGCAGCATGTCTGCATTCTCCTAGTCATGCTAAAGGGGAGGGGAGACATTTCCCTGGCTGATGCTCAGTGGCTCAGAGGTTATACATTTACAACATTTTTTATATTCTCAGACCTTTAAGTTCATAAAATATGCTCTGTATGGTACAGCAGTACAGATAGGTGTCTTGGGTTTTAGAGGGAGGAGTTTAGGAACAAAAACTCCTCTCCACACACTGAGCAAGTCCAAAGCAACCTGTCTACTCAACAAGTAAAGCTCTGCAAAATGCAGCACAGTCATTTGGTATCAGAAGAGTCAAAGAGGTGCCAGAAGACCATATGTAACTTGAATATAACAATTTTAACAGTCATCAGCTTTTTGTGCAGGTTTTAACAATTACAGGGCTACAAGGCTGTGCCTGTCCCAGCACAACCAGTGAGTGTCATGCCGGTTTTTTGCCAGATCAGGACTCCTCACATATTTGGACCCCATACTACACATTAGTGTGGTGTAGAGACAACTGCAAAGAAGAAATTGCATTATAAAACCCAAACTGTCTAAAACCTTCCTGGGGTTGCTTTTAGATACTAAATGGAGTCTGAATTCATGTTGTTGTCATTTGAATGGGAAAGCAGAGAGCTTCAAATGACATATTTTTCACTGGTGCTGGTGCAATGGCAGAAGAGGATTTATTTGGACACTAGGCAAAAATTCTTAGCAAAATTTTAAGAGAGTTGAGAAACATGTTCTTTAGGATCCAAAAGTTTCAGCAGTGTGATCTACTAGATTGCTCTCCAGACACCAGACCAGTCCAGTTCAAGCCCTAGGAGCAAAAAGTAGAAACAAATCCCAAGCCCTAAAATGCAGACAGAGCATCCATGGAGGTCAAGGCCAGCACTCCAATTCAAGCCTTCTGCCTGCAAGATGCCACAAAAGCAGGAGAGGAAAAGGGAAGTGACGAGGCTGCTTGTTAGCTCATAACCTACAGGCACAAAACGTGCCTGGGGAGCTGCTGCCCGCCAGGTACTGCAGGATGGTCCAGGCACTCATGCAGCGTGCTGCCCCTCAACATAGAGGGCCACCCACAGAGGGGAAACACCAGGAGGTCATGGAACTGCAGGAACCTGTGGGAAATGGCACACAACTGCAGCAGTCCTTTCTCCCTGGCAGCACAACAATCACTCATTCTTTTTAACTAACTCATGGCTGAAGGGGAGGGGCAGCAGCTGAAGCAAAATTGTCACCTGATGATGCCCTCCTGATGAGGATGGTACAGATTCAGGACTCAGACCTGCTACTAGTGTGTGCTGTGCCAGGTTTGGGGGGTACCAGCCCCTAAAACTCAGAGAGGACTGTAGCATGAAGCAGGAGCCTCAAATGAGCAGCTGCCTTGGCCACAAGCCTATGAGCAGACTTCCCAAAGGTAGGGTTGCAGAGAAAGCTGCAGGTGGAGAGGGTGCTTTAAAACTTCCACCATACCTGCCTTGCCCTCCAGGGAACCACACAAGCCTCTGAACGAGGATGGAGGAACTGTGGCAGTGCCAGGTCCCGGGGCAGAGCTCCCAGGGCCAGTGCAGGTCAGCTGGGCAGGCAGCAGCAGGCTCCCTCTGCCTGGCTCAGGGGAGGCGACAGGGCGCTGCTCCTGGCCCTCGCAAATGCCACGGGAAGCGATGTCGTGCATCCCCATTTGTCACCGGGGCCGGCATTAACAGAATGTTTAAAAGTCATGATGTCATCGCTATTAATCAGGGCCCCGCTGGGCCACGCTCCAGTGCTGCATATTAATCACCAGCAGCCCCAGGACTCGCTTATCTGGAGAGGCTAAGTTTAGATCCATAAAACATGATTTATTTTTAAAAGTAGCATTATTAAAGATGAGCTACAGCCTTGTTCACACTCCCGCTGGAGTCTCCCTTAGGAAAAGGTTGATATTTTGGAGTTGGTATGGACACAGTCCTTATTATTTTGAGCTTGAGAAAGCTGTCACATGTGATGCCGGCCTTTGAATGTCTTGGATTCTCCTTGACAAAGAGGAACCACCCAGTGTCCTCCAGTAGAATCACTCACAGGGAATGAACTTGCAGAAAAAAATCCCATTAGAGTCACTTTGGATTACATATGGGACAGGGCTAATGCCTCAGCAAGGAGAGCTGCTGATGTCAAAAGGCTGGTTAGATGCAGGCCTGAGTGTCCCCACGGTAGTAACAAACAGAATTGTCCCACACCACATGCCTGGTAATGGCCTTTACCAATGGGTAAGCCCGGTGTATACTCACCCATAATCAGCATCTAGCACAGTAAATTATTTTTTGTGTTCTTCAAAGTGCTCCTGTTGGATCAACACTATGATTGATCCACACGAATGAGCTCATAAAAGCCTGCCTGCACTCAAATTTATATGAGTTTAACTCTAGTGACTTTAACAATCACTTCATCTCTGGTTCAATGAACACACAGGAGCTGTACAGGTTGAATAAAATCATTTTCTAAAATGGTCTGCTAAATTTGATTTGACTCCTTTCTCAACTGCTCGTAATTTGGATTAAAGAGGTACTGATGCCAGTTTGGTGTGCACACGTGACACCAACATGAAGCTCCTCAGCCCAAATCAAGAGACTCCAGCAACCTGTTCCAGCAGTTAACTAGTTGTTCTTAAGCCATTCCAGTTAAAACCAGTGCAAATCCTAAGTGTGAGGCTAATCCAAGAGATCTGACAGACAGAGCAGGAGCATGGAGACATTCATTCTATTGGCAAGGGAAGACTTCCTGCTTTATTGCCCACAAGGACCTTCATCAATGATCACTGTAATGTCTCACAGGAATCACAGGTTGGTACCACATGGCTGCAGGAGCTGACTTGGAGCTGTGTCATCACCACACTGCCTGGGCCCAGTGGGCTAGCTGTCATCGAGGGAGAAGGTCCAAGACCAGCCCTACCTTTCTTGGTGACAACTACCTGAGCCCTGATGGCCCACAGGCACTGTTCTGCTGCTCTCACCACCATGACAGGTGAGTGCTGAGTCATTTGACAACTTCACTGCTCCTAAGCAAGCAACAGCTTCTCGACCTGTCACACCATCACCCCGGGGAGGGCTGTGCAGTTAAGCTCATCCAAATGATCACAGGACCTCTTACTCATATGCAGAGAGAGACATAACACAGCAATCAGTCACGTTGACAAGCCTTGGGATCCCATCTGACAGCACCAGGGGATGCAGCAGACCACAATGGTCATCAAAGTATTTAAATATGAAACTGCTTGCCTACTCGGTGTCATCTCAAAGGAGCCAAAGTTTGGCCTGCCAGTCTATCGTTAGTGGAAAAAGAACCTCTCATGGCTAAGCTGCTCTTTCAACTTCTCCCTCTCCCTTTGGGTTAGACTTTGATGAATGTGGACTCACACACAGCTCTTTCCCATTGCTTGCCTCTGAATTGCCCAAGTCTGGAAACTATGACTCCCCACATTGCATTTCAGAACAGACCCTCTGAAACCCAAGAGCCAGAGGCTCATGTGATGCTACTGCAGAGAGCCACTGCAGCCAGATGTGCTGAGAGCAGGGCCAGGGAAAGGGATGAAGACTCATGGAGCATCGTAAATGAGAAGGCTAAGTTGCAGTCACCTGTTACCTGTATCTAATATAATGAATCTAGACTGCAGATAACAAACACAATTACCATGGCATTTACCAGCACATCCCTCAGGGAGGCAGGACCATAATGCCTTAGAATTTCTGGAGCTGAGCTCACCTTGGAGGGCTTGCCCTGACAACTATGTTTTTCTGCAGTCTTTACAAAGTTCAAACTAGGAAAGTGGGGACATTAAATTTAAATAGGTGTGCTGAGCTTTTTGGGTTTTGCCTTTTTCCTTTTGGGTTCATTATCTTTTGTGATACAAAGCAAAGGATGGAGACTACTGGGGGGAAACCTGTACGGAAACAAAGTTCAAACCTTCAAAACTTTGATTTACCTTCAAGTGGAAGTGGGATTGAATGTCCACCCAAGACAGGCCCTGGCAGAGTGACACAAACAGAAGCAATAGCAGCTCCAGAGATGTTTCTCAGGCAAAAGGCACAGGACTAGCACTTTCCTCACCAGGTTTGATTAGAGAGCTCTCAAATGGGACAAACACAGGGCTTTGATTCAGCCTTCCCACCAGAAATCTCCGAATCAATATCAATGCTAACATCCTTTTCTGCATGTTATTGGCACAGATGCCTTCTCTGGGGAGAGTTGTATGAGGGAGTTATCCCAAAAGAAGGCATTCTTTCTACCATCCACTCCTGCACGTCTCCTCTTTCCCATTCAAACTCCCTGGGAACTATGCTATTTAAATCCCTATTTTACTGTAGTTGGCTCATCATGTTCCTCTGCTCATTAAGCTGGCAGCGCAAGCTCAGCAGCATTTGCACTTCAGCATGATAATTTCTGCTGTGAGGTATGACTGTCATCCACTTGCTTGGACATGTTGTTCCTAAAAATAGCCTTATCCTTGTTTTCTGTCTCTCTAAAATAACAGGCAGTCTCTCTACTTTCTGAACCTTGATCGCCAAATTCCCTTCCCATATTCTCACAACCACTCCCTCAGTCTTCACTTCTTTATAGAAATTATTACTCCTAAAACTCCTCCTTGCCAAGCCAGCAGCCCATCTCAAACTTTCCAATGAGTGGCTTCCTTCTCAAGTCCTTGAAGGTCAGAGGGTGAGCATCATTTATCCCACACCAGTATTGGGTTTCCTGTGATGAACAGCTTAACCACAGACTGTCACTGACATTGAATGGTCACAGCTGGCTGGGGAACCAGATGAGGATATGTAAGCTGGATGCCATGATGCCCTAGCAATATTCCCTTACTCATGACTAGAATGGACCTATTAGGGAAAATCCCACCTCTGACAGAGCCAAAAACCTTTTTTTTTGTCTGGAACAGACTCATCTTGCAACTCAGAGGGAGAGGAAACAATTATAACAGCTGTATCCCTCCTCATATTCGGGGATCTCAGCATAAGACATAGGCAGCCTGGGGCTGTTTGTCTGCCTGTACCAACAGAGAAGCCACGAAAAACAATGCAGAACTGCAACAGCATGGATGTCACCTTCCTGCCCTCCTCATGTCATCCTGATAGGCTTCACTATGTCCCACACCCACAATGCCTCAGACACATCTACCACAAAGAAAAAGGTAGAAGCAGATGAGAGGCTCAGCATGCGGGAGAAGCTTTCTGAGTTCAAGATGCCACCTGCGGCTGTGCCCTAATGCTGGTTCCCTCCATGTCTTGGACAATTCAAGCAAAACAGAAAAATTGAATGAACTCACACTGCCATAAGGGGGAATTGGGTCTTCATTATCTTGTGGAGTTGATGATGAAACACAGTACCTCTGCACATCCCAAGGCTCCTGAGCAGAGTACAAACCAAAGCCTTGCTAACTGTTTATTATTAAGATCTAAAAATCTGTCATGTGCCTTTGTAACTTCTTTTCTTGATTGATGAGAGAAGGACCTCGAGGGAAGAGAAAACATTTTACAGGGAAGAAGCTTTTAACATCAGAAGGCAGGAAACCAAACAGTACTCCCTGTGCCTCTGCTTTGAATGCTGGGAGATGCATTTTCCTGTGCAAGCCTGGTGGAAAGAACACAGTGCCCAGCTTGCCTTGGGTAGGAAGGGAGAAAACAAGCTCTTTAGTGAATACTGGGCATTGTTTCTTATCACCTGGCATTGAGAACTGTAATTTCTAAATCTGGGCAAGGTAACGACCAAGCAATCTCTTTCTGATTTGGTAATAATTTAAATACCCAATGCAAGCACAAATTTGCTACAGCTAGTATAAGTGAACTGAATAAATTGTGTAAATTCTTCAAGAACAACATCTAGTGGTCCCAAAAGGAGCTTGAGTTTACACATGCTCATATTCTTTCCTTTCTCTAATGACATTTAGCTTTTCTGGAAATCAAAAGCATCAGGCCAAGCTTGTCTGTGCTATACCAGAAAGTTTTGACTATCTGAACACTCCACCATGATTAGTCAGTCTCCTGCTGCACCCACCACAGACCCAATGTTTCCATAGCTCCAGCACAGTACATCTGCACGTCTTGCAGAATGGGCACAGAGCAATGCAGAAGTGCCAGCAAAGTGCTGCAATGTGTGAAGGGATCGGAATGTATAATGTTTTAAACTGTGTCCTGATGCATTCTCCTACTCAAATTGATGCAATTGTTTCTCTAGCTCAGCTTCAGGAAGTGGATTCACAGACAAGAACTGTCCGTACTGTCCAATGCTGCCACACAGGGTGCCCTCAAGTTGTAATTAAGATTAAACCACAAAGAAGTACACTGCTATGCTGCAGCGCCTTCCAGGTGAAAATACCCTTCAGTTCTATGACTATCAAATCAAGGTTGTTATGAAATATGAGACTGAATGATGGTATCTGCAATTGCTTCCCTGCTGAGAGACAAATCAGGAGAACATGGCTGTGACAGATCCAGCAGGACCAGGTCAAGGTGGACCACAAGAGCTAGAAGGATTCTTTCCATATTGTCAGCTCACTCCACAAGTGAAAGAAGTCTTTACTTTGAATATTTTCTTTGGTTTCTGGTTACATTTCTTTAGCAAGCAGATCTAATGAAAACACAGGATAGACCATTCTTTGTGGCCACGAGGTTAATAAGAGTGGAACACAGGAGCAGCAGGAGCTGCAGGAAGAATAATTCCTTTTAAAGCTGGAGATAGGAAGCCTATAGGTGGTAAGTGTGACATTTCCGCACGGAGGAGTCCAGCTCAATTACCAACAATTCAAAGGTAGAAAGTTATACATTAAGACAGCAAAAATAAAGTAGTAGGAGAGGATAGACTTTGGCCGCTCATGAAGATTTAACATCATTAACTCTCCGGCTTCCAAGAACGTTCCTGTATTTTCACTGGCCAAACACCAATACAGCTAATTGCATTTGTGTTACCTGCAGTTCAGTGAGAAATTGCCTCTTTCTTATTGCCTGCACTGTTGTATAGTACAGAAACACACAGAAATACCAAGCAGAGTGGCTCTGCCTCATTTGGAGGTAGAACAATTCCTGTGTGCATTAAGCTTGGCTCAGCAAGACAGGCAGACAACACCAAGGGGCCAGAGCTGCTGTTATTCAGATGGCAGCCAGTTCTGGCATGGTGACTGGGACGGCATCCACAGGTGCTAAATGCCTGAAAGTTATTTGGCAAACTGCATGGCTGGGCAGTGCTGGTGATCATAATATCTGGCCAATTGAATATGAGTCACCTATGCACCTACTCAGTATTTATATATGCTACCGACAGACATATGGTTTACAGCAAACTAGGGAACAGACACTGCTGTACACTCATTTCTTCATCTTTCCCAGCATTTGCTGATGCATTCTCAGTTGAGACTAACACAGGCCAAACTTCCTTTCCAATATACCAGTAAAAAGGCTATATTCTGACAGCTGTTGTTATTGCCTTAATCTCTTCTCTGTTGCTCATTCCTCAAATGAGGAACTGGTGGCCAGCTCTGAATTACCAAGCTCCCAAAGTCATACATGCTGAGGACTAAGACTGGTTTGCCATACATTTTATTGTGCAATGAAGTCAGTGTAAGAGCTTCCCATCACCCCACCCTCTTTTCTGAGCGCTATTTGCATCTGTGCAGTTGCACCAATACTGTGAGGACACGCAAAATAAAATACGTACAATCAGTTTAAAAAATCCTGTAAAAAAATAGCATAATTTCCCCAAACAGACTGATGTTAGCCCCTTCCTCAAGCACTGCTGCTCACACATCAAAAAGGAGAGTCCCACCAGAAAAGCCCTTTCCCTTGGTTCTGCTCCAAACCAGATGAGAGTGGGGAACCATTGCCCAGCCTGGGCTCAGTCCATAAACTATTTTTTTTCTATTATATGCAGAAAGGGAGAAAGCAAAGGGAGAGAATCAACATTCAGATGTAGATGCCAGAGAAAGCAAAACATTTCACGGAGTCACCTAATGCTTTCTTTGCAGGGCACTTGGCTGCTCTGAGATGAGCAGATGAGGGCAAACAGGCCCAACCCTCCTGTTCTTCCTGCACTTCTGCTGCTGGACACAAGGAGCCTGCAGGAAGAAACCCTACATACCCAGGATGTTCACTACATACAGCTCCTCAGCTGCAACAGGACCAACAGCCACCACACCTGCAAGCTGCCAAGAGTCAAATGATCTGATCAAGCCCGTTTCCTTAGCCCTACAATGTTACAGTAAAGGCTGTTTCTGCCTGTGTCTGCTCTGAGTGCCTCCCTCCATCACCAGTTCCCAGTTGCTGCAAGACCTGGGCCAGAGGATCCCCTTGACCCTCCTATGTCACTGTATTTGCTGGTAAAACCACCTGTAACCAACGTGACCAGAAGGTCTCATGGACAAAGATGCTGACATCTCTGAGGCAACTGAGAATGAACAACTCTGATTTCTGAACACCCTTCCTCGCCTCAGTCTTCAGCATTGATTAAAGATGATTAAAGTGGCAAATCCTAGAAGGGCAGAAAACTTCAAGGCCTGCCATTGTATTCCAGAAAGGCTGGAGTCTCTTCAGAGCTGAGGTTGTAATCAGTTTCCACTCTCAGCTCTGACTTAAATAACTCTTCAAATGCATTCCTCTAACTTCAGCTCATAATTGCAGGGTTTTGTACTGACGGTAAAAAGATTGTTTTCCTCCCTTCTCTCCTCCTTACTGCAATTTGAAGAATTTGGACCTGTAATTCAAAGAGCTAGGCAATGCCAGACTGAACCTTTGCAAGACTTAATGTTTCCTTAGCTTCTTTCACTTGAGAAAACAAAGCAAAGTCCCCCACCCAAAAAACCCCACACCAAAACAGGGTTTTTTTAATCTAACTTACTCATAATTCAAATCTCTTTGAAAACATGCACACAGGCAGCAGCTGCAGAAAACAAATCGCAACTACAGTTAGATGTAACAAAATAAGCATGTATGTAGCTGGCATTCTGCTAGCCAGTGCTATCTGGAAAACCTTCCAAGAGCAGAAATCACTTGATCAAGGATCTTTTCTTGTTTTAGACAAAATGAAACTCTCCTAAAACACAGAAGACTCTTTTCCACTGAAGACACGGAAAATCATCAAAACACTTTCCACTTGCTCTGGAAGTAGCAAATTGCTGCATACAAAACCCACAAAATTCATCTGTGCTGTACTAAAGCAGATTAGACTTTCCATTATTTTTTCTGTTTTTTATTTCTAGAGGTTAAAATTTTGGCCCCAATTATATTCAGTGCTTAGTATTTTTGCTATTTGCATAAACCTCATGCTTGCACTGGATTCAATATAAAATACAATCCAAGCAGTCAGTTGCTCCTACAAAAGTGCCTCCACAAAAATAAAATTATCCATCTCTCCAAGCTGTAAGTTTTCTTTCTTATACTGATTGCTGTTTTCAAATTTCTGCAGGTGGCTAATTAATAAATTGTTTTTAAAAAATCAATGAAAATACAGAAATTTTGCACTTGCTGTAGCAAAGAGCATCTTGAGGCAAAGAGCTACTTAACTCCTGTCTGTCCCTGACAATAGGGGGACAAACAGGATCCTTAAGCTGGTCACAAATTAGCCCGTACAGAGTACCAGCAGAAATATGGGCCCCACATAAAAAATTAAACATTGCACAGGATTCATTAACTTGAATTTAATTATTACCATGACTTGCATCTGTAAATAGTTATGCACATGTGTAACGAGTCACACGTAGATATTCTGATGTTAGTAAGGATTCAAACTTCATACAACTCACATATGTATATGGATAGAAAACCTTTGGATGCTGCACTTAAACTTTCCTTCTGGATATCTAACAGCCAATAAAGATGTAAGGGATCAGGGAAGCCACTGTATCTTGTAAGAGGACTGGCAAAGTAAAAACTGTTTCATTAACACATCGGTGCATCTTCCAAAATACCCTAGTTCTGCCCACCTGGTGGGCAACAACTGCCCATTTCTGAAAAATGCACTTCTAACCACCACAGGCAGGCACTCAAAAAAATCACTGCAGGAAAACAAATTAATCGAAGGCATGACGTTTTGACATCCTTCCCACCTCCGGACAATTTAATCTGTCAGTAAGTAATGTACTGGTCTGGTTTGATGAAATGGACACCCTGACCCTTTCTTACACTTGCAGATTGATTGATTGTTTGTACCTGAACAATTACGCCTTAGCAAACAGGCAAAAAAACAAAACAAACCTTTTGGCCACAACATTTAATTTCTGCTAGCAACATTTCACAGCTGTTACTTCCCTGTTTACTCAAAGGAACTTACATTTTGCTTTGTAAAATGCCTTACACTTCCATCATCATTTCCATACTCTGCTGTAGGTAAAAAACTACTTCTTTTGAGTTCCTTAATTGAAATACATCTAATTCCACTGGCGTTTTCCAAGATTTGTTTACAACAGAAGTAACCACTTAAAAAGTAACAATGTTTTTTAAAGGAACATATGCCCTAATTCATATTGCAAACAACTACTCAGATTATCGTCAGGAGGAGTATTCTTAAATTCATCTTTTTCCCTTCCCCGATAGCTTTTTGTCCTCTCTCAGCCTGGACAATGAAAATCAATGTGGCAGCTTTCCTTTTTCTCTCCCATGAATTTAAGCATCAGATGACAAGGAAACAGTTTTTAAGACAGCCCTTTGCACTGGAACTTTTGCAAAAAAGAACTTCTTAATGGATATTGCTTACTCTTGGCTTCTGTGGGGGAGAAAAACCAACAACCATCACCTTTTCTCTTCCCCCCTTCCCCTTTTTAAACAAAGTAAAAATTCATCAGCCAGATAGGAATTGACAGCATTCCTTTCAAAAGCAAAATAAAGCTTGCCCCAGCTGGGCATTCATCAGGCTGCTATATTTATTTGTGTCTCACGTGCTGGGCCCATGTGCAATTCAGCTCCCCTTGATATGAGCAGGCTTGCTGTACTCTGCCTTCCCAAGTGCTCCCGGCACACTTAAGCTTTTTCTCTGGCTCCCACTCTGTGTTACCCCTGTGCCCCGGTGGAGCACAGCTGATCCAAGCCCTTAGGAGCAGCCCAGACTCCAATGCTGGCTCCAGCCCCAAACTCAGTCAAAGCTCAAGCCCATCCTCATCCCAGACCTCCAGGGCTGCAAGCAGAGGCTGGAAATTGATACCCTTCCAGAAATGCATCCTAGAGAAAACTCACAGGCCTACTGAGGTCTTTCCAATCAATTGTTCTTTACTTTGGCTAGCATAAGAAGCTGAAAAATCTATAAGAATACTAAAAAGCACTTTCAGTAGTATTCTGACTCTTTTTCCTCAGCATTTGGTGGTATTTTTTGGGATGAGCTTGCTATGCAGCTAAGCATCCTGATTCATAAAGAAGAAACACAACTTTATTTTCCTTTTGAGAAGTTGAAATTCCTCCCACCTATCTGGTTTCACAATTGAAACCCTTCCACGGTTAAAACATGCATTCTTGCTCCTCCCTGTGACCATGCTTCTTCTGGTTTTCACGCTCTGTAAAGGCTCTGGCTCAGGAGTAAGGATGACAGCCATCACATTGACCTAAAATGCCCTGCCTCTGTCCTAATGCAGAGAGACTTGAGATGTTCATAGGTAAGATGCAGCAGCTTGGAATTTTAAGATGAATGGTCACGAATTTCAACGTGACTTCAACCACCAGAAGACAAATTTTAATCATTCAGGGTCTGCTCCTTGAGAAGCTCAAGTATCCAGGGATGGGAGAGACATGAGCCTTTTAGGATGTGCGGCATGACTTGGTATTAAGACCTGACTTGTTTGTTATACTGGGAGAAGTTATTTCTCTTTCCCTATTCATTCTCTGCAGAAAATATTCCTCAGCCATGTGTATGGCTGCCCATCTGCCCTCTTCTTTCCCTCAATCTCAGGTTATTCCAATTTGAAGTCGACAGCCCAAAACTTAACGAGCTTCCCTTGTTGCACCAATCTTTTGTAACAGCTTCTGAACACCAGCCACAATTTATGACTGCTTCTTCAAATCAGCACAGAGCATTGCCAGTTGCCTTCTTACTGTAGAAAACTTGTTTTAACAAATTCCAAAATGAACAATCACCTACGAGCTAAGGACATGTTTCTGAAACAGAAAATGAAGCAATGGGTCTCCTTGGTTTGTCTATATCAACAAAGAGCTTTACTGAAAGACTTAATTCTTATCATCATCAGAAAAGAAAGTCATCACCAGTAAATTGTTCCTACCAAAAGCACTGTCCTGAACAAAGGGTGATACAATTTAAAGGGAAGAGAGAAAACTGCAGGTGGAGTTGGTTTGGTTTTTTTTTCCTTTCTCAAGGCTCAGTTCAGCTCCTCCTGAAGAAGCTTTTTGTTTGCTTGTTGCATTATTATATGTATGCAGGTCATCTGAGTGTTGCCAGGGGTTGAGAATTTCTGCTAAAAACCCTTTTTGACAATTGCTTTGTAGTTTCAGTATTTGCAAACTGCTAAACAAATTAAGAATAGAAACAGAAAAAGAATTAAGACTTCAGCAGTCATCTGACATCCTATTTTCAGCCTGTTTCTGATGACATACCCTCTGACATTTTTTTATAATGTCAGTGACTTTTAAAATTAGAGTTCAATCAACTAATTTTCAGTGCTCTTGTGCATTAGATTCAACAAGATGAGTCTGCTAGATTAGTTTTAATCTCTGATTTGTTTTTGCATTGTTTGGTTTTTTTTGTTCTTGTACCATACAGTGGCAATGTGAATTAAAGGACATTTTTTTATCTAAAGAATTCTACCTTCAGGTAGCTATAGGCAGCAATTCAGTGAATCCTGTTCATTTTTTAGTAAGTAAAAACCTCTTAGTCAAGCCTTCACATGGTCTGTCTTTTGGGGACGGTTTTATTCCTTTGTTTATCTCTCATAAGGCAAACATCTGTTCAAAATCAGGTAAACTCCAGTTGAAACTTTAACTACAGAAGAGCTACATTCATTTCAGAAAAACTTCACTTACTAGAATTCATTCACCAGAGTCCTTGCAAAAATTATTCAGTGTAGACAGAATACCACAAGTATAAAACTACAAACCACAAATTTATTTTACAGAAATAAACACTAGTTAAAATTTGCATTATAACACAACTTTAAAACTGACATGTAAAGAGAGTTTCCATATAAAAGAATATGGAAGCAAAACCAGGCATTGGTTATGTTTTGTGCTTTTATAATTTACTACCTTTGCACAGTTGTGGCAATGGTACTGGAGATTCAAAAAGAAAAAAAACAAAACAAACAAACAAAACAATCAAAAGAAAAATGTGAAAGGGAAGACACTTGAGAAGCCACTTCTTTTAGAGAGGATACCTTAATGTGAACTTGAATCAACTGTAGGAGTGACCAGATTTGACATGGTGACACAATCAGGTTTTTCCTGGTACTGATAGGTAAATCAAAGCAGAGCTACAAGAAGTGGCTGTTCGACTTCAGTGAGCATTAAATTAGAAAAAAACAAACGCAAAGCATCCATGAAGTTCATGCAATGTGAGGCAAGCCCAAAGGAATTCCAAAGCCCAAGTAAACAAAACTGCTAACCAGTGACCCAGTGGGAGAAGGGCATTTCTGCAGCAGCTCGGATCCTGTGCCTCTGCAGCTCAGCCACTGCTTACAAGCTTTTCTGTTTGACCTACATCAACTTGGGGACAGACAAGAAGGAGAAGGAACAAGTGAGAGGGAAACACCATCACCACAGCAAAAAGCTCTGGAGCAGAAAGAGCTGCAGTCCCAAATACGACATCTCTTCTGTGATACAAGTTTGCTTAGTACCTGGAACTGGGTGAACTGGGACTGTGAAAGCACAAGGCAACTTTGGTGAGAGTGAATGAGCAATGACAAAGTTCAGAACCCATACAAAGAGTAAGAAGTAAAACAAGAACACAAAAGCAGGAACTTTAATGAAGCAGAGAATACACACCGAAATAAGGTAGGTAGGCTCCAATGGAAGTGAGTCTAAAGGAAACAAGGAAAGCTGTCAGTTTCTCTAAGAAAAGCACTGAGACACCCAGTGTCCTATTGAAGCACATAGGAAGGCAGCAGGACATGACTAAATCATGAGCACTTCCTTTGATCTTATATGAAGGGAGAACAGACCCCAGGTCTGGCTGCTGGGTGGGGGGAGGGTATAAATGATGCACAGATTCAACAAAAAAGCAACAAGCATCCCCTTTATTCACTAGCAGAGAGGAGAACAAAAAGAACGTGTTAATGAAAGGGACAGATGACAGTCTAAAGGCTGGATAATTTCTGGAGGACAGTTCATATGTAGGTCAAGTGCAAGCATCTAACACTATGCTATTAAAGTCAATGGCATGAAAGCCAAGAAAAAAACCCAGAGGAACGTGTATTTAAGCTGGCTGGTTGTGAAAAACGTCTTCCTTTGAATACTTAAGAGAAGCAGCTGAAGCAATTCCAGTTCATGGAGCACATGAATCATAGACAACAGAAAAGACTTAAGAAGTCTGGAAAGAAGAAACATGGTGCCTAGCTTTAAAAAATTATGCTAGAGAAATACAGACCACTCAGTTTAACTTCCATCCCAAGAAAAAATATTGAAACAAATAATCGAACTGTATGTAGAAAGCTAAAAGGATAAGTAGGAAGAGATGAGTAACAGAACCTGTTGAATTGTCAGAAAGAAATTGTGTCAAGCCAATTTAATTTCTTTGTGTGACAGGTAATGGGCCTTGGGCAAAGGTGACAAGCAGTAGATGCTATATATCTTGACTTTTAGTAGGATTTGTGACTGGTGTCTGTGATATTCTCTTCAGCAATCTCAGAAAACATGGTCTAGTAACTACTCAAGGGTAGGAATAAGACCAGTGTCACAGCCTCACTCAGAGGGCCGCTCTCAGTGGTTTCTGTCAACAAGAGAAACTGCGCTGAGTGAGACGATCAGGGGTCTCTCTCAGGACAAATATGCTGAACATATTATCCTCTACATGAAAAATGTTATGGAGTAGAGATCTAGTTCATAAATTATGTAGATGATACCTGACCGCTGAAAGCTAATGTAAGAATTGAAATGGATCTTTACAATGTGGAGAACAACTCTTGAACACTGAATGAATACAACAAAGTTCAATTAAAGCCTTTAACAGGGAGATACAACCATGTGGACAGAAGATAAGGGAACAATTAAATAGTCAAAAGTTCTTCAAAAGAAAATAATCTGAGGTGAGCAGAATGTAGTGATTTGTCAGATGGACTTATCTGAGCAGTATTACATTATAACACTGAGAAAAAGACAAATATCATGTAGACATAGGGATCTGGACATATGATATGACCTTTCCACTCTACCAAGCACTGAGTGGCTTCTGCTGGAATACTGTGTCCTGTTCTGAGCATGACAGTTTAAGAAATATATGGGCCCGAGAAAAGAGCCTAGAGGAGAGTAAACAAGAATAATTATGCTTCTAGAAATGAAACTTCTTTTAGAGAAAACTGGAAGTCAGTAGAATAGAAGACTGGAAGAGGTATGATAAGAATCTTCATATATATAAAAGATTTTTTTAAATGGGGAAAAATATTTTTCTCCATGTCTACTGCAGACAGAGCAAGGAGTAACTGACTTAAATTTCAGAAAGAAAGAATGCATGCTAATTAGCAAGCAGAATGAAAGCCCTATTGGTAAGCTTGGGAAAGTACTAGAAATTCTGCTCCAGAAGGGCATAGTCTATCTGGTACTGGACAGCTTTCAAATAAATCATGTGTCAGGAATAACAGATGTACAGGTGACTGCATCAAGGTAGAGAGATTGGCTTGTGATGTTTTTAAGGACCCTTTGAGTTTCTATTTTAAGACTATTTGAAACTGTTCACTTTGAATTCTGGCATCAGCCTTGCTTTCCCCTAAAAATGATGTTTGAGAGATGCAATCAGAAAAAGAAATGCTTCAGGTGTATTTCCTAAAATGTGTTTTCTCTGCCACTGCTCTGCAGGTAGAAATCGCCAGCCCTCTGCCTTCTGAGCTTCAGTGAAAAACTGTGCCATAGCAAGGGTTACATTGGCATTAACTCAAAGATAGTATTTATTACAGAAAATGAAAACCTTCATTGTGACTCAAAGCCTGTTAACATGTGCTCTTATAAAGTCCCAAGGATCTGGGCAACATTTTCCTAGAAAGAAGGCATAAGCCAGTTTAGGCAAAACAAGAGATGTGTGTTTAGATTGAATGTGATGTCTCAGATTTCCATTGTGCAGACTGTCTTTGAATGTGTTTGTGGGTAAAGAGACATGCTGAGATCTTAAGGGAATACTTTTAAGCACAATCTTGAAAGAATTGAATTAAATCACTT
The DNA here is from genome assembly GCA_013399455.1 of Anthoscopus minutus. Classification (NCBI taxonomy): domain Eukaryota; kingdom Metazoa; phylum Chordata; class Aves; order Passeriformes; family Paridae; genus Anthoscopus; species Anthoscopus minutus. The sequence continues at coordinate 213,800 of VWYI01045494.1, forward strand.
CTCCACATACCAAGTTTTTACAGAGAGCTAACAATAAATACACAAATATCTGTATAAGGGCTTCATTAAGATCACTTACATTTGGAGTTATATTTTTTTTCACTCATCTCCAAATGCCACTGATTTTCTACAGTGAGTCTTTCCAACTTCTTGACAACCAGGACAGCAGATTCTGCTAAGGCAGTTTATTTGGGAGGTTGACTGGTAAAAATACATTACAGAACTACATACATACCTTACAGAACTACATACATACCAAGGCAGAAAAATTACCTTGGTGGATGCAGGTACTGTCCCTGTGACCACAGTGCAACCTGGAAGCTACCAAGAGAACAGCCCTGAGTTCAAAGACAGACACATGGACTCCATCTCTAGCAATGGGGAACTGAAACAAAGGCCCAGATTTGAAAGTCTTTCCTGTGCTCTTCAGGACATACCTGCCTTTGTGGATCTGGCTTCATATGACTTTAGTGGAGTTACATGAGAAGGCAGAACATAGCTGGACCTGCTGTCAGCCAAGATATTAAAGAAGAAACAGTTTCAATTAGCCCTGACACAGAAACAGTCTCATCCACAAAAATTTCAGAAATGTAGCGAAAAGGACAGAGATCCAGCAATGGCCTCCCCTTCCAAAACCAGGAAAGACTATGAGTTACTAGACATCAGGGAAGCCCCAAGGGTTGGTGCCATTACTGTCCTAGCCAAATGGGACAATGGACCACACAACAAATGAGAGTGCATCTCATTCACTTCTCTAGGAATGATGTGTGATTTTAGCATGGTTAAAAGCAATTTTAGGCAATTATCACTGCCATATTTGAAAAGACTCTGGTTTCCAAAGGAAACTAAACCACTGCCAAAGCATAACAAGAGCCATGGGTGAGATACATCCTGGATTCGAGGCTATGCCCTGCTCCTTCCCTCAGCCCACTCTAAGGAACAAGGAAAGCAAGTGTCTTGGGTTTGTGTGGCCAGGTTTTGGTAGCAGAGCAGGGGCTACAGGGGTGGCTTCTGTGAGAAACTGCCAGAAGTTTCCCCCATGTCCAGCAAAGCCACTGCCAGCTGGACCTGCTGCTGGCCAAGGCTAAGCCAATCAGAGATGCTGGTAATGCCACTGTAATAGTATTTTAAGAAGGACAAAAAAAAGTTTTTATGCAACTTTAATTGTGGCCAGAGAAGGAAGGAGTGACTCTTCTTCCTGAGCAGCAGCAGGAATTGACCACAGCCCTGTTCCCTGTCCCCCTGCACCACTGGAGGGGAGGAAGTAGAGCTTGAGAATGAGTGAGGGTTGAGGAGAAGGTGTTTCTAAGATTTATTTTACTTCTCATTATCCTGCTCCCATTTTGATTGGTAATAAATTCAGTTAATATGCCCCACTATAGTCTGTTTTGCCCATGATGATATTTGATGAATGATCTCTTCTGGTCTGTACCTCAAGCCATGAACCCTTTGTTGGATTTTATCTTCCCTATCTACTTGTGCAGGGGAAGGATAGAGCGGCTTTGGTGGGCATCCAGCCAGGGTTAGACCTCTAAGGATGGAAGGGAAAGGTATCCCCCAACTCTCCCCACACTCTGACCTGCAAGGAGCAGGGCTGAGGCTGCTGGCTTGTGGGCATGGCTGGCAGCTGAGGTGGTGATTTAGTAGGAGATGTTCTAAGCCTGTAGAGAGCAAAGCCCTGACCTGTCCTGTCCTGTGCAACCCTCCTGCATTTCCTGAGAGCCCCTGTAGAAGGGGAACACCAGAGATAGTATGCCCAACTCCTTCCTATGAGCACGAGCATCTCTGAGAGCTGCTCACACCTACTTGCAAGCCTTTCTGAGTACAACAGGGCCACTGTTCCCTGACACTTCTCTCTGGAACTCCTGAGTGCTTCCAGGATGTCTCTATACCAGTGCATTAGGAGCATTTGATCAGGATGGACATAGAGGGCTCCAAGGTTTCTCCAATAAAAGGTCACAGTGATCTTCAGGACCTACACTGTGGTTGGTGGCAAAGATCTACAGCATGTGGTGTGTGCAACAGCCACACTGCAGACCTGGAAACCAGGCCACAGAACAAACAGGGAGTCAGAGACTTGCAGAACCCTGAAAGGGGTCTCTCAAGGTTTCTAGTCCAACCCCTGCTCAAGGCATGGCCAGATAAGACAAGTATTGGCCCAGAAAGTCAAGATGATTTTTTGCTTTAATCCTCTTCATCAGTGCATCTCTTCAGTGGTCAGAGTGCTTATTTTTATGCCTGCTTGCAATGTGAGTGCTACTTTACCAGGACTGCTAGCTGGCTTGCATCAGCACTTCTCTATTCTGAAATCTGTGAGAGCAGAGGATGCCTGAAATGCCATAGAAAGAAGAAGGTCCCATGATTTGCCTGGGATCCCTGTAGCAGTTCCATTTCCTTTCTCTGCTAGAGATTTCCTGCAGAGTCACAGACACCTCCCATGGATATCCACTTTACAGAGCAGGGTTTATCTAATTTAACATCCTACGTTCAAGATGGACTTCTATCATAAGCTCCCTATAGAGAAACATCACAGGTCCAGACAGCACTGTATCCCAACTTAAACTGGGTATTTTATTTGGGTGGTTTGACCCATCTTTAGCCCCCCCCTTTCAGAGCCTCCCACAAGAAAGGAAAAGGTAATTCCTATTATTTCATAGGGGTATTAAATACGGTATGTTCAAGCCTGCAAATACTAACCATAACCAAGAACATGGCAGAACCAGACAAAAAAACTTCTGCCAGAATTTTGCTCCTTCTTATTCGTCCTGATCACCAGAGCTGGACAAATTATTAGCAGCAAAAATTTGGCAATGTTTCTTCAACAATTTTGGCACATACACATTTTTTATTAATTTGTTCCTTATGCAAATGTACTCAAAACAAAATTGATGAGAACATATTTCAGCCCATGGACTAAACATAAAAATTTTCCTATGGCTAGAGCAAATTAAAGTTTCAGATGTGAAATGTAATGTATTTATTTTTGGCAAGGAAAGGGACAAAACAACAGCATCCTCACAAATTTCTATTTGAGTAAGTTGAAACACAATGTCCTATCATAACTCTTCCAAGAATTCATATGCTCTTCAAAAGCTGGCTAGTAAATCATTTGGTTTGACAAAGCAAAGTCAAATAATACTGATAATTCTCCTTGGTTGGATGAGTTCAGGCTGACAGAACTTTTATAAGCACATACATTTTTTCATGCTTATTTCTGTGATTCCATAATTGTAAACAAAATTCATCCAAGAAACACCTCTGAAAGAAAAATAAGCAGAGTGCTGAAAATGAGACTTGCCAATATGCAGGGAGAGAGCCATGAAGCCCCATACTACAGTGAGAAGACCTCTCAAATTCTGCAAGCCCAGGGTGCTCGGGTGGGTTAGAAGAGCTGGGGATAACCTAAGGCAACAATGGTGGCCTGTCAAGTTTATGAATGAGATTAGAGGCAGCATGATAAAGCCTATACAAAGAAATACCTCCCTGCCTGCTGGAGCAATAATTACTCAGGTTTACTGCTCAGGTTTAATCTCAAGGCCCTGTAGAAGTTACAGAAGTAAAGCAGCTCTCAGCACAATCCTGCTGGGAGAGCTTGGTGCAAGGTCTGCAACCACCCTACTGCACTGCTGTTATTGGGGAAACAAACATTAGCAAATGCTTTTTTTTTATGGAATTCATTTACCATAGCACATCCTGAAGACAGGCTGCTGGGGAGCAGAGTTATGACATCCAAAACTGACAACAAGAGCAATAAAACCTGACATATATCATGAAAGCCCAGCTATGGTGTGTAATTAACAGAGAGCGTAATTATTCACCTTGAGAAAGACTTTGATGGATGCCTCATAGTTAATCCTTTTTTCCTGTGTTTCATCTTCTCTTGTTCATGGCAGCTAGGAAGGCTAGCTTGCAGATTTCAGCTTTTTGCCCTGTTTCTCATCCAAAGAGGTTGTATCTTTACAGCTCGTAGCCACACTTGGTTCAGTCCCAGGCTGAATGTTTTGACTAACCCTGGAGGTGTTTAGTTTCAGGCCTAGCTTTTGGAGCTGAGAAGGAATGACATTAACACAGGATGGACTGTGATAATGGCATGTGCACTAAAATTCCAAGCATGCCCAGTCTCATTCAGATGTCTCAAGGATCCCAAGTATACCCTTATGAAAAGAGAATAATCTCCCTTTTCGTGACAAGTGTCACTCTTCCTTAGTGCCCACTGAACCCTAACACATATTAGAGATGGGAGTGTTTATTTCCTCCAAATTCTCTGAATTGTCAAGAAATCTGAACAGAAAAGTGAGCATCAGGAAGAGTTTGAACCATTTCCCAGTCCCAATAAGCTGCAGAGGAGGCTCATATAAAGCTGCAGTACCATACACACGGCGGACTCGGTGGTATTTGTTGGCGTGCACTGCTTTTGCATGGGAGGAGAAGCAACTGGGGAGGATTTGGCTCAGGCTCTGAAAATCAGAGAGTGAAGCTGCTACTATACAAAATGGGATCATTTAAAAACATTGCAACCATGGGTAATTGATCTAGCTGATGCACTGGGGACTGGATAGAAATTTAAGCTCAGTCACATGAATTTGAAGAGCTCCACAAGCCTTAAATAAAAGAGAAATTTGTAGCCTTGGGACAAAATGACTGAAGCCTTATTTAAAACCTATTGAAGGCAACTAGGATGATTCCACAGGCTTTTGGGGGCGTTGGATCAGACCCCAGATGGATGCAAACCTATGAAGAAAAGGGTATATAATCTTCACACAGGAAGAGAGACGCTTTAAAAAGCAGGGGAATGCACAGTTAGGCTCTGTGTGACTCAGTGATGGATGAGTGTCCGTACTGCATCATTTCAGAAAGCTGGAGATTAAGGGAATCCAAAAAAAGAATCCAGAAGGGAAATAAAAGTTACTCTGATAATCACAACCCCCTAGCCACAAACATAAGAATATATAAATGCAAAGATGATAAAAAAATAAATCAGAGTTGCAGCAGATACTTTAAAACCAGGAGAGTCTGCACATTTAGAGAACAGAGAGACAAAGGCATTTATATTTCTGTAGACAGAGAGTGCAAAATAAATGGCTCAGACGAGCAAGCCCAGCTAAACATTAATGGCATGGTTGTATTATTTTAAATTGGGTAACTGCAATGTGTTCCAGGGAAAATACTGGGACTTCAAAATTACATAGTCCAAGTTAGTAAAAAGTGATGTATGTTATAAGCACTACAGAATCCTAAACAGACTAGACAACCCTCACATCTCCAAACACCACTTTGATAAATTAATCACTCCCATGTGATGCCCATCCAGAAAAGGCACTGTTCACCCTAATAAGCAGGAAAACTGAATTTAATCAGAGGGAAAAATACCAAGCATTTATTAGTACAGAAGAACAATTTATAGTTTGGAAGAATTACATGGTTGTAACTGAGAAGTCAAATATGCTATAGATGTGTATTGATTCACATAACTGAAATGAAGCCATAAAGTTTCTATAGCATCTGATCAAAATCACTAAAGAAAGGACAGCAAAGATCTTAGTGGAGAAATAAAAATATTCTAAAGAATTAATGTAGCACGGTTATTTTTTTGAAGGAAAAAATTTAACTTGGGTTCTAAGCTAGTGATCTTTAATACACCGTTTGGATACTATACAGTGAATTTAAGCGAAGGCCATTTGGTAAAAGTTCTGATCCCAAGGTATTACAAAGAGTAATTGCACAGATCTTTGAGGGATTATGAGATGTCAGACTTTTAATGGATGATGTTTTAATTTGGGTACAGGGAAGTTAATGCAAAGGAAGACTTTGGCACATATTGTACGAAGCCAGAAAGAGATGCCGATCCAGCAACTAAAATACCTGGGGTCTAAAACATTGTGGCCAGAGTTTGGGCAAGGATGACTTAACTGGGGCTTCAGGTAAAAGAAATGCAACAGCAGGATATCCACCTTACAATGTAAATTATATCTACAGAGATTAATGAATATGATAAACTGTATTCCACTATTCATTCCAATTCTAACTAGGGTCAATATATCCTTAAGGAATCATTGGAAAATTAAGGTACCTGGTATTGGGGAGATTAATACTATTAATACAAACATGGAAATAAACAGCTAAAGACAGTGACACTAATCCACCAGCTTAAAAATATCATAATGATATTTTCTGAGAAGCTGTAATACGTGCTCATCTTACCTGTTTAGACTGAAATTTCTAAGCAGAACAGATAGAAACTATTGCCAGGTTGACAAAGAAGTGCTAGCAATTTTATTTGCTCTTCTAAACTTGCTTCAATCTAGATAAATATGAAAGATATGGAAAAAAGAGACTACAAAGCACTTCAAAGTGGTTGTTGCCTAATTTTCACAGATACTAAGCATTAGCTTGATTTGGAAATGCAGACAGTAAGCACCTTGCAAAATCAGTCCATTTGTCTTTGGCATCATCTACTACTTCATAGATAAAGCTGATGATCTTTTACCAGGGAAAAAGAATTCAAAGGCACAAATTGCTGTTTGATGCTCAGTATCTAATGCACAATGTTCCTAGCTTCAACTGCAAGTTGAAGGTTTGAAGGTTAAAAAATTTATTTTATTTTCATTTGGACTTTAATTGGATTAAAACTACACAGCAAACATTGGTATCATGGCAGTGAAAAGTGGATAGCATTAACACACCAAATTGCATTTTCTGATACATTCTAAACACATAAAGATCATATCAGCAAAAACTGAAATGTGGTATGGAATAAAGCAACTGCTTTGCAGTGCTGAAGCAGTCTGTAAAAGAAAAGGACAAGAGATAGAAATTTTAATTGCAAAGAGAAGAAATTCAGAAAGTACCATGCAATTACTTGTATTGGAATTTGATGAAATTGATGTTAACATCCCTGCTTTTACAGGAAATCTCACATGATCTCTAATGGCAAAAAATGATCCACACTTTACTTTTACATCCATCCAAAGGATTACTCCTCCATCAGCACTGGGATGCACAAGCTGCAGCAGGGAACCTGATCAATCTTGGCTCACATAATTTGCCTTTATGGAATTCCCACCTGGAGGTTCTCAAGCTTCTCATTTTTGGGCAGCTGACCCCAGCTTACATTCTTTGTGTTGGAGAGATCTATCACCATCCCCTACTAAGGGATATATCTTTGTGTCATAACATCTTGTGCCTTTAGAGGTGGGTGAAGGGAAGCAGTAACCACGGTTCCAAGTTGGCAGTGTTCACAAGAAACATGAATGTAGCAGCTTTCATCAAATGTCCATATCACAAAAGACAGAAAGTGTGATATCTGTTTGTCAGACTCACAGGACTGTGATAACAAGGCAAGATTCAGTGTTTAAAGTACTCTCTGTGTGAAGCCCAGCACTAGTATGCCAGAGGATCTAACGGAACAGGATAAAATTAGCAGGCCTGTAGGAAATGTAGAAGGAGATAAAGTCGTTAGTTCTGAAATACACCGGGAAAGCTGGTGAAGGGAGATACAGGATGGGAAAGCTGGGACTGAAGGGTGCTGGGCAGAAGGAGACTCTAGCAGAGCTTTTCAGTATGTGTTTTTTTTAATCAGCTCTGTCCATCCTCTGGGTTCATAGGCTGTGCAGTTTGGGAGCATCTAGAAGAGCAGATAGAAGCCCTACAGGCCCAATTACTCTGCTTTGATATCTGCAGGGCCTTAATGGAAGTCCCTTTAAGAAGTCATCAATGAGATTAATGCATGAAGCCCTCTGAGCCATTTGGTGTGGCTGAGTGGCACCAAGGAGCAGCCAGCCCTGTGCCAGGGACAGAGGTGTGCAGATCCTGCTGCAAAAGCCAATGGCCCTTCACCTCTTGCTGCGACACTGCCTTTTTCGTGTTTTGCCTTCTCTCACCCGCTCATTCCCAGTCACAGATTCCTGAGACTTTTTCTGATCCTCATGGAAAAGGTATTGCAAGTGTGTGCAGACTCAAACCCTCTGCTTTGTGGCCTCCTAGCAGTTTTGTTTCCCTTTTCTGCACCCACCTCTCCATCCTTTTTCTTTCCTTTGCTTTCCCCATTATTGTGGTAAGAGAAGGAAAGGAAACACTTCAGAAATGAAAGATTAGTTTGCTGTATCATAAAGATGAGCTTTGTAATCACTTTCCTTTAAGCAAAGAATTAAAAGATAATAAAAGCCCTAATTAAGGACCTCGTTAGCTTAACTAGATTTTCATATGCAAAGTGATGTTCACCACGTGCTGCCGCCATCTGAAAATGCTGCCTGACACTACATGGCAAGCACCTGTGCCAACTCCCCAAATGTGTTTCCCTTCTTCATTTCAGTAACCTTTCCATCCTTCCTCCTCCTTTCCCCTTTGTGCCAGGGTTCAGCAGGACCACACTGATGTGGGGCTGTCTTGATCTGGGTACATGCAAGACAGACTTGGCATTACCTTTTGAACCACGTGACAGAATGAGAGATGAGACCAAAGGGCAGGGAAAGAGGGAGGAGGGCAGATGGGACTGATGAGGGTTGAGCACACACAGACCCAAGAGGATGCAGAGGGCATACATAGGAAGCCGTCAGCCAGACTGGTTTGATGAAAGGTGGAGATTATCCAGGTGGAGGATCCATCTGAGTTAAGCTGAGCACAGGAATGTTTTGGGTGAGTCGATGCCACAGGGCAGAGCTGGAGGGAGGAGATGCTGGATGGAGCTGGCCCCCATCTTGGCTCCTGTACAGAACATAGCTATGATTTAGGCAAAGACTTGCATTAAGGGTTTGGCTTCATCCTTGACTGGAAACAAAAATTGAATCCTTAGAGATACTGTCCAAGGGGCCTTCCAGGGCTCTGTTTACAATCCCACATGGCCCCCACTACAGTCTGGCAGGTGGACAGGTAGCTGTTTAGGGATGTGCTTAATAGAAGCAATTAGGAAATCAATATACCACAGTAATTTGAGCAGATGAGTGAAGAAAATGACTGCTCGCTGCCGTGTGAGAAATCAGCGTGGCCTGGCTGAGCAGAGAGTTCTCGGCTCTCTGCAGCACGGCCAGCAGGCACTGCCCAGCAGAGGCCACGGCAGAGCCAGGAGCCAGAGTCTGCCCGGCTGGAACAATCTGATAAATTCCTACAGCTGGGAACTCAGCACGAGATGGGAATCAGGATTTTCATCCTCGTTAAAACTGTAATTGGAGCCTCATTCTACTTCGTTTAGAGCCTGCTGTGAACGTGAGCAAAAGCTGCAGGGTGCTAAGCAGGGAGGTCACCCCAGGGCAGTGGCGAGCAGCCGGCCAGGAGCAGTGGGAGGCTGGATGGAGCACACCGAGGCAGAGGCCAGGCTTTCCTGTGTGCATTTCCTGTAGGTATGGAAAGGCCCCTGTTGTGAGATCCCCAGCTTTCAACTGTTTGTTTGTGGTTCGTTTGTTTGTTTTTTAAATTTAGAGGACAAGAAAGCAAACATGACATTTATGACTAGAGAAGGCTTTGAAATGGACCCTCCGGGCTCAGCCTTCAACTGGGCACTTTGACTTGAAACCTAGTGGACCTCAGACCTCCATCTGAACCACCCAGTGACACAATCTAATCACCCCTACCTCAGCTCTCATACCAGGGCAAGACTTCAGGAAACCTGATACAGCATTATTAGGCTGGAGACTGTGTTGATCCTTTTATTAGCTGAGAATTTTCTTTGTTTAATGCTGAGAATTTTCTTTGTTTAACAGAATGGATTCTTGCCTTTTCTCTACACAACATGGGACTGGCTTGATACAGGGTATCATTTAGTTTGCAAACAGAAATGAAGAGCTGTAAACCAAATTCAGATGTTGCATCCAGCACACCAACTCCTGCTTGGGCCCATCTCCAATCATCACATGTATTCATGCAGTAGAGGAAATGGCTGATGTGCCTTAAATATAGTTTAAATATAGTCAGCAATAGTCAAATTACTTCTGCTACATTATCAGTTGTGAGGAGGGAAATTCATTAGTATGAGTCAGACAAACTACCTTAATTTGGCCTTCTACCACTTTCCACCTCGTGGACCAACAAGTGTATCATAACTATTAGAACAACTTCAGTGAATGTTACAATTACTCATGTCAAATGAAAATGTAATGCAGTTAACGTGCATGCTGGCTCCCCACTGCTACTGCTGATGATTATTGCTATTAGAGCATGACCAAACAGTCATTCAAATATAAACAGCAGATTTGTTTTGATTGTGTTCGTGGCCCATTTTACTCACTTTCTGCAAACATTAACACAAATGGCTTTGGTTTGCAAGACTGTCCCCAGGGAGAGAAAGTCAGGAGCTCCATGGCACTGACTACCTGCACTGGAAGATTTTGCATGGCTCTCTGGAAAACTAGACAGCCACCTCATCAGATAGAAAAAGCAGAGCTAGGCAAGTTTGAGTGCTGGTTACGTAAGATGAGTACACAGCATCTGAACAAAAATTCAAGGCAGTCCACCGGACAGGCAGCTCTCACATTCTTGCCAGTTATTCAGTAAATGCTTAGGAATGGCAGTTACATCAAAATGGGGCACTCTTTGGCCAGAGTTTCTGATCCAAAGCATGCTTAAATGAAAAGGTGCTGTTGACTTAAATGGTTTGCGTTTCATGGAGTAACACATAGGACTAAATTCACCTTAAGCTCTGCTTGCTGTGAAAAGATTGCCTGATTAAAAAGATTAATTATTATTATTGCTCACATTTTTGTGTCACCCTTTAGTGGAATTCCTTATCTCTAAATCAGTTTCCAAGATGGGAGCTCTTGCTCTCTCCAACTTGTCGGAGCTGCTTACTTGCCTTATAAAGCCAAGAGCTAATCCCGATGGCCACTGATGCGATTATACTGTGCAGCTGACCGCAGAACTTCTCCTTTGCAAAAGGACAGATGCAGAAAATGGCAATCCCAGGATGCCAGGGATCCAACTAATTACCTAACTGCATCAAGGCCATGACTCTCGCCAGATGCTTTGATTTACAGCTCCCGTTTATCTCTTCTCCAGAAGCACATGCTCAGGAATATGCACACTGAGGAATGACTAAGAGTCTTGCACAGCACAGGACTGACCTTGAGGCCAGGCCAGAGACTCACAGCTTGCATTAATTCTGACAGGTTTGTGAGGCTTCAGCCTCCTCTGAGAAGCACAGTGCAGTGAGTGGGTAGTTGCTGTTTGGTGCAGAGAGGACAAAAAAGGGCCAGAATAAGGAAAAATGAGTAAGAATGCAGGAAATGCAGCCAACATGTCTTCTTCAAAAGCCATTTTAGTGGCAAGTTAAATAGCAAAATCTCTGGTAGATAGAAGACCACAGAAGACTTCTGGTTTGGATGTGAATATGGAGCTTTGAGAAGTTATTCACAGGTTGATTTTTAGTACCAGTTTGAAGGAAAAGTTACTGCCTGAAACATGTAAGAACTGAGGATATTTGGAGTGCCTCCTCCTGCTTATTCTTGTTTGTGTGTTTTTTCACACAAAAAAAGACAGGTTTCTTCAGGGTAGAGCCTGGATGATGGAGAATAAATGTGACATAGAAACACAAAATCATGAACATCATACATCAAGTGAATAAGAAAGATCTTTCACTATGTCTTCCAGTGGGAGCAATGGAAACTCAATGAAGCAGACAGGTGATGATCAAATGCAAAATAGAGCAGGTAGAGCAGAGTTCAGCTGTGAACTCATTGCCACAGGACACTGCAGAACCTCAAAAAGCTATGAGGCAAATCCACAAGGAACTGCTGAGCACAAAGTGAACACTACTGGCTCAGGAGGTGCCTGGGCTGCAAATCACTGGAGGCTCAGCCAGTTGTAACAGAGCGGTATCATTAGTTACATCATATACTTACAGCACTCGTACATTTTCCTCTTGGCATCTACTATAGGTCACTGCTGGAGACATATGGGGGAAAGGCAGCTAGACAGATTCTTGGTTCTGCCTGGTATGGCAGTTCTTATGTTACTGACTAATTGGGTGAGCTGTATGGCTCAGATCCTTAAGCAGGAAGTTAGGCATGTCTGTGCTTAGAGAGCTATGAAATTGTGTGTTTCTTTTTCTTTCTCTCTTTCTTTCTTTTTCCCATTGCATTTTCTATTCCATGTGCCCAAAGACTATCTCAAAGAGTGAGCAGGAGCTCCTGTCAAAGTCTGAGAAAAAGCAGTCTCACATCTACACATGATCAGGATGAGGAGTGATAAGGGGACATCATCATCACCCACATTTATGCCCACTCTTTGATTACCAGCAGGAAAGGGTGTTTGAGCAGTAATCCTGTTCTACATAAGTTTAGAAGCTGAAAGTGCCAGCACAGCATGGCAAAGTACCCTGAGGATGATCTCCCTGTATGTCAATGTGACTGCAAGATAGTACAGGCATGCACAGCAAGTGCAAGTGTGAGATAAAAATATGGAGATGCACAGGTATCTACAAAAGGAAGAGAGGAGAGAGAGAAGTACATTTGCAAAAATTTTTTTACAGTGCATGCATTTATCAGAATCCACCCATCCATGCACTCTACAGGAAAGTGCAGCCTGCAAGGCAGCAGTTTGTCTGAAATCAGGTGTGTGTGAGAGTATCTTCCAGGACTGTGAGAAGGTATACGCACACCAAAATACCAAATAAGAAAGCAGCAGAGAGCAGCAGAAGGGTAAATTTTATAGGGGTGGGGAGCAAGGTCACTCCCTGGTTGGAGCAGAGGAGTATCTAGGAAGCAATCCTCAAGGAGACTTTTCCTATACAGAGTAAAATTAATTGCAGTCATAGTGCTTCTGCAAGCAAGTGAGGTATTCCAGGCACAGAAGAGGAAGACATCTGTCCCACTCAGAGAGCAAAGAGTTGAGCAGCTGAAAATACTTGTGTCAAATCCCCACTTAGGCATCTCTTCCCTTTCCAGCCCTTGTCCTCCCTCCCCTCCCTTTCCCATTCAATTCTCATTCTGCCGCTCTTCAGCACTAGGCCCTTCTCCTGATTAACATTTCAAACCCATTGATAGTTTGTGCTGGCTTAGACAAACTAATCATCATTAGCACTCCAAAAACCTGTCCAGCTTTCCCTCCCAGAGTCACAGGTGCCACCCTCAGCTGCTTGGAGAAAAAGGGAAAAAAACCACCAGCCACAACATGCTCTTGGCAAGACCATCAGGAGGTACCAGCTCGCAGCACTGGCAGGAAAGCAGATCACAGTTCCCAGGCTCTGCTTTCCTATGGATCCAGGCTGCAGATAAAGCACTGGGCCATCTAGGAGGCAGCCAGAGGGCTGCAGGCATCTTCTCTTCTCTAGGTCTTACAATGATGTGCTCTTGCACACTGGAACCTGTGCTGGAAGCACTTCTCACTTCCCAGGGAAGAGCAGAGCCCATGTGCTAGATAGTTTTAGCAGACTGGTTCTAGTTCTAGTTCTTCCAGACTGGCCAAACTAGGGAGATATTTGTAGCTGGGGTTTGAGTGGGATTTGCTGGGACTGCTGTGGATACAATCTGTATACAGAAGTCTAGGTGCTTTACCCAGTCACCCATTGACCAGTATCTCTTCTGTTTATAGAACACAAAGAGGCAGAAAGTAAATACATAACCCAGGGGGACCAGGAGTGATGCAAGAACAGGTGTCTGGTGAGCTGCTATGTCTGGTGTGAGCTGCAGCCAAGAGATACAAAAAAAAGAGGCCACAAAGGCCACAGATAAATGAAGACTACCAGGAGGAAAAGAGCGATGGGCTGGAAGATGCTCTCTGTGACACTTGCAGACAAATCTACTACTGAACTGCCAGGAAGTCTTGGATGTGCTTCTTTCCCTTTTTCCTGCAGGCACCTAAATCCTTCCCATCAGGCAGGGTCATTCCACACAAAACTGGTTTTCAAAGAATGACATTGTGCCCTCTGCAGTGGAGACCAGGTGGCAGTAATGCTGCCCTGGGGATGAAGGCTTGAATGGTGTTCACCTCAGCTAATGCCATCTGAGCCCTGGACAGAGCTCAGGACTGCTCCAGAGACAAAACTCTCCTGACAGCAGCTAAAAAGAAGCAGGTTTACCCAGCAGACCTGTTTTTTAGCTGCAATGGAAGCAAAGGGGTAAACATAACTCTGAGGCACACATCCTCTTAGGTCTGCCTTGGATTCAAAATTTCATTTCAGTCAGACTGTCATTAAAATAATGACTGGGTAATCACTGGGAAATTCCACACCATTGGAATCATTATACCTTGGGCAGCTCTCTGGGCCCTCATATGAAATGTTTGTTGAGTACATATCCATGAGGAGGCTCTGAAATGCCACTAAGCCTTTGTGCATTGGAGTTGTGGAAAAGCCACCACCTCTCATGTAGCTGCTTAGCAGCACACACAGAGCCTGCACAGAGGTCATATGGGAGAGAAAGGGATTATTTATAAGGCTAATATAACCTTCCTACTAAAGCCCAGAACTACTGCTAAACAGCCAAATAACGGAAGAAAAAGCTGTCCCATGCCTCTGGAACTAAGGAATTCTGTGGAATGCAATTCCCCAAGCAAAAACCATCCAGGCAGACAGACTGGGAGATAACACACTCCCAGAAAACTGCATAACTCATCACTCGCTGCAGCACAGGACATAGGGAGCATCCCTAAAGCACATCTCCTTCTCCCCCACCTGCTCTCCTGACATCCTCTCTGCCTAACACTCACTTCAGCAAATGCTAGCATGAGGCTTATCTCATAATTTTGCGTGGCCATTATCTGACAGCAATGGCAAATTTTGCTGGCATGTGAGGTAAAAGGGGCTAGGGCAAGATAGGAGGTCAGTGCAATCTCAGATATTACTTTGGAGGCTCCATACTCTTCTGCTATCCACCAGGAAACTGGGCCTGCAGGTGCATCCTGCATTCATGTTTCTGTGAGGCAAGTACTCAGGCACTGACAACGTTTAAGACAGCAGCAGATTTTCACAAGTGAATCTGTAGGCAAAAATATGTTGCCATCTTCCAAGGCCTGTTCAGACACTGACAGTCACCCCTCAAGCTATGTAACTCCCTTGTTTCCGCAAGTATCCATTTCTCCCAGCAGCTTCCCCACCCCAGACCACTGTTTTCTGATCTGAAAATAAAACACCCCTGTTTATGGCACAATCGTGTGGCTTTAAAGCTGAGCCCAGAGGCTTGTCATAATTCCTAGCCTCCCTGCCTGTAAGCTGGGGAGAGGCTGCCAGTGGCTGTGACAGCATCTGTACAGCCACACACACCCGGCTCGGAGGCAGCAGCGCCGGTCTGTTGCAGGATGCTGTCAGAAGGGGGCAAAATCCATCTGCAGTGCGTGCTTGCTCCTGCTTTCTCCGCGCCTGCTTTCTCTGCCACCCTTGCATCCGTTCAGCCCCGAGCCCTCTGGCGCACTCCGGCCAGGCGGGCTGCCGCTGCGGAGGGGACACTGTCACGGCTCTCAGCAGGAAGGGCAGCCAGGACAGTCTGCAGCCTGGCCAGGGGTGCTCCCCGAGCCCCAAACAGCAGCCCATGACCACCATGAGCACCAGCTCACCCCGTTCCGCCTGGAACCCCCTCCATGGGGCTTGCGGAGTGGCCGCAGGACAAGAGGGCTGCCGGATGAGGGTTTACAAGTGCGTGCTGTGGGCAAGGCCAGGCTGAGCCTGACCACTGAGTCCCTGCGTACTTATTGCTGAGATGGCTCTTGGTGCTGAGAGCAGCAGAAAAACTGATGGGAATTGCAAGCAATGGGTGAGAAAAATGGGGCAACAGGGATGACATACTCCCTTTTGGGGAATGGGGTTAGATCCTCCTTCTCCTTGTACATTCTGTTGTTCAAGAGATTGCAGACACAAAACATGTCAAAGGTGGGATAGCAGCGTCCTACTGACTCCACACAGAGCCCATCCGCCCACAAGATTTGGGGAATATCACAAGAGAAACCACAAAAGGGGTTTGGAAGTCAGGGAGCACAGAAGGCTTCCAAACAGCTTTAAATCCTTCTCTACACTACTTTTGGAGTCAGTTTTCAGTTTTAGAAAAGCCTCAGTGCCAGGGACACCATCATGTCTCAGTGCACTGTGACTTTCAAGTGCCTGTGAGCTAGTAGTTTAGGGATGCTTGTGGGGTGACTTCCACCAAATAAATAAGTCTGGAAAAACAGGAACATGGAAGGAATAGGAAGCAGACAATTCCCCTCAAATACTAAAAACTGCACCATCCACCATCCCCCCNGTGAGTAAGCAACATTTTTTCTCTCCTCAACTCCTCAGCTGGCCTGGTGAATTCTATTTCTGTACACATCAATGAGTCCCTTCTCCTTACATCATCTGACATGCCTACAGTCAACTCCTGTGAATTTCCTGCAAGTCTTACTATAGCTGGCAGCTGCCCTTGAAGCCCCTCAGATAGCAGACTTGCAAAGTTCACTGCAAAAGAGCTTTCACTTCCCTCCCCCCTATCTTCTAAGCTTGGCATTTGAGGAGGGCAGGAGAGGAAAGGAACAGAAACGGGGACATCCCTAAGCCCCAGGCTGCCTTAACTATTTCTTCTACACCTGTGGCACAGCACAGAATGACATTATCCTCATCTCCAGTTTCTGTGTTACAGCACAGTCCCAGTGTGACACGGGATGTGTTGGGGCTGCTACCATGCTGGCAGTGGGATCATTCTCCTTGAAAGATGCAGTGACCTCTGCAGAACCCTGGCAGCAGCCACACTGCTCCCTGGGAGAGAAACTGGAGAACTGATTGATGTCTAACAGAGGTGGCAAAGGTGGGCAGGATGAACTGATAGCCACTGTACACCAGGATCAGCATGTGTTGTGTAGTAGACTTGCTGCGGGATCTCAGGAGGGCATGGTCTCAGTTTCAAGATTTTCAGCTCACAGCACCCACCTGACATCAGCCCTATGGACCAGCCAGACACAAATCCATGAGGAAACCCAGCTGGGATCTCTCCTTCTTTCTCAAGCAGCTCTAAGGCTCTGGTCAGGTTGACAGAGGGCTTATTTTTGCCTGTCCCTTGGGACAACCCCCTCCTGAAGCTCTCAGGCTGGGCAGGAGAGAGGTTAGCAGAGATACTGCTAGATCAAAACACCAACAGAAAGCTGAGAAAGCCTAGACATCCCGAGCCATGAAGCTGCCTGCTTCACAATGCTTCACTCCAATGGCTGGGAGTTCCTGTTCCTGCTTTTAGGTATGTTAGCAAGCCTGTACAGCAGAGCTGGAGAGAGGGAAGGAGGGATAGAGAGGGAAGCACAGAGCTGGGAATTAAGGACTTTCACACACAGACTCCGAGAGCACCTTCCTAACATAACACCCCATATGCAGATGTGTGCAGAAGAGAACTGTGTGCAAGCTTAACAGATAAACAACCTGAGGTCTTTTTTGTTTCTTGTGCACAGGATTTGCTGGAGCAGGGAGATTTTGCACACTTTGTTTATGTAGTCAGCAGCCTATTTCTGATAATCTGAAGTTTTCCTCTATTTAAAACATTCCTTGAGCAGACATCAGCCCCCATGTAAAACAACTGTTCACAGCAATTACAGCAGTCAGAGAAAGAAAAACATTTCATACCTTCAAAATGAAAAACCCTTTAGGGAAAGCTTGTTTTTCCCTGAGCACACCAAAAGAGGGAAAAAGAGGTGCTGGCCCATGGCAAGCAGGAGATGGAAAGGCTTGCCAATATTTTCTTAGCCCCACAAACCACCTTACATACTGACAGTGGTAGGCAGTAGTATGTGACAAAACATCTCTGTCTGTCTGACTCTGTTCTTACTGTGTAAGAATGCTTACATTGTGAAAACTTGGCAAGCATCTTGTTGGCCAAAATATTTAAGAACAATATCCTGAAGAAATTCATTGCAAATACTTACATACAACTGTATTATTACACAGTATCTTATTCTTAATGTGCCCTACTAAGTTGCTGGTCACTCTTTAGTCTTATTGTCAACTATGCAGATCTAAGAAAAGATATACAGATTAAACTGTTGCTTCAGGGATTTCCCCCTCTCATTTCCAGGATCAACCCCAATTTTTCATTTAGGCTTTAGTTAGCTATCCTGCTGAAAAACTGCAGGTCTCTCTCCTGGAGCTCTGTTGGAAACAGGAGAGAAATGGCAAAAACTTTTTTGCCATTTGTAAGTGAGCAAAACTGACCTGGAGTCAGAGAAATCAGAGCAACAGAGGAGGGAGAAGCTATTTTTATCAATTCACTTTTTATTTCTTTTTCTTTCTTTTTTCTTTTAGGCAAGAACCATATTTTAAGCTGCTAGTCCCTATTTTTCTCTAAATTCTCTGAGGAGCTGGCAACGGATGGCAGGGCCTGACCTCCAAAAAGAAGTAAGAGCAATTAAAAGGATAACAAATCCAGGGTCATGTAGGAATTTTGCAGCTGTCACTGTGCAGCACATCAAGGCCCTCCCAGACCTCGCAGTGGGGGTGAGGACAGGATTCTTGTTGCTCTCGTTGTAGCTCCCGTGCTGCCTGAATGGAAGGAAGTGCTCCACCAACCACCAGCTGTAGAGGAGATGTAAAAGAGGCTTGGCATTCCACAGCTGCATCCAGGGGAGAAGGAGGGAAAGATGAAGGATGTTAGGTGATGAAAGACTGGTTAAGTTAAGATGGCTGTCTAAAACATTTCAGAGGAATTAAAGAAAGGAGATATCAAGAAAGATGTTGAACCATAAGCCTAATTAGTGTAGCAGTGTAGTTATAGTCACGATAGCCTAAGGATACAATTAGACATGTCTAGAGAGAGAGGCTGATCTTGGTGTTAAACCATAAAGGTAGGGGACAGGATAATACCAGTTGCAGTCTGGTGCTGGCTCCCGATCCTGATGCGTTGCAGGGATGCCTTGTGATTCCAGTAGGAAACCTCCAGTTTCCTGGTAGCTTGGTTTCAATGTTTCCAAATGTTTCTAAACCAGCACCAGGAATTCCCAAGACCAAGGTGAGGCATTTTTATGGCATTCAGCCATCAGGGTCCCTTTTAGTACATCGTGGATTTGCAACTGGAGATATTAGGGCAGAAGCTGCTAAGAGAAAGCAAAGCTGGTTGCCAAAAAGAGCCAGGAGCAATAAAACACCAAAAGAAAATGCCCTAAATGAGCCTGACACATCTAAACCAGCTGTTTTCACATCTCAGTTTTGTGGAAGAGATGTTGAAGGAGACACAACCTTTCACTTTGGTATTACAGAATATCATTCCTAAGCTGACTTTGCTGATGCTAAGTCTGGGCTTTGGTAAAACAAGCAAAGATGTCACGGTGGGCCAGCATCATTCACACCTCGGCTCTGAGGCATCAGCTGTTTGTCAGTCCCTCTCTACCCAACGCTGCCACCCTCTTCACTCTGCCTTCGCGGGAAGGAGTTGTGACAGCGTGAACAGGAGGAGATAAATTGGAGATTGAGGCTGACACAAGCTACTTCTCTGCAAACCTCAGCAGCCAGGAGCTCGGCTCGCCCTGCATGCAGCATTCAGGCGTGTGCAGGGCCCGCCCCAGGCCAGCAGCCACCTCACCCAGCAAGTCTCAGCAGCCTGCCTTAGCCTACACTCGGCATGGCTCGAGCAGCATCCTCCGTGCCTCCACCTGCAAATGCCATGGGAAACATGCTTTTTTCTCCCCAAAACACCGCGGTGAAACTTTTCTAGCATATGGAAGTGAGAACTTGTGAGATGCGAGGGGAGATGCCAGCAGAGCCCTGTTGCAGAGAGCCAGGAGAGATGTCTGACTCAGTGACACCTGACAGAAATGTCAGAAGTCCATGGCTTATGCGGACATGAACCCAAGGCTTCTCAGGGATACACCCAGGCACATCACAGACATCCTGACAGAGGATTTGCCTTGAAAGCACACACCATCCAGCGACCCAGGCAGGTAAAATGCATTGGTGAATTGGCAGCATCCCCAGATACGTGGGCATGGGCAGAAATCCTGCATAGGCCCTGGACTTTGATCCAGCCCTGAGGGGTCTCAGCAGGAGGCAATGTTTACCATACCACTTCAGTGCCAGCTCCACATTGTCCATGGCATGAAATGACTGACATGCTGGCGCACAAAGGTAAAAAAGGACAGATTGATTTATTGATCAAGGAAAGACACAGTCTCCTTGACAGAGATGCACTGTCAAATGATGGCAGGACGTGCTGCTAAAAGCCCTCCAGATTGATTACTTTACCTGCCACCTGATCCTTCATTGCCCTGGGCTCTGGCAGGTGAAGAGCAAGGGAAGATTTACATGTGGCTGGAAGTCAGAACAGGAAAATACACAGGAATGAAAGCTCCAGGGGTCTGGCCAGGACACAGCAGCCCTCCTCTCCCCCACCTGCCACAGGGCTGGAAGGTCCCTGAGCCATTGGGCCAGCCAAGGTGGCAGGAAGACCAGCGAAACTTCATTGTGCAGCCAACCGAAAGTGGCACTGTGGCAAGTAACACCTGCACATCCTGAAACAATGCCATTTCCCTTCCCCATCTGTTCCCTTCTCTAGGATTAAACCACTCCTGTCTGTATGATTATATGGCCTGTGTGTGCCCTGGGGACTGTGGAGAGTGTAGCCAGGCACTTGGCCTGGTACTGCTGTCAAATCCTGCAACACAGGCACTCTGCCCACTGCAGGAGGTAATGCCATGGCCCACATCCCAGGACAGGACATCAAGCCGGTGCACCCATGGAAAATGGCCACTTCATCAGCTGCAGCAGGTTGGTGCCAATACATGAGGGAGCTCTGTTTTGGGGCTGCTCTCTTTTGTCACTGCTTGTGAACCCTGAGGCATCCAGAGTGGCTCTCTCTTAGTGTGAGCTAATGACAATAAACCTAACCTAAGGAGAGAAGAACATTGGAAAAACCATTTTCTTGAACTTCTAGGGCCCAATTTACTATTTCTGCATTGGTTCCCTCTCCACTCTTGCTTAAATGGGATCCTCCCCTATGTGACAAGAAGTTTGACTGAGCCTTTCCATCAGCTTGCTCAGGAGACAGTCTGAGCCACATTAGGGAAGAGGCAGGGCCTTATCACAGCAGCAATTCAAGGCAGCCTGCCTGTGACATGACATGGATGCACCACTCAGCACCACATCAAACCTCAAAGCTACTCAGGTGGGCAGGTCCCAACTTCACTGCATAAACATGTTGAACCAAGCACGTCACAAATTTGTAATGAGCTTGTTTAGAGAGATGTAGCAGGAGGCAGGCAGTAGAGGAGAGACATAACAAAGTGTGTCCCTTAAATGATT
Organism: Anthoscopus minutus; assembly: GCA_013399455.1. Classification (NCBI taxonomy): domain Eukaryota; kingdom Metazoa; phylum Chordata; class Aves; order Passeriformes; family Paridae; genus Anthoscopus; species Anthoscopus minutus. The sequence continues at coordinate 234,963 of VWYI01045494.1, forward strand.
CTGTGCTGGCAAATTTACCAGGAACAACATGTTGAGAAAATGCCACTCCAGAGCTGCTCTCATACCTGTTAAAGGGTTTGATATTCCCAATACATGGCAGCTCTATCTTAATTCTGTGGGCGATATGACCAGCTTTGGCTGCACACCAAATCCAGATGGCTCACCACCTCTCTTGTGGAAAGTGTAAATAATACAGCAGACCAACCACAGGAAAAACAGTGATCCCAAAAAGGCAGAGATGTGAAAAGCTAATTTGACTTTTGAACAAGCATCTAAATTAACATCCTCCCAATAGCCTCTTTTCCGGACTGCAGCAAATGCCATGAATGACTGAAGAATGCCCAACCCAGACACATGGGAAAGGCAGGAGTACAACAGGAGGTGGCATGAGGAGAGGATGTGCACTAGACAAGGCAGGTTAGCATTTTGATGGACACAACTGATGTCATTAATCTTTGCTTCTGTAATGCCTTTGACATGGTTCACGCCAACATCCCTGTTGATAGACTGGAACAATATGGGTTTGATGGATGGAATAGAAGATGGATAACAAATAAGGATGGATGGAATAAGTTGCACTCAATGGATTAGTGGTCCAAAGGGAGACGAGTAACAAGTGATGTTCCTCCAGGGGCCATATCAGGCCTGGTACTGTTTGACACCTTTATTAATGACACAGTAAGGTTGAGTCCACCTCAGAGAGTTTGTACATGACAGGAAGCTGAGGGTTGTTATCCGCAAGGACCTTGGCAGGTTTGTGAATTGGGCCCATGAGAGTCTTATGAAGTTCAACAACACCAAGTGTAAGGTCCTGCACCTGCATCAGGGTAATTCCTAGTAGGAATCCAGACTGGGGAATTAATTGATTGAGAGCAGCCCTATGGAAAAGAACATGGAGACACTGGTGAAAAAAATTCTAGATATGAGCCAGCACTGTTTTTTTTCCCAGCTCAGAAACCCAATTGTATCCTGAGCTGCATCAAAAAATGTGCCACCAGCAGGACAGGGGAGGTGATTTTCCCCCTTGACTCTGCACTCATGAGACTCCAACTGGAGTACTGCAGCACCTCTGGGGTCTATAGCATAGAAAGACATGGGCCTTTACAACTGAGTCCAGAGGGTGGCCACAAGAAAGCCTGGAGCACCTCTCCTATGAAGAATGGCTGAGAAACTTTGGTTTGTTTAGCCTGGAAAAGATAAGGCTCCAAGGACACCTTATTTTGGCCTTACAATATGTAAAGTGTGCCTATAAGAAAGATGAAGAGCAACTTTTCACCATGTTCTGTAGTGCCAGGACAAGTGGAAACAGTGTTATCCTACATAATGGTCCCATCTAACGCAAACCATTCTTTGACTCTGTTGAGTTCTCTAATCCCTTATGCTGGAGTTCAGCTTGGCCCTGCGATGTGAGATCACCTCCCAGTCCTGGGATTGAGCAAAGCAGTGAAAAGGAATAGTATCAATATGAAGAATCATAATTCTGTTTCTTCTTTCACTGGCACTTCTATTCAAAGAACTTGAAATCTTTTTAAAGTAGTGTGAGATTAATCTCATTCATCACCTCATCTCATTCCCTCCACATGTCACAGCCCAATTTCACCCTGAGCTCATACATATGTACAGTTAAGCAACAACCAATTTTATGGAAAGAAGATGGTGATTTGAGTGTTTCTGGTTTTGGAGGGTACCTGGATATCTGGAAGAGCTGCTGCATCCTAAAGGGGCCTCATGTTTGCAATACAGCATCTCAGAATTTCATGGCAGAAAGAGGTATGACTTCCCGCTGGGGCCAAAGAAACTGGACCAACAGCTTCTTTCTCAAAAATTTTTGTAGTGAAATGTATTTTAGATTCTCCATCTCTCTGACTCTAGAGCTGGAGAAAGAGGTAACAAAATGAAGTCAATGAGAAATCTGCCTAAATTCACAGGAGCAGTAGAAGGGAAAAAAATATGGTAAAACTTCCTTGCAACAAAGTAATGTTTTGCCTGTGAAGGGATTTCCATTGATAATCTTGGAGATGGGAGAACAAAAACAGAGGGAGACATCTGTCATCATATTTAATGGTGCTCCTTGTTGTAGAGTTTAAATAATTAAAGAAGATTCATCCAAGTAGAAAGAAAGATAGGATTAAGTAAAAAAAAATGGAAAATGGAAAAAAGATCCTATGCAGTTGTGTAACTATTTTCCCTCTGGGCCTGGGAAATGTTTCTGCTAAGCAAGCCAAGACAATGCTTAAGATTCAAACTACTGCTTGCTAGGGAAAGGGAGGGAGGGCAGCGGGAGAATACTGCAAAAACATTTGACTACATCTGCTACCCACTCATTATTGTAGTAGAGAGAGGTAGGGATAAATCTGACTGCATGTGTGAGGGCAGCAATTGGTTGTTAGGTTTCAAAGATGCTATTACACCCTAGAGGAGCAGGGACATACACAGGTGACATTCACCAATTTCAATGGGGCGGAGGGAAATCACACATTGGAATGAAGTTAATAAGCAATGCAGAGGGCAGGGTCCATGACTGCCAATCTGATTTCTATAATTGGTGTGATTACTACTATTGTAACTTAAACACAACAGCAAATCACTTGCTTAATTGAATTTTCTTTCTGTGTATGGCTAGGATGGGGGAGGACACAGAGGAGGATGCAAATTTCTCCTGCAGCTGTGTGTGCCTTCTCAGCCATGAAACAAGCAGAGGGGTCATGCCGTTGGGGGGCAGCCCCAGGGACAGAAGGGGGAGATTAGAGGGGCCTAAGACAAAGCAGGGCAGCTTTACATGCATGATTTTCATGGAGGAGGATGTTCTATGTTTCTAAATGGTGCCAACACCTTCACTGCACTGAAAGTGACTATTTTGCACAGGACTTAGTGAATGCTTCACAGCACACCACGAGATGATAAAGCTTCTCAATGAACTACTGGGGGGGTCAGGCAAATGGCCATGCTGCATCCAGTGCTCACACTCTCAAATACATCCCCTTCTACCATCAGCAAAAGCCAGAAAGGAATATATTTTAGATCAGCCTGTGAGACCTGTTTATTCTCTGCAGCGTTTTTTCCCTAAAAGACATTTGCAACAGCCAGGAGACTCTCCAGAAACGCAAAAAACAACCCATCACATTGTCCTCTGAATTGCCAGAAAAAAACCCATGACCTAAAAATATGTATTATCTCTGTGTTGTGGCATTCCATCTCTGCTATATCTTACAAGGAGATTCACACAGAAAGACAGAGCTCCTCAGGCCCCCTATATCTTGTCTGGAGGGAGCACCCACTTGCCTCATTGACTGTTTTCAGATAATAACTCATCTGTTTTCAAGTGCCATTTTGAACCTGTCATTACAGACAGACTCATCAGAACCTTCATACTTTGGCAGGCTGAAGAGTAGTGGGTTTTTAACAGGACCAAGCACTATCTTGTATTTGCAGATTTTGTGCAGGGTGTCCTGTTGAGGGACAGTGTAGGTTTAAAATGTGGATTCAAAACTTTTAGGTCACCCTGTCTCTTCTGTAAGACTGCATAAAAATATCTACTGAATTGATTAAATTCAGTGCACTTGAAGTATTCCTAATTCCCTGGATGAGAAACCCTAATGTCTGCTCCAGAAAAAAAAAATAGAAAAAACACAACATAAATGAGCAGCAAATTTTGCTATGCCCAAGATGGCAATATCACAATACTTCCCTTAGAGTTTTCCATGTATGTATTTTATAGCATGCTACACAAACTGAGAAACATTGCTTTTTGACAGGGAACCTGAGACGTGCACAGGTGCAGAAACCCAAAACTGCAGGCAGGGCTTTGAGCAATGCACCATTCTTCTGACCATACCCAGACCTTGGGCATCTGTATAACTTATTTAATAGCCAAACTTGATGTACCTGTCTCACAGGAGCCTTATTCATGAGTATGTTGAGTACAGTAAGACAAGAAGGAGTTGAGGCATAAATGAAACCTTGCAGAGGGTCTTTCCATGAGTGCTTGGGTGGAATTTTTGGAACTTCCACAACTCCATCCCTAGAAGTTATTGTTTATTTTTCTCTTTAAACTTGTCTTAATCTAGCACAGAAAACCAGGGAATGGGGAGGGACTCTGGAAAAACATGATCCCTGATCCCTTCAATAATATATCTCCCCTACAGCTGCACAAAAATAAAATATTAATTTATTGATTTGAAACAGAAAGAAGGACGAAGGGGGAAAAATTGACTGGGGCTATGCAATGTTTTCATCATATATTTATGTTTACGTTCATACATAATGCTTCCATGCATCACCTTCCACTCCTATATCTGCTTGTCACTCCACGTTTCCTTCCTTGAGAAAGGAGACAACAAAAACTGCGCTGTGGCCAGGGCACTGGTGGCAAAAATTATTTTTCCCTGAGAGCCTTAGGTTGTATTTTCATGGACTTCATCAGAGTTCTTACCTATTTGACTGTCACATCAAGCCTTCTTCATGCCCTGAGCTTCTAAGAGGACAGAGAGTGAAGATATATGAGACTTCTTTGTTACCTAGAGAAGGCATGATGACTTTTGGAAAATAAGCCACTTTCACACCATCCCAGCTCACGGAAAAATGTTAATATGTCTTGATGGGATACTAAAGTCTTTATGATGGTATAAAAGCACTAGGAAGAGACATAAGTATGAAGCATGTCTTTCAGATCAGATTTGGGAAATGGGCCTCCAGTAATGTTAGCATTTCAGTTGGGAAATGTGCAAATACAGGCCATTTATCATCTTCAGGTTTTTCACTCTGTCCAAATAGATATCTGTCTAAAATAACATGTTCTAAACCCCATCACTCTCCACTCCACAGGAGAAAATCTCTGTCATTCTACAGAGTCAGCCCAGTTTATCCCCAAGGTTATGGGGAAAAATACCTATTTTTTTTATTTATCTCAATTTTGAAATAGGAAAAGAGCCCCAAGGAAGTCCCACTATTAACAAATAGGGCAACCAAAAGGTAACAAAACTAATGCAAAAACATTTTTCTTCCCCCACAGACTCAGCTCTCCTATATAAAAATTATCAGCCTGCCCATCTATTCCCATCAGAGAGAATCCCACTCCAGCTGCACTAGCACTCAACAAATGGCCTGTCAAACAGATGGGCTTTGCAACAAGCTCGTTAGGTCTTTCTTTTTAAAGACAGCACTACTACATGGCTAAGTTTGGCTTCTGTTTCACCTAGTTTTCAGAAGGGCACATGCATGCAAATAGATCTACAGTACAAAAAAACCTCAGCATTGCTAAAACATTAAGACTGAGAAATAAAGCTTAGAAGTCAAGCCATTCCATATGTTAAAGTTGCTCCTGCACCATTGATTCTAGGCCATTGTACATCCTATTTATCACATACTATATATGAAATTGTACATTTCACAGGTAAAATAAGAAAAGAGAACCTATATATATTCCAGTGTGCAATGTGATCAAGTTAATGTTGCAGAAAAAACCCAAGCTCTTGGAATATTCTCAATTCCATCTTAGATTTATATTCTTAATATTACATTACCTTGTAACCTTATGCTTCCACCTATATCCTTGTTGTATCTGTTTCTTATCTTTTCCCCATTTTATACACAGTGTCTGCAAAGCCTTACACAGGCACTGAATTTGTATGCACTGTAAGAAATCAAACAGAGGGTCAATGCTCAACATTTTGACTGGAAACTTACTGGTTCTGGAACTCTCCTTATTGTGTATTATTAGAGGGCTCTCTAACCTGGATTCCTGATTGACATTTGGGAACTGTAATTTCCACAGCAGCAATTTTAATCAGTTATAATTGAAAAACACTGCTAAGCAGATTCTTAATGCTTTTTAGGATCTGGACTTTAGATCACAAGCTTTCTGGGGACTGGAACAGTTCTTTGATATATTTTTGTACACTGCTAATAGTGGCACCAAGGCTTCTAAGTATCATTACAAGACACACAGTAAGTTAGTAAGTTAGGGACAGGTGACAGATTACATTTAGATTCTGCTTTTCTTCTTTTCAATGACAAGAAGAAAAAAGGAGTCAAAACAATTTTGCTGTTTCCATAACCTGAGGCCTTAGGAGCTTTAAAACTGTACAGTGTTTACCACAATTTTCTATCCCAGTTACTCCAGCCTCTTGATTATCTACATGTCAAGGGTGATGCTCAAGTTAAGAGTGAAGGTCAGGCCCTGTAGAGTGTCCACGATCTCCAAGAGTGGAGCAGCTGAGCACTTTGGCCTTGAGAACCTGTGACTCTCATCATGCACAGCTAATTGCCCCAAGCTTCCAGGGTACATCAGCTGCATACAGAACAATTTAGTCTCTGTAGGTAACCAGTCGTGGTGGATTCAGCAGTATAATTCTCCACCTGACTGCATGGCTAAAATGGCCTGGCAGTTAAAAGGTCAAGATATTCACCTGTACATTGCTTTAGTGTCCAAGTCAGCCACTTTTCCACTCTTTTAGTACTTCTGAATAATGAAAACGTCAACATCTTTCTTCATCACAAGTAAGATGTTTGATTTGGAAAGCTGTGCAAGTCAGGGTTCTGACATGCTTCTGGTACTGTGTGTAATTGCAGAAGTGAGCTGTCCTATGCCATCAGGAAACAGTGACGCACTGCAAGTCATGCCTGGATCTTCCAGCAGCAAGGCTAAATATCTCAACTGGTCTCACTTTTATTTTATGTTCAAGGAACACTGCAGACGTAAAGAATAAAAGAAAAACACTCTCCATGAAAGAGAGGCAGCAAGTCTGTACCTGAAGTGAGACACAAGAAACCAAATGCCCACAAGAGAGAAGGAATTTTCTGTCAGAAAAGATGCAGAATGTAGAGAGCAGGTAGCAAGGAAGACAGATGCTGAAAGCCAACATTAACGGGTGCCTTAAGAAATGTAATGCTGATGGATGGGTAGACAGATGCTAAATATGTAATCTCCTTGCAGATGGACAGTAACACGCAACAGAAATGCTATCAAGAAGGAAATGCTGCATGTTTGAGCAGATATCTCACAGCACAGGGAATCAATGAATGGCTGTATCTTTGGCTCTTTCCATTTGTGTCACATTTAGCTTGAAACAGAGACCTGAGTTGAGTTACCCAGTTCATGCTCTCTTTCAGTCATTCCTTTACCAGACACCTTCCTGTTCATGTCTGATAGTAAGTGCCAAAGAGCATGGATCTGTAGACATTTCCAGATTACCAGGGTGACTCAGGTGAAAAAAAGAATCAACCATCCATGAACCTTCTTGGTCCAAACAAGAGGCAAATCCAAACCTGATTACTTCTACCTTTCATGACTTCCATCCAAACAATTCTCAAACACTTCTGTAGTTTTAAGCCACATATAGAAATTGCTTTCTGACTAAGACTAATGGAAATCTCCCAGGAAAATGTGTTCTCTGCTGATTTCCAGATCCAAGAGATGTCTTGATAAATGCTGGAAACTCTCTGATATTTGACAGTGTTTCAACCAACCTCTGAACTTTGAGGGCAGATGGCTATCACCATGATATTCCTTCAGCCACAGAGAGCCCAGACAAATGTGTCTAAACCATCAAGTCTCTCTAACACATCTTCTGAAGATATGGAAGATGCTACCAATCCAGTATGCAGCACTTCCTCAGAGCTTTTCCTCTGACACACACAGAAACTACATGCATGGCAGAGGAAAAGCATGTGCAGCAGCCAGCCTAGCAGAAGCCAAACAGCAGATGCAGGACTATTTGTACTTCTGGGAGTTAAAATATGTGGCTCATCGCTATCCTCAAGCAAAACTCATCAATGTCATTAGCAAGCACAGCTCTGCTCAGTCAGATTGTGCTCATTGCAGTGGATTTTTCAGTCACTTTTCTTGTGTGCAGTTATGTGGCCAGCAGTCCCTAAACTTCCCAGCATATGTGGCTTTGTCTTGCCATGAAACTCTGTCTGTACATTCTGTGGAGATGGAATCTCAGGATGAGGGCAGCTGTGGTCTGTTCCTATCTTGAAGTTAATGACAGCTATCAGCCACTGCCTGTACCAACTGGTGAATGCCCATGTATCAGCAGAGCTGAGTGTGCTGGAGCTGCAATGATTTTTAAGAAGAGATGGGTTTCTAGACAGAGCCCCTGCAGTGGTGCCGCCAGCATCCTGCAGGATGTGCTACCACTGCCTAGTATGGACCAAGCCATCAAGTGTCACTGGCCTGGGAAAAAGCATTTCAAAACAGACAGGAGATACTGATTCACCCATGTAACTCCTCTCTCTCTGATGGACAGTCTCCTCTAAATGACCCCCTGAGAACAGGCAGTTAAACTATGCAGCTGATGAAGGCAGTGACTGCTCTCAGTTTGCCCCGCACCATGACCCCAAACTGTAAGGGAAAAAGATGCAGAAGGATCTGGAAGTTTAGTTCAGATCTCTTTTTGCCTTTCTTCTCCTGGGACATCCCCTGATGTGGCTTAAGAAAAAGAAGGTGGGTGGGCGTGATCTATGGTGGCTGTCCATGTGTCTTGGAAATAGAAGAAACCTCTTGTAGCACTTCCTGACTCAGGGCTCAGGCAGAAAGAGATTGAAAAAAAAAAACTCTGAAGACATATGACAATGGCTGAGGAAAATATTAGTTACAGAAAAAAAAAATAGTGGAGAAATGCAGGAGAAAAATAAGGACCAGAAAATGCAGAGCTAGCTATGTGACAAGAATATTGGCAGACACAACAGCAATGACAACAGTTGTTTTTCCAGGTATTTTAAAGACTGCAGACTTTAGTGTGTGGGCTTAATAAGTCTTTCAAACAACCGTAAAGCATTTATTTTCCTTATTTCCCTGCTTCTTTCTCTATCCCTTTCCTCCTTCTTTAGGTTTTGGGGCCTTTTTAAATTTTATTTTTATTTCTGGGTTTTTTAGTGTGAATCTTTACCATTCTTCTTCTCCCTTATACAACACTTTCTCCCTTTTTTTCCAAGCATATGCTGCTCATTGTCTCACCCTCCTTGCCCATCAGAGGGACACTTGTAGGAAGGTAGGGGAACACATCTGATCTGAACTTGTCAGAGGAAATTTGATAAATGTCACGAGAATGAAAGATGATAGAAACTTAAGAGTTTCTCTTTCCCTCTTTTCAGTAACTGTGCCTGAGGAGCCATAGCCCCCCACTGCAGAGCTGACAAGCTAAACAGAGCTGAGAAACGAACTGTCACTGTTTGGATGGGAGAAACTGCAAATAACAGTGTTAGTGACTCAGAAACTCAGCAGTGCTGCTGCCGAATTCTAAGAGGGACATGCTGGGTGCAGTTTTGAAGGGCTCCCTCCATGACTACCAACCCTTACGCTTTGTTTCTTAAAAAGTGACAGGCAATTGAAAACCTTCATTTCACCAAGTGGGTCTTTGGGTTTGCCTGCATGGGGAATTTTTACCACTCACACGTAAGGTGAGATTTTCAGAAGATATCCCTGAACCCACTAACCCCACCGGTGTTCTTAGTGAACACAAAATAGAAGAGTGGATTCAAATCACAACAGTGAGGTTCAATCCCAATGAGGAAGCTTTTATTTTGGGGTTTGCAACCCTTTTATGAAGTGTTCCAATACAGGTCAACATGATTGGCTAAAGGAACCACCTCTCTGGTCCCATTGGTGGAACAAGAGAAAAACACATTCAGAATATCTGTGTGACATTGAGAACCAAAACCTATTTACAAAAAACAATCTTTGAAAGAGAAGTTTCCCAAAAGACTTTCTCTTGGGAACTTTTCCAGATGAACAGGCTGACAACTCTCTCAGGCTCAGAAAATCATGTCCACACACTGGGTAACTCATCCTCCCTCACAAGCTGAGGGAGCTTCATTCACCTGAGCTCCTCCTGAGCAGCTTTCCCAGCAGCCTGGGTAACCCCACCCAATGCGTTACCACAATGACAGCCACCAAAATCCACACCTCTCATTACAACTGCACCACCTGCCCACACGGACCAACCCTTAGGCTCTAAGGTCACGCTCAACACTAATCCAAGAACAGAAATTTGCCAATGCCATGGATGTACTGTAATCCCTGTGCTGCACTTTGCATTTGTACACAACCTACCCAGCCATTCCTTGTAGAGGCAGAGGCAGCTGTATGTTGGTTTAGCTGATGTGGTGGGAGGAAATTCTCACTCTGTTAAACACCTGTTATATTCTGTCGCAAAGGAGGCTGCACTTTGGTACCGGTACACATATCACGCACGTCTGCTGTAAGGAACTTTGGGATCAATGAAATTAAATGAGCTACTGAAATATATGCTAATATTCCAACTAGATACATAAACCAGAAGACTGGGTGGTTTAAAATGTGGTTTATGAATATGCAACACTCAATTTAAAATAATTGTGCAGTTCAACAAATACAAAAAGGGGAAATTTGGGGACAGACTCTGTTTGGTAGTCTTGTTTAATTGGCTATAATTTCTACTTCACAGCAGTATTGATTTTATAATGTGTCATAACCAGAGTTGGGAAAGTTATGGAATCTGTATTACAGGAGAATTTTCCCCAGTTCAAACATGGTTTCTCTCACTATCAAAACCCCCTCTCTTTTGCATTTGCTTTCTGCACTCACATTCAGCAGTTGGGAACTGTTCCCATTAAATGCTGGCACAAAGCCATTTCCAGCTTGCCAACCCACGTAACAGTAAAGGGCAGAGAACAAAGAAGAAGCTCAAACATATGCACACATTCTCATCGGAAGTTGTACTTTATATTGCACCAGACACTCTGGCCACAGCAAAAACAAAAGAGCTCCCAAAATCTCCTGCTGCAGCTCTGCTTCCAAAGCAATCAGAGAAGTCAGCTGCATACACCTAACTGTGTAAAATGTTTGTGTGCACAGATGTAACTGGGCATGCACAGGCTACCTCTAAACTCCCACACAAAGAGATGCAGAGATGCTCAAATTTCCTAGGAGTGATAGTTGGGCACAAGCCTGAGGAGAGGAAACATCTTTAAACGAGTTCCAAATAGTCTTATGTTCTTCTGTGTTCTATTTTCATAAATTGATTCCTCTTCCAGGGAGAGTGAAAGCCACTGGTTTCTTCATAACACCCGCTGGCTACAGGAAATATCCTCAGCAAATCATGAAAACAAGGGAGGAGAGTGTGATCTACCACAGCAAAGGTAGATTCAACAGCAAACCTCTGATACTTGCTGCTCATCTGACTTAAAAAAAACATAAAAAGGAAGGGGAAAAATAGGGAGAAAGAAAGAAGGAGGGGGCGGGGGGGAAAGGAAAGCAAGAATACAAAAAGAGCCATAGAAGTAAGCAAACAATCATTCTTTGAGTAAAGTCAAGGCAATTGTCCTCAGCTAACAGACATTTGTAACAGACGATGCAGAAGTGCAGAGCCAGTGAATCTCTGTAATTATCCTTCCAGGTCTAACCACCAACTTGATGCTTTTGAAAGGAACAGAGACCACCTCTTTTACAAGAAAATATGAGGCCAGTGGGGGACAGAAGGCAGCAGGCAAAGGGAGCAGAGGAGGTGATGATAGGCAGATTAAATGCCTAAGAATTAGGCTTTCATATGTGCTGCCTCAGAGAACTTGGACAGGTGAATTCAGTGCTCTGTTGCCAATGGAGAAGGATTCCCTGCAGCATCTGGGTGTTTTTACAGCATGCTGGTTTGATAGGCTGCCTTCTGCCTCATTCTTCCACTTGCTTAAGCTCTCTCTTTACTTGATGCCACAGGTGTGCTAATGACATCGGGATTCTCCAGGCCTGACACAAAACTAGACAGGGAGCAAGAAGAAGAGCTGGAGCCCTTGATGCACCTCAAAGTCACCACAGCCCTTCCATAAGTCTTTGTCACCTATCTATGCCCATGATTGTCTAGCTGTAACAGACTCAGGGCCAGACTCCAAGGATGCTAGGGAGGCAGGTCAGGAAGTAATACTAATGTGCTGGCTGCTGCAGAAGAAAGGGAAAATAAGGGAATAATTAATTAAATATATCCCTGCTTCAGTTTAGCAGCTTTTGACTTCACATTTCACAGTAATTCCAGCATGTTCTTCCACGGGATTGCTCTTCAACCTACCATTCCTTGGCCCATATACATGTACTTCATTATCCCTGACAAAGTGCAGCTCTTTGCACATGCCTTCCCTGAATTCCAGACACAACTTTTTCAGGAAATTTAAGCCTTTTGTTCTAGCCCATTCCACTAGCATGCCTGCAATCCCATAAACATTAAAAATAAGAGCTTCCTATCATCGAACTCGGTAAAGAAAATACTGAGCAGTGACTGCTGTAGGATGGAGCCCTGAGACTCCACACACCTTCCAGTTTGACAGAGAACTGTAGGTAGCTTCTCTCTAAGCACAAGAGATGTTGCAACTACCCTTCGGTATTTCAACTGACCTTCTCTGATTTGTTTATTGGGCTGCCACAGCAGTGTCAAAAGCCTTATTAAAGTGAAAGCGTATCAGATACCTGGCTGGTTAGAATGGCATCAATTTAGCAGGCTCTTCCTTGGGGCACAAGGATGTACTCCTCTTGATGTCACTTCCACCCTCTGAGCTGACCCTGCAGCACAAAGATCTCAGGGTAGTAGTGCCTCAGTGCAGCATTGTACCAGACAACATGAACAGGTTTTCCTGAGGCATGGCAGCTTGGTGAGGAAGGGGTGCTTCTGACATGCAGGAAGAGCCATGAGACCCATGAGGGGAATGCTGCAGTGACATTTGTGATACAGAGTCAACTGCCGTGCATTTGAGATTTCCAGAAAGATTCAAAGTGCTAAAAGTGCAGGTTCTCACTGCACACATTATTTGCTGGGAGAAAACTCTGCATTGCCATTAACACCAAAATGATCTTCTCAGTCCTCTGCCATCACATATCAGCAACTAGAGAGGCATTTGCTGAAGACTTCTCTCTCCCGGCCTACCTACCTATCCTTCTCCTTAGCCTTTGTCTGGCTTACATACCAAAGTCTGTTTACTTGAGAAGGAGAATGAGATTGGAGAGGAAATTCCTATCTATTGCTGAGCTGTAAAGAGCATCAGTGAATATGTGCTATTAGTCTATTTTAACCTAATTTATTGTTGAACATACAATAACCGTCAGAATAAATCATTCGTAAAGGCCAACAAAACTCCCCTTTACCTTATAGAACAATGTTTCTGAAAAACACTGGCAGCCTTGTGCATTGCTGGCATTAATTTTAAGCCTCTCTCCCCAAAAATCCCAAAGAAAAAGCAATCCACCCTTGCAAATGCATCTTCTGAAGATGTTTCTGGCTGTCAAAATCATCTCTGTCCCCTATTTTACACAGCCTGTTTCTAATCTGAAACACTTATGAAGTACAGAAGGATTTTCAAGGATTTCAGCTGCTCCTTTCAAGGATTTCAGCACCTTACTTTCTGCTCAACCAACCTTCTCTGCACTAACATCTCCAGCTCCTGCAAAAATCTCTGATGTCAAGTAGCCCCTTGATCTGGACTATGCTCCAGGCAACCTCTCACGGGGGAGGCATCAGTCCCTGTAAAGTACAGGTAGGCATTGACCCACTTTGTTTCTCACACGCTGAGCTGCCACCAGAGCAATGCCTGCTCCCTGAGGCTCACCCTCTGATTCTCCTGTTGTCCTGCCAACACTTGGATAGTTCCACAGCTTTGCCCAGAAGAAACAGTGGCAGAGCACTGGGCACAGGAACACCAGGGCAGGGACAGGGAACAAGGAAACCACAACTGCCAGAGTGGAGGAGGTATGTTTGGACTGAAGCCAAGCAAATCAGATGGTGAAAGAGAAAAACTTTTTCTAAGGAGGAGAAATATCTGCCTAATCTTTCATTTGCTGGGCTTTTTGGTTTGTGTTATTTTATTTTTTTCTCTTGTTTTTAATCTTGTGTGTTTTCAATTTCAATCTCTCTTTCGCTCCTTCTCTCCTTTTTCTGAATATATATGTTTGCATTAGTGCCACAAGAAGCAGTAGAGATCTCTAGCAGAATAAACGGCTCAGCACAGCAACCTGATAGCTGAGGACATCAGCAGATGGGAAATGCCACTGCTTTGAATATTCTAACCTTAGTTCCCAAAATCTAGGCTGCAGTTTTAAAATGGTAGCATACATTCAAAAGCAGAATATTGCTTTATCAGTGAGAATTCTTACCTCTTACTCTGGTGCAATCTGAGACAGCAGCATTTTTGCACAGCTTAATGGGGGGACATTTTGTGCTAATGATTTTATTGCAGGCACAAAATTGATAACCAGGCAGGCACTGATCAGGGTGTATAAAATTGTAAAAATTGCATCTGAAAGCAAGGTGGGACCAGGCTAAATATGGAAGAACAAGGAATAAAAAATTGAAGACTAAAGCACGTGCCCAAATGAGAGCTTCTGTCTCCTCTACTTCTGGAAATGTATCAGTGAATACCATAATTTCATTACTGGGTAGAGGCAGCAGGGCCCTCCAGTACATAAAGCTAGAATGAACATCTCATGTGATGTAAAATAACAACTCCTGCACTGGGATGCCAAGATCAGCACCTGCAAAGGGATGTTTGCACATCACAGTGCAAACTGTTGGTCTCCAAAGGCAGCAGTAGCCAAAGGCACCAGGCTGTGTGCATGGCAGTGTGCAAACATATGGAAAAATGCCCTGGTTGCCCCAAATGCTTCTCAGGCAGGCATCTAGCACCCTACACTGACTGGAGGAGATGACAATCGATATAAAGCATGATTCATAGTGTACTTTTATTTCCTTCCATTTTCTAGGCACTTAGATGACTGCCCTTCGGCCAGTACTCAAGTAGGGCTTAATTAGTTAGTTAGCAGTAACTAAGTTGGGACACCAAAAAAAAAAAAAAAAAAAAAAAGGAAAGCTCCTTTACTGCTGTGCTTTCCAATAGAGCAGCAGGATGAGGGCCATGGATGGCCAGCTCTCACCTTGTACCTTCTGCTGACTCCTCAGATCTAATCACACCACCTGGAGCTGTCCTGCTCCCCAACTGGCCTTGTTCTACAGAAGCTTGCAAACCAGAGAGAAGCCCTTTTATCACCACTGCCTTGGACTGCTTAGATCCCCACTGCAGTCTTACGACACAAGTGGAGCTACAAAATGAGACCAAACCAGGCAGGAACTTGAGCCCAAGCACAAGGCAGCTTCCCAGGAGATCAGGATGCTTCTAATCCTCCCATTCCCATATCACCTGCTCAAACTCTCTCTTCTCCCATCCTCTACTCCCCAGTTTGACAGTGCAAGTAAACCCAGATCTGCAGCCACACCACTTTATTAAGCTCCTTTCCAGTAAAAATCAGTCCATTTTCTTCAGCAGTAGTGCAAACTCTGTGTCAGGTGGTGCCCTAATACAGATGTACAGATACAGTGTTTCTTTCTGCATTTTTCATATTTGTATTTCTAAAACAGCCTGGCCACCTGCAACACCTACCATTTTATCAGACACTGTGAAAAGATGTGTTACAGACACATGCTATTTTCTCTTCTGAGAACTTTGCTTTTGTTCTTTCTTGTTCTGTTGCTTTTCTTTGATTAAATAAAGGCATCCAGAACAGAAGTTCAGGTCTGCTCTTTGTGCTTGAACACAGACAAACAGCAATGTTGCCATGGATTTTTTTAAACTCCAAATGAAAATAAACAAACATATCTTGGCAGTGTTTGGAATAGAAGCTAGTGAATAATTCACAATGAATAATTGATTTGTTGAATTTAGCTTGGTGGGTTGGTGTTTTTTGGGTTTTTTTTTGTTCTGCTGGTGGAATGTGCACTACCAGATGGTGAGTTCAATAAATGTATTTGTTTTTCCAATTTATTTGATGGATTCCTCCCCACCCAGTCTCCCTCCCCCTCTAAGGTGAAGTCTGAAATTCCAGATGGTTTGACTAGTGGCCAGATAAGTCACAATGTATTGTTTCAGTCTCCTCTTTAGAAAGGTGGCAAGAATGATAACAGGAGTGGAAAAATGCATACAGGAAACAGGAATGAAAGGAGGGGGGGATGTTTGTGTCAAAGAGAAGACAAATAAGAGGAGGTGTGATAAAGCCTATGAAAATAGTGAATATTACAGAGAATGGAGGTGAAGAACTAGTTTTCTTTCTTTATAATGCAAGAAAAAAATGAGCAGATAATGAAGCTGAAAGGTGCTGATTACAAATTTACTAGTCATTTTTATTTTTTTAACAGAACACTGAACTTCAACAAGAGAACTCACTGACAAATTACATTAAAACAAAGAGTTTAGCAAAGTGGTGCAAAGAATTGCATATTTACCTGGAGAACCAAAACATCAAAATATAAACTACCAGTGCTGATGACATGGACTATATTACCTTATGCTTTAGGGAGTAAACTAATCATTATTATTGATAAATATATGATATTATCCACCAACTACGGTGGTTCTCTTACTTTTCAATTGAAAATCTGATGCTACTTATTCTGATAAGTCAAATCATGGCTCAGGGGACTTCAAAACTGATTGTCTTTGACAATTGCTAAGGTTGGCCAAATGAACAAATCTTTTTTTGTTGAATATTCTCGGTAGAATTTTGATTATTTTGTTTCTGTGAATATTTCCACAATGCTGAACTTCATTTTTTTTTCCTTTCTTTCTTTTTTTTGGCCATACAATTAAATTGACCAAATATGTGCAGAGGGGGGATATTAAAGCAGAACTATGTGCAATCAAAGCGTAGTCACTGACAAATTTGATCTGATGTTCATAAAAAGTAGAGTTTGCCTTATTTACCAGAAAGTACTACATGCTGGGAGAAAGCAGTTAGCATTTTGCACAGGGTGAAATCTCACTAATTACATTGATATTCATAGTAGAAGGGTGTTCTTTGACTACATAAAGAACTCCTTTGGGGGAATAAAACTTAATTTTGCAAATGTTTATACAGAAGAGTCTGTGGTGCACAACTCAAACCTGCAGTAAGACATTAGCACCTGATTATCTGAAAGTGAGAGTTGTTTAGAAATAGTAAGTAAATAAAAGGAAAAATGAAGAATTTATGCTAACTGCAAAAACACAAAACCACAACAAATCAGCAATAGCAGAGAAAGGTGCTTAATAGTTTAAAGATGTGTTTGTTTGCTTATGGACCTGAATCTGTTCCATCTGAAGTTCATGGAAACTTCCCTTCTATTACGAATGGGCACAGCATCATGTCTGAATCATTCCCAAAAAGAAATTTAAATCCCATCATGTAGCAAAAGTATCTCAAGTACCATGCTGGAATTTGGCTTAAGTCTGCAAAGAAGCAATTGAAGTGAACTGTATTATTCATCTCCAAGAGTTCACAAATCACTGTTTTCAATGAGCCAGTATCAAGGCCTCCATAAACTTCTGCTATCCTTCTGCTCTGCTTCTGCTGACTCAAGCTTCTCTACCTATTCTCCTACGGGAGCTCCATTCAGTCACATTTTTTATATTTCATTTGTATTAGAACACAGAAATATAGGCTTATAAAAAAATATATATTTCTTTTATTTTTATTTTTTTACCTCAGCAGTTTCTGTGTAAACTCAGAGTGATCTAATGGGCATGTAGTGTACAAACAGAATGGAGGAGGGAGATGGGGATATTGTTATATAGGCTCTATCAATCCCACCAAACAGTATTTGCTCCAAACCCAACTCCTTATTGCCTGTAAACAAGCTTGCTGTCTTCTCCCCTGAGGTCCTGAAGCACTCTGCCACTGCTGTCTTGCTTTCATCTTCGTTTCCTACTCCAGTTTGTAAAAACTGACACCACAGACCTGGCTGTGTGTGAGGGCACCAAAGATGGGACCGATTTAGTGGAGATTTATCCCCTGCTGTTTTATGTGCCTTCAGCTCACACTTAAAGTGCCTCTCACAATGAGATCCTCACAATCTCAAACCTGGGCTATTTCAGGGCTCTGGTTAGCCCCACTCTAGGGACACTGTATCCAGGCATCTCCACATCAGAACTCAGGGGCTGCTTCCCATTGTACTGAGCCACCCTATGCCCCTTCTCTTCCAGAACTTGGACACCTCTGGAAATGCACTACAGCTTCCTGTCAGTCAGAATTCTTCCCAAAGAAAAGGGTTAGAGCAAAGAAAAATGTGCACTCAGACCCCTCCAGGGAAGCTCACTGAGGACCCAGCCTGGGGCACACAGCAGAAACCAGCCCTCCTAAGCACCAGACCTGTTTTTGAGCAGATGAGCCATAGACAATCTGCATTAAACTTTCTCCTTGGGGACATCTGAGCTCCAGAAAATGCCTGGCTCACAGATGACATGAGTTTTCTTGGCTCAGTCATCTGGAAGGGTGATGCTACAGGGCAGAATTAGGGAGCACAGCCAGAGCCACGTGTCTGGAGTTTGGAAATAAGAGATTGCTCCTTCTAGCTCCAGACTGGCCAACAAGGTCCAGGCATCAAGGCCCTTTTTTTCCCAGCTCCTTCAAGCTGACACCACTCTCATGAGCTGCCAGACTATGTTGCTCAGTTCCCACAGCAGTTTTACATGTCAGCTCCTAAGAAAAAGCTGCTTGTGTGCTCTGCTGTCACCCCCTAGGTCCCCAAAGCACTTTGGCTGCCTTGGACAAAAATTAAATAAATAAGAAATGCACAGAAGAGAAGCCCTTCAAAGACAGGCACGCAAGCACATGAGTTGTCAGGGGACTCCCTGTGCTGCCGCTCTCCCTCGCTTCCCCCTCCACCCTCTTATATTTCCTTCAGCCAGCAAGGCTGGAGTGGAGGGACTGGAAGAAACCTGGCAAGGTCATGCTGTTTGATTTCAGTGCCAGTTCCAATTACATCCTGGCTTTTATAACCAAATTAAAAAAACAAAAAGGGTAAGGAAAAAAAAAAAAGGGTGAGAGAGAGACAGGCGAGGCAGCAGCGTCCAGCTGCAGGCTGGGAAATGACATTTCAATTTGTCCATTGATCCTTTCCCCCATGTCCCCTTTCTTTTTTTCCCTTTTCTCATTTTACCCTGTAAATTAATTAGCTTGTTTATCATGTGGAAAGACTGCAAAGGGGGCAGCCCAGATATGGGCTGAGCTGGAAAAAAACCTTCTTTCTGCTTGCATATGGGCACCAAAGATGTGGCTACAAAGCATTGACAGCCAGGTGGAAGAAATGTCTCCATGTGCTGAATTCTTAGGTTTCAGGTTGTCCCGGAGAGATCACACATGCATTTTCCAGAGCACCTATGCACATGAAAAGTAAGCAGCTAGCTTTCTTCATCAGCTTAGACTTTTGTCTGAGCTTAGGAAATAAGGACTATAAAGGCATTCAACTAAATGAAAAGCTGAATTCAAAGGCGCTGGAATACCGTTTTTTCTGCATTTTTCCCCCTCTCCACATGTTACATTATTAGACTTTGGGACTGGAAGGTAAAGGAAATAATTGAAAGGAAGACTCTCACAGTATTCCAGAAGGTGCAGAAAAGAGACACATCACAACATCCAGAATTGTCACAATCACTGACAGCATATTTTTGAAGATACATTAAAGCTACAGAAAGTGAATTAGCTCCTCACTCTCATTGTTAGGGATGAAACTTACTATGAAATCAGATTACCCAAATGTGCCACCTTCCTCCTTTTCCCTGATGCATCTCTTCCCAGCCATCATGACAGCTGGGTTTCTGAATCAAATGAGTATCAGATCCAACCCAAACCTCCATGTGAGACCTCCCAGCCTATGCACTACCAGCTGCAACATGGAAGATGCTAAATGCCTTGAAGTCTTCTCAAGATCTTTTCAGCTTCTGACAAAGTCTGCCATGATAGTCCTAGGTATGATTCAAAAATGCAGGTACTGCTGTGAAGAGGAAGCTACATAGTCCAGCTTGAATCTTTGATTCTGGCCTGTGGCTCAGTTCCTCCAGAGCTGAAGATGACTGCAAAATTGAGAACTCGGGATTTCCTACCATTCATGTGCAGCCCAGGAAATTTTTTGGATGACAGGCTTCTTCTCAGGGCTTCCTCAAATTTTAATTATCACAAGCAACAGGTGTTTTCCAAAGTCTCTAGGAGGGTACTGCACTACAATCACCCTGCTAAGCTCCACAGGATCTCTACAGTAGTGACGTACCTCTAGCACACTGAACACTAATTCTCTCCTCTCACACCCTAATGAGAAAGAATATCCTCAAATGAGACACCTGAGGAGTCAGACAAAATATGCAATGTGACTTAAAAGCAAAACAAGGGGCTAAGAACAGAGGGGATGCAACTCAATACAATTCTGCTGAAGTCTAGACAGTTTTCCTAGGAATACATTCAGCTCCATACATTTTCAGGTATTCAGTATTCAAGCATTCTTCTCCCAATCTTCTCTTCTTTTTTATCCATCTATATCTATGCAAATCTCATTTCTTCAATCCAGCTCACCACAATAAGTATCTCTCTCACACACATAAAGCCTAAATTTTATCAAGCATTTTATTTACTTCTGTCCCAGTGGAGAGGAGAAAAAAATGGAGAGATCGAGAAAAAGAGAGAAGAGATTATGACTGCTTCTTTTTTTTCATAATTGGCAGGTACTAAGAATTTCCATTATTGGCACAAACAAACGAACAAACAAAAATCCACAGCAGATCAACCCAGCAGCAGCAGCTCCAGGTGTGGACTCCAGATGACAACACTAGCTATGGGCAGTGGTGCCTCTGTATGCAGCTGACAAAATGCAGCCTGCAAACTCAGCAGAAATGGAGAGAGAAACCATCATTATCCACTCAGATCCTAACAGGGGGCCAGGCCCTCACTGTGCTGTGTTGGGTATGCACAATAAGTTAAAGAAAGACCCCAAAGAACTCATCCACAGTGTGCAAGGATGGACAAAACTGGCAGGGAGAGGAGGAGGGAAGGAGGAAAGGCAGAATGCCTGCCAGCTGTCTCACTGTGCTTCAGTGTTTGCTCTGCTGGGAAGCAGGAGAGGGGCAGGTTGGTACGAAGGACTGTGAAGGAGCTGTATTGTGGCCTGAGGAAGAAGTACAGACAGCAAAAAAAAAGCTCAATTGCATTTGAAATAGTCCCACTTTCTAGTTCTGTATTCATAGCGTGCATCTCTCCTGCTGGTCATAGCCAAGCAGTGGGGAGCTGTGAACCCCTTCTCTCTCCTCATATAGCTTTTGCACTGCAGCAACGAATGGGATGTTGTTGCTTACCCTCCTGGACCCCACACAGTCAAAAGCTGAGCATTGGGATTGCTAGCTCACTGGGACCAGGAGTGTGGTGCCCATCCTTGCAGCTACTCAGCTCTCCTATACACTTTTTCCCCATAAAAGCACAATACAAACACCCTCCTTCCTTCATTCTTCGTTGAATACTGTCTGATGTTGCCCAAGACAAGCAGTGTTTAAAATCTCTCTGGGGAAAGTGATGCCACCAGCAAGTTGAAGTTACAAATCCCCGTTGGGAAGCTCAGTGACTCGTGGACAGCACCCCAGGGCTCACTCCCAAAACTGCAGTTATCCCCAACTACTGCAGAAGGTACTTTGCGCTCCCAGCCCTAGCAGAAGCACCACTACTGCACTGCACAGCCCAGTTTGTTACCCAGATACTCATCCCGCAGGATGCCACTGAGATGAGCTCAGATTATCACCAGCATGCTGGTGTATCCACATGAAAGCAATGTATCCACAGGAAAGCAAGGTGGGAGCCATTCCTTTCTCATACTGCATCCCAGTTACTCCCCCCAGACCTTGCCACCACACACATTCATTCCATGATTTGTTTTCCCAGGGGTGCAATGCAGGTGATGGTGTTTACAGTCCCAGCTTGGGCTACAAGCCTCTGTGATCTTTGCTCACAAGACTGATATACAAGGCAGTCTCTCTCCTCTTTCTTGCAACTGAAGTTTTGTATCCAACCCTGGATCATCCAGTGCTTTTTGAAAATATGATGTGCTCCAAAGTTATTCCAAAGCAGGATGGTAATAGTATGCAATTCTGAATAAAACTGAAAGTTAACATTTCTTTATCTTTGACTTGATTAAAAAAATATATACATAAATATTTTCCCCCTAAAACCTCTCACCAGAGATGTGAAATCCTTCTGAAAGACATTTTCAGACCAGAAGAGGTGATTTAGCATGAAACTGCACATATACGCCATTTTACTGCAAACCTTTGTGTTTAATGCCAAAATGTATAGTTTGCTAAAGGTCAAAGAAAATTGACAAAAATACCTCCAACTAAATAAATACCCAAAATAAGGAGATGAACATTTAGATATACATTTGCTCAGAATGTACCTCTCATTGTGTGGACATGATCCTACACCTGAGTCCTGCTACATCTTTTAAAGACAAGGACAGAAAAGCCATAAGATAAATATTTTTTCTCTTCTTGCACCACAACATTGATGAATTAAAGGATGTTCCTGGCCCAAGGCATCTGATGTCACTGAGGCACTTTCAATGTTCCTTCTTGTCTCAGAGGACTCACTTGCAGGACTGTTGAGCATTTAGAAGAGATCAACAAGAGGTGTCTGGTCTGAGGACCCACTGGACTTTGATCTTCTCTGTGTTTCAATCCTCCAGTTTTTCTACTCCTTCCTTCTCCTTCTAAGCTTCCTGGGGACAAGTAAGAAAACTGGAGGAACTGTACTTCCCTCTAGAGCTGAATTCTGAATCTTCTTTCCCAAAAGATTTTCCCCTCCTTTGGATGGGGGAAGAAAGGAGATTATTATGGAATATGCTGAATTAGAAGGGACCCACAAGGATCCCAAGAGTCCAACTCTGCCCTGCACAGGACCACCTCGAGGAATAACACCGTGTGCCCAAGAGAATTGTCCAAACAGTTCCTGAACTCTGTCAGGCTTGGGGCTGCGAACACTTCCCTGGGAATCTTTTTCCAGTCCATTTTCTCATGTCCTGTCACTGGTCACTCATAGGAGAGACCAGTGTCTGCCCTCCTTTTCCCCTCATGACCGTGCTGTAGACTGCAATGATGTCTCCCCTCAGCCTCCTCTTCCAGGTGCTTTCCAGTACCTCCCAAAGTAATCCTCTCCATCACTTTATCAGGCACTGAAGAGAGACTAACAGGTCTGCAGTTATTGGGATCCTTCCTTTTGCCCTTCTTGAAATCAGGACTATGTTTGCCACCTTCCAGCCAGCCAGGACCTCTCTGGATTCCCCATACTGCTCAGAAAACATTGAGAGAGGCTTTGTGATGACATCAGGAGCTATTTGAGGATTCCTGGATGAACTCCATCAAGCCCCACAGATTTTCAGAGATTCAGCTAGAGCAATAGATCCTGCATGACTTCCTCACACTTACTTTGATACTTGTTGATCCTTTTTGGTGTCACTTAATCTGCAGACATGGAGTTCTAAGAGGATCTACATTATCCAACATAATGATGAAGCCATTTCCAAACTTTATACTCATTTCTTCACATGAGTACTGCCAACTTACACCCATTAATGAAAATGGAGAATGAAAGCACAAGAGTTGTACAGATGTCTCAGCCACATCTCTAAATGTGACAGAAGCTGCACAGACCAGAGACTATAGGATTACTGTATGTTTCACAGAATCATTAAAAACCTGGTGTTTACATGAATTGAAAAATCCTTTGAGCTTTCTCTCAGACCAGCAATAACAAAACTACCTAATACACTGACAAACATCAACAAGACTCCTCAGTGCTTCCATTTTTGCAATAAAAGAGAGTTCTTCTCTTTCTTCTTTCTTCTTAATTAAACTTTTGTCTTCTCTTATTACCCTGGGCTGTTGCTTTGTGTCTAAAGCAGCTCTATTGTGGACTATGGAAACAATAAAAGAATATGTACTCCATGCCCATGCAAGGCCTCTGAGCTGTCAGAAATCTGCTAATAAAAGGTAAAAACAAAAAATGTACAAAGATTAGCCTGCTTCTACTTCAGACTTCAAGAGAGTTCACATCATTATAAATGGGGTGGAGAAGGAAAAACAGCTCAGAGCATAGCAGTAGCTCACCTGTATACTGGAGACCTCAAAGCACTTTCTAATACTAATGAATGAGTCTTTCTAGCTCCTTCTGAGATGAATGAGCACTGTTCTTTCTCCATAAGGGATGAGGAAATGAGTCATTTGAGAGGGATGCAATCCATGCACAGCCTGACCATGGTACAGGGCAGAGCCTGAGCCAATGGCCTGTCCTGAGCCACAGGCCATCCCTCTCCCCTAAAAAGGACTTTTTAAACCAAAAAAAATTTACTCCCAACAAAAGCAGGCCAGCACCACAGACAAACTGGGAAGAAATCTACTGAGCCAATTAACCTCTGTGCATGAGCAGAGCCTCCAGGAAACAGGTACATGCAGAAGAGCATTGAAGTGAGAAAAAGAACAATCCTGCACTAAAGTCTTGAGTGGTCCAGCTTGTCTGTGGGTGCATGGATAAATTTTATCTCAGTTCATTGCTCACTGAATGGAAACCACATACAACTTACCACTTCACCTCTGGAATTATGAAAGCATTCCTTTCCTCAGCCTGTTTCTTCAGGGATAACCAGAGTTATTAGAGCCAAGGGAATGTGAGGGATCTTTTGAGGACAAATGTTAATGAAAAGTTTGTTTTACAGCTCTTGGAGTACGCTCTGCACTAAGAATAAAAAATTACTCCTCCAAATGGTTGATTTGACCCTTTTCAGAGGCATGATTCTAAGGAAAATAAAATAAAATAAAAAAAGGGGAAAAAAAGGCCACAAAATATATGCATCAAATGGTCTCGAGCAGTAGTCCTGGCTCCAGCACATAAAACATTTGTTCTGCAACTGGACAAAGTGTAAATCCCATTCTTCTTTAAAAAAAAAAAAAAAAAAGAAAAGATTAAAATCTCCTGAATGATTTGGTATTTTATACGCACTCCGTGTACTGCAGCCTTGAAAAAGATGCTGCAGCATGACGGGCTTTGGAGACTTTATCTTGCTGCAGCAACTGAAGAAGAGCAGCTTTAACACTGACATAATAGTCAGGCATGTGTTTGGTGGTTATCCACAGCCAGAATTAGGGTGCTGGGGAATGTGTTCTTGGCAGTTTTGCATATGTGCAGGTTTCATTCCTAATGGGCTGCGCTCCACGAACGCAGATGTTCCGGGCTATGCCTGGGCGTAATCCGCTCTTTCTGGCCCAACGGGGGCCCGAGCTGTGTGCATGCTTGTGGCACGTGTCTGTGAGCATGCAGGCTGCCTGTGTGCATGTGTGTGCATACCTGCTGGTTTCACACTGGTTGATATTTAGGCTGGGCTCTGAGGTTCTGGTTCTCACTGTGCATGGGAGTGCACTGCGAGTGCCTTGACTCTGCAGGGCTTGCTGAGGCGTGCTGTCATTCTTTTCTCAGCTAACCCTAGTGATAATCACTAAGAAACAACTTCCACTCCTGCCCAACACTAAAGGATTCGTTCTTTCTTCTGCTGGAAAGGTGCCATTTTACAAGACAATGTCTCCTGCACCAGACAAAGATTGCCCTTACCTTGTATACACCAAGTGTGACTGCCCCTCAAATAACACCAACCCAGACTTAACCTCAGTTAAGTCTCTCCTCAGGTCCAGTTCCAGAAACACTTTCCTGGGAATGCCCATGGACAGCAGCCCCCGCTCTTCATGCCCTCAGGCACCTGGGTACAGTTTTCCAGTGCTGCCTGTGGGAGACAGCACTGACCAAGGGACCACAAGGTGAATAATCAGTTAAGAGTCTGCTAAACAAAGATGCTGCTAGCAAGAAACTGCCATAAGCTGTTCCTAGATGGAAGAACTACTTCATTGAAGGACTTGACATCTCCCATATTCCCACATGGACCATATCCCTACCACACCTTAAGGAGAGCCCTTTGTCATGACTAGAAAGATGAAGCCTCTGCCAAGGGAAGCAGCCAGGAAACCTCACTCAGATTATCAGATCTGGAAGAACAGTGGTACAAGCAACCTAAGTTTTGATATGGTGGTATACGATAAAGCCTTGAGGCAGGCAAAATATTCAAACTGCAACATAAACCACAAATAAGTAGCTTCTGGTGTGCAGCTCTTGCCTTTTTTTCCCTTTCTTTTGTACTCCCTCCATTATTCCAAATCAAGTCATGACTCTTATGTATCTCGGTAGCTGTTAAACTGAACTGGGATCAGAGGAAATATATCCCGCCCCCAACCATTCAGTAAATCCTAGCAAATCCATCTTCTATATCACAACACAGAACAAAGGTCAGCATTCAGTACAGGAAAAAAAGGTATGCTCTCCTATGCAGAAAAACAGTCTTTTGTAAGTGTTTAGTTTTTATCTTTTGTATTCTGTTTAGTTTATATGGCAAGGCTGAGAGGGAAGGGAGGCTGCAGAAGTGACTTCTGTGAGAAGACAGCAGGACCTGCTTCGATGTTGGACTGAGCCTTGTTTAGCTGGCTCCAAGATGCCATTCCAAACCTGTCACAGTCCAAAGCTGAGTCAATCAGTGATGTAGTAGTGCCTTTGTGATAACATAATTAAGAAAAAGTGAAAAATAACTGTTCAGCATCTGCAAGGGAGGAGAAAAAATAAGAAAAAAAGTGGTGCACACACCAAGGTCAGTGAAGAGGGAGGGGAGAAGTTGCTCCAAATGCAGGAGCAGATTCCTTTGCAGCCTCAGGAGGACCCACAATGCACAATGTGCCTTGGAGGGAGATGCAACCCTTGAAAATCTGCTGCTGGAGCAGGCTCCTAACAGGAGCTGTGGCCATGGAGTGGAGCCTAAACAGCTTGTTCCAAGCTTTCCATCATACACTACAACCCATGGGGCAGTCCATTCCTGAAAATTGTACCCTATGTGAAGAACCCTGAACACTGAAGCAGTTCCTGAAGAACTGTGTCCTGTAGGAGGGACTGCACACTGCAGCACATGGAAGAAGGAGCACCAGAGACAAAGTGTTATGGACAGACTGCAACACATATTCCCTGTTCCCTTGTGTAGCACGTGGAGGAGGAAGACGAGTTGGCAGAGAAGCTGAGCCTGGGAAGAAGGGAGGGGTGGGGAAGACGTTTTTCATTTTGTTCTAATTTCTCACTATCCTACTCTGTTATCAATTGGCAACAAATTAAAATAATTTTCTCAAGTCTCGTCTGTTGTGCCAGTGACAGTAGTTGTTAAATTATCGTCCATTGTCCTGCTGAAGAGGAGTGATAGAGCACCTTGGTGGGCACACAGCAGCCAGCCAAAGTCAGCCCATCCCCACCCCCAAATAAGTAAGGCCAAGGGAAAACACAGAGAGAAGCACCTTTAAGCAACTGGTAATAGTGCTGCAGGTGAGGCACACAGAAGCATTCCAGCTGTGTGTAGCTGCTCTGGCTAGCCCCGAGGGCATGGTTACAGAAAGGACAAAGAACCAGTGTTCAGGAAGATGAACATAATTGCTCCTAGGGACTTCAGACAGAGGAGGATGTAGACTGTTCTTGCAAAAAATCAAACCCTCTCTCCCTGGAAAAATGAAAAATAGATCATACTGTAATCAACAATAGTTCACTTAAAAATTTGTGCTTCAACCAAAGTCTGGGCTGCAAGAAGACACCTTCTTTTTCCCAGGACACAGAGTGAGGCAGTGGCTGGGACTCCCTTTTCAGAGGCATTCCCAGGCCTAAAATGTCACCAGCAAAAAGAGTGATCTGATTTCTTGGCAGCACAACCTGCCACAGGCTCATGAGCCGCTTCCTTCCCTAGGATGTGATGCCACGGACGGCTCTGCTCATGCTACCCGCCAGTGTCTGCTGTCATCCTCACTCCTCCACAAGGCCCCCTCCTCCCTCTGCTACTCATTCCTTTGCTCAACAAGGCTGGCATTTAAGAAACACTTATTTCAATCCATTTCTACCCTTGTACAGCAATTGGGTGTCATTTAGTTTGACTTAGCCAATTTAGTTCTATGAATTAATTGGTTAATAAGCCATCTGTATGCATCAGGTGACAGAGTCGCGCTCTCACACACAGACACAGACAAGCTACTCACTTGTCCTTGTTTAATAACAGCCTGTAGGGAGTTGGAGCAGGAGAGGTGTGAGGGGTAATGTCATTCCCATGAGGAAGGGCCAATAGAGGGACGTGGCCATCACTGCAGCAGCCTTGACCTCTGGGAGGGCCTGTTTAGGGTAATTCAGAAATAACCTACACCATATCTGGAGAGGAGTGCCAGCCACAGAACAGCCGCGAGAACTATGGGTATGTTTTGCATTGTAGGTTGGGGTTTTTAAAAAGAGCCAGGAAAAGAGGTTTAGTTCATTCTTAACAGACAGTAGGAAATTCTCAGCTGCATTCCCAAACAGCTGAACTTTGTATGTGCGTAGGAGGGGGAGAGGGGTGGGAAGTAGGGGAATAGGAGGGGAGTGAGGTCTAAAGCATTTGATTTAGGTATGATGTCTAATTATGAGAAAAATGTCTCATCTATTTTGATTTCTTTTTAAATGCCAGGAAAAAAGCACCCCTTGCAGGCCCCAACCATTTCAATGTTATATACAACCCCCCAAGCTATTCAACAAACAACAATACAGCAAACCAAAATCAAATCCAGCAACACATCCCAACCCACACAACAGAAAAACATCAACTGTTCAGACAGAAAAACAACGCTCCATCCCCTGGCCACCCATCCATCTCAGGCAGCCCTGAGTGCCCCAGAAAGCAGACAAGTTTCTCTGTAAACCCTGAAGATTGACAGGGGATTTTCAGACTGAGGGGGAACTGAATTACAGGACTATGGGACCCTTGGGGAAAAGCCCTGCCAGTAGTTCCTTCCCTTTTATGCCCTGAGAACTAGCCTCCATCTCAGCCACTGCAAATGCAACAACATCATATGGGGAAGGGGTCCCTTGCTGGTGTGGGAAGCTCCTGAATGATTTGGTACAATAAATGCCAGCACTTGGGTCAGAACCTACAAACTCCAAGCCAAATGGCAGCACTTTGGTGTGACATGCTGGGAAACACACTCCCATTAAAAAATTCTTTCACAAGCTTGTGTAATCAGGGATTTCCAGTTGAAGGTGCAGACTGCTGTAGGATGCATGGTCCAGCTGTCCTAAAACAAACAATGGGCAGCAGAAAGAGGCCATGGCCAAGGTCATGGCAGGGAGAGAAAACGGGGCTTAGCCTGTGTTGTGTGATGCAGAGCAGCAGTGCATCCACAAGGGCTTCTCCAGGGCTTTCCTCGCTCCTGGCATTTTTCATTATCTGGGAGAGAAATGAGCATGCTGCAGACTCTGAGAGAGAGACACAGAGTGAGCAGCGGGGATGTAGCTCCGAGGAGAAAGTGCTTTCTCCTCCTCTCCCTAAGGAAAATGAAATTACAGTGAAGTTGACTTTAAACGTATCCCATTAACACAACAAGCACCACAGGAAGAGTAACATCCTGTGTGTGCTTAAGTGAGGTGCTAGCAGGAGAAGCAAAGCAGGCTGAAACAGCCCCTTCCAGAGAGGAAAGGTGAGAGTGTACCCTGCCCGCCCACACACAGCAGGCAGGGCAGAGCTTTTTTACTGCCTTTGTCGGGAGCCTTGGAGTGCCTCCCTGGGGGTTAATCCCTGAAAAAAACCCATTAATTTGCTCTCACTAGCATGTGAGTGTGTGTTTCCAGACACTATATCAAAACCTGGAGGGAAGCTGCCCTGCTTGAACAACTGGATGCCCTGGCTAAGATGCCTCTGTTCCATCTGCAGCAGGAATGCCTGCAGAATCAATGAATGAACATACCAATCCGTCCATAACAAACAATTTCACTTGATCAGTGACCACAAAAACCAAAATGTCTCAGCCTGAATCGAGCAAGTGGTGATGCAGCTTTACAGCTTGTTTAATGGCTACATGGAGCATATGAATCTGACTGCTACGTTTTCCTGGTTAGGCAGCTCACATGCAAAAGGCAGTTACATCACACTTCACAAGAAGTCTGATTCTTGCCAATTGCTAAGGACTCCAAATGTATAAAACTGCTTAGGCGTAAATAGGAGACTACTTAGACCCCTTACAAGGGTCAGAAAGATTTAATTTTTTTTCCTTTCCTAAAGATATCTCACCAAACTGAGTTCCTTAACATTCACTCAATTAAAAAAGAGATACCTACACTGCTTGAGAGGACTTTGAAATCTCACCAGCTGCCTCACAGCAGCTCCCAGTGCTGAAACACCTTTTAATTTGTGTGGCATGCTGTTGCCCAAATAGCATTAGTCACAGAGCCAAGCGCTTCTCTCCCTGCGAGCCTCGCACATTCAGATGGAGCTGTGCAAACACTGGTACCAGCAGAGCAAAGGGCAATGGGGCAGCAAGAGAGACCATTGCTGCTGGAGGTGTGGGTGGCACAGGACAGGGGTGTTAATCCCTAGGATACTGCCTAGGGAGAATGGCATACATTATGGGATGCAGAGCAAAAGCATTTGGGGACTGTATAGGACTTGAGGGATATTTTGGGAAAAGACCAAAGGAACAAAAAGAAAGGACAAAGGTGGTTTGCAGAGGAAAAAGCATGGTAAAATAGAGGGATCAAGGGACAGAAGAGATGAGTCATGTGTCAACAGGTTGCTGGTCAGTGCACTCTTCTGGCCATGTCCTGTGCCTGATGGGCACAGTCTGTCCTGCCCTCTCACTGAAATACACTCCTATTTTCAGGGTGAGAGGACTGCTCTGTGTGCAAGCACAACAAAGCTGGAATACTAGTGACTGAGAAGCCCAGTGAGCATGTCTCTCTTTGGGAAATAGAAGACCGGAGTCGTTGTCTGCTGGAATAACCAGACATCAGGACAACTGCTGGAAATGCCAGACAAACTGAGCTCTCTTGGTCCTGCCTCCTGTTGTCTCCACTCTCTACATCCTTTCCAGTCTGGGAACCATCTCTCTTCGTTTTCTCCTCTCTTGCCCTCTTTTTTTAATCCTCCTGACAGAACCTTAAACGGTTTAAAAGCATCCCCAACAAGGACTATTGAACGCAAATGTCTTAGCAAATGTGTATTTGAGCTCCGCATGCTCCCAGGGATGGCGTAGTAATAAAAACCAATTAGATAACGCTCAGCAGCTACAGTGAGAGGGAGTGGTACAATCTTACCACAACTAATAGGGTTTTTAATAATAGATAGGTCTCTGTGCAGTGCTGGAGAGGGGAAGCCAAAGTGGTTTCAGTTACACTGCATCTTTCTGCCCACTGAATTTGTGTGGAGGATTAATATTCTGTGAAAGTGGGGATTAACTCACCCTCCACGGTACTGCTTGTACTGGGAGATCCCTGCAGGGTCAGGTCTGGGCTCTCTATGATGGCACAGAGTAGAGGAATGCCATGGGGAAGCATGCTGGGCTCACTCCCACATGTCCTCACGAGAGGACAGTGAGTCCTACACTTACCAACTTTTAAGTAGCTCAGTAACAAAGAATCTGGAAAAGTACATGCCTTTGCTCTCTTGCTCTCTCTCAAATCCCAGAAGAAGCCCAAAGCCAAAGTTGCAACCAACAGCTGAAGCAAGGCAGGAGAAAGCCCCACACACCAGAAGAAGCCACGTGTGTCTGAAGTGGGTCAGTATCATGGGCAGGGTGCCACAAAGCCCCCTGCCTGCATCCCTTCCCGCTGCCTTCTGTTTACAAACCTTCACTTCATGCCTCCTTGCTCAAAACACAAACAAAAGCCATGGAGGGCATTTTCTTGTTGCCATAGAAACAGTTATTACAATCTCAAACACACTTAATTCATCATTCTTCCCCCTCCAGTACCTTGCAACAGCTTGGTGTTTGATGGGAAGGCTACACTGTGAGAGGAGGAAAAGGGCAGGCAAAAGAGCCTTGACAGCTTCATATCCTGCACTTAAGACCCAGTACTTCTGCAGTTTCCCAAAATCTCCTTTCTATCAGCATAAAGATATTCTTTCTTTTCTTCTCTTTTCTCCTTCTCTCTTGTTTTCTGTTCTTTGGAATGTCACATCATTTACATTTATGAAAGAATTTTCCTGGGGGTGCAGAGATAGTTCAAATTGTCTGTGATCAGATCAACCTTGTGCATAATACATTTGTATGAAAATAAACTCCCTGGGGCCCACACTCATGGCTGAAAGTCTCTGTAATGAAGTATTTTACTCTAATTTAGTTAAAGATGATGGAGATAGGAATGAGTGAATGCCTGCATGCATATAGAGGAGGGGAAGACAGGCAGGATACTATACACACATGAAAGTCAATAATTTTAAGATTGCATGCTAGCTGGGAACACTGACAAAGAACCTCATTATTACAAGAAGTTAACTTCTCAACTGTTCCCTCTGAACATCAGTCCTGCCCTATAGGACTTATTATGGACAAGGTCTGGACAACCTGCTAGCCCCCAGAAGGGGTAGGCAGAAAACTAATTTTCTATCCCACACCACTTATTCCCATTACACAACCAGACTGAGCCAAGACCACACCGGGATAATGACCTTCCCTACTCCCCACTCTGTACCAAATGCAAAAGCAAGACCTCAATCCCCTGCAACATTAGCCTTGTGTTTTCCAGCCTCTGCTCAGTTCGATTCAGAAGGCTGTCTCTCCCATAGGATTCCTTCCCATGTCTCCAGTCCAAGCTGAGAAATCTGGCTTCCAGGTTCCTGGATACTCCTGTGTGACCTCTCCTTTGGTGAGGGGGCACTTAAACCTGGAAATGTGAAACTCTTCCTGGCAAAACCTTGCTGAAATGGTGACAATTCCACACAAGGTTTCAATTATCTGGTATTTCCTGAAGATAACAATTTTGCCTGCATACAAAACATCAAATATCTAAAGATCTGACTTAACAAGGCTCGAATGATTTCAATCAGCCTTGGGTCAAGTCAAGCACAACTGCAGACATTTAAGTTCCAGTACACTCTGCCATTGACTTGCTATGATGCTTTGCATAAACCTCTGCTCTGTTTGCTTTCCCCACCTGTTCCATACAGGACAAACTTACCTCCTGCTAAACACTAAATCATGAGATTTCATAGACCAGCCTGCCAGGGTTCCAGCCACAGACTGAGAATACCAAAGGACATCCTCAGATGCACCAGGTATAGTGAAGACAGTAAAGGGGTACCAATTTGCCCCTGCTTTCAATTCCAGAGGATCATGTCCTCCAAGCTTCTTTACTCCATCACTGCAGACCCAGTACTTCCCCATCTTTAAAGGGTATGAGAAAAAGGCAAACAAAAGCTATCAAAGGACAGGAGAGGGAAAGATGTGGAGACATAGAATGCTAGGAGTTCCTGATAAGGTATGCAGGAGATTGCATGATTCAAGGTGCACAAGGAAAACTTGTCTGCAGAAGGCAGACTGCATTCCTAGCCAGGATTTGTTGTAACACTACATTTTCCTAAAAGATTTTTTGGGAGGAACTGCTTCAGGATTGCTGGTGCTGTGCAGGAGTCTCACATGTTTAGATCAGGATGGCTACCCCACTTTTTTTTTCCAAAGGCTGTGTCACATGGGAACAAAAGAAAAAAAACCAACTTTCTTGGATATGGATGCAGATTCGTACATACTATTGAAACATCAATTTTACCTGAATCTATTTTTTTCCTTCTCATTTCTATACCCCGGGGAAAAAAAAAATCAGCTCCTCTTCCTAGACAGGCATGGAAAAAAAATCATGTCCCAGTGAAGACTTGATCTTCCACCCAGTAAGAGATGTGATCAGCTCTTCTGAAACTACACAAAATACACCTTGAAAATGAAGGCAAAGGACTAAATCCATTCCTGGCAAGAAGAAGGTGCAACTCCCTTTGAAGCAAGAGAAATCAGTGCTGCTGAATTTGTCAGAGGGAGATAAATACTAATAACCAGTCCTTCCCAGAGGACAATCTGATAACACCGAAGTTGACACCCACAAACATCAGGCAGGATGTATTTCCTCCTGTGTATCTAAGCTTATCACCCTATTTGCTTCTTCTCTCCCAAGTCATTTCCCAGGGTCAAAGGCTATCATGGGGCTCTAATTAGAATGCCATCATAATGAGCTGGCACTTAAATCAGCCTGCCAGTGGCTAAAGAAAATTAACCTTAGAGTCAAATGAGTTCCAGTCTGGGAGTTCATGTCAGGAGGGGGCAACAGACACTTGCAGAGCTGATGTGCATGGTGGAGAGATAGAGAGCTAAACCTTGCATTCCTTTG
The DNA here is from genome assembly GCA_013399455.1 of Anthoscopus minutus. Taxonomy (NCBI): domain Eukaryota; kingdom Metazoa; phylum Chordata; class Aves; order Passeriformes; family Paridae; genus Anthoscopus; species Anthoscopus minutus. The sequence continues at coordinate 268,987 of VWYI01045494.1, forward strand.
AACCAGGAAATCTGCGCTGGGAAAATCACCTATCCTAGCTTTCTCTGGTGCACAAATTAAAAAAAAACAGTCTCCAGTGAGCTTTGTACCCTGTGCTCACTGTGCCCGGCCAAGGAGAAGTCAACAGGGAGAAGTTACTTGGGACAGAAATTTCTTTTGGGCTCTTTGAGAAAGGATGCAAGTTGGGCTCATACACACCTACACACATGTCACATGTGATGAACCATATCAGTTGCTATGAATGACTTTGTCATTATGACTGTGATGATTACATAGTTATTATGCAAGGGCTTAGACTGCAAGTAAGGGCATGTGCTTCCTCCAGCTCAGACCCTACAAAGCTTAGGGAACAAATAAACCTGAGGGTATCCCTTTCTGGTTAATAAATGGGAGGATTCATAAGGATGAATACACACAAGGGAATAACCTCACTCTTTGCCACTCGTGTCCCTGCAGCTGTACTGCCCCTTCCTATATGCATTTTGCACCTATTTCTCCCTGCACCATCATTTGGCATGATTCACAAAAATGCTGTACTGCCATGAGTTTTGAGTATGTTCTACATAGTCAGTGGTGGTTTTTTCCCCATTGAACCCAGATATTCCCTTTAGTAACATTTTTCTTTGTATCCTGAAGGCACCCAGTAGCCTAGAGAACAAATCTACTATGTGTTACTCACAGGTACCAGAGAATCCATAAAGACTTACTGCCCTCCTTAGAGCTGAACTGCCAGTGCTATAATTTCCCACAACATCTCTTTTATGTCACTGCACTTGACAAATATCTTGTGTCTCTCCACAGGTATTTAGAAAATCTTGCCAATGCAGGCATAGAGAACACACAAATGGACATAACATCTCCATCTATTCAAGACAGAGCTGTACAACAAACCCAAGAGATTTTGCTAACCAAATCTGGCCACAGAGCTGCCCTCATATAGCAGATTCATCCCTATCTTCCTTGCCACAAGAGGACATATTTTCCTTTCATTAAGATCAATACACCTCAGAGGATAATTTAAACAACCCTCAAATCATTCTCAGTGTGTTTCTAGTACAACCATAATTGACCTTTCTCTAAAGGGGAAGTATCCAGTTGAGAACCTTGGGAGAAGACTGCACTTACTACATCATAAAGTTTAAAATGGAAACAACTCTTCTAGAGTCAATGCAGCAATAGTCAATTTACAAAAAGGATGCTACATAGTAGAATTTTCTGCAGGACCATTTCCTAAAAGGAAAGCTGAAGCCCCCTTCTTTTGCAAAAAGCATCCTATGAAACATTTGCTTCCTCTGTTGCCAATGACACCTTCAGCTAACTGTCCTGAAAGACTGTCCAACACCTCTGTTAATTCTTCTCCAGTTACAGTCTTTGTTTGCTTTCAGGATTTGAGTGCACTATGAAGGTCAGCTTGCTTCCTTCTTAATAACAATAAAGGTCCAATGGGCTTAGTGTTATAGTTTCCAATTTAAAGTGCTAGGAATTTAAACAGTTAAAGCCATCTTCCACCTCCTGTAAGGTCCCATAAGGTTTTCATGCCACAGGGGCTGTGATACACAAGGACAATAAGCATCAGAGTAGAATAGTTATGGGTATTTTTTAACTTAATGGTATTTGCACAAGAGTACTTTAAAAATGGTATAAATTTTAGTTTATGTTAAGCTATAAGTATAATTTTGTTGTTTTGAAAGTATTCCTAAATTGCATGATTCTGACACAAGTCATTCATTTTGTGATACCTGGTTAAATGTTCTTCTCCCATGAGGCTTCAAGAAGATGTCAGGTGGGGTGCTTTTTGTTGGTTTTTTTTTTTTGAGGTTTGGTTTTTTGGCTTTTTTTGGGGGGATGTTTTGGTTTGGTTCTTTTTTTTTAAATAATATTATTAACCCCTGAAAGGGTTATAATGAAAAGTATGAAATTGTAACTTTTGCCTTAACCCAAAAGTCTTGAACATAGAGGCAGGTAACAATAAAGACAGGTATCTGGAAACTCTTCCTGAGGGGCACAGACTGGGGAAGACAGTGCTGATTGTTTCTAAGACACATGGTAATTTGTCAGACAGTCTCATGTTTTGGGGCTGATATTGAGAAGTAACATCTCTGAATATCAGCTTTAAAAGGGAAATAATTTTAAGGCCTTCTTTTTCCTTGTAGCTTTCCTCTTCTCTCACCAAATGTTGTAATATATGGATCCAACAGATGGTGTGATCTCTTTTTCCCTCTCTCCCCTCAAGTCAAAAAGTAAAATAGTAAATACCACTAGTAGCACTTAATGCACGAATAAACCTTTTCAGTATAAGAAAAAGGAGCTTGAGACACTTCAAAATTTCAGCACTTCAAAATAAACAAGACATGAGAAAAGACAAGTCCTCATCCAAGTCACAGTTCACACAGAAATGTGGCATCTCTTTGTCTTCCTTCTGAAAAGAAACAATTTCCCCCATACTCCCAAATAAACCTCAGGCTATTGGAACACCACTGACATTTTCTTTAAAGAGTTTTTAATTAAAGTAACAAAATATGCCATGTTCAGTATTTGTCAGGCATTAGGAAAGGCTACTAAAATTACCACTGAGGGACCTATTAAATATCATCATATGCTCCCAGAGTAACCAATTACAGACCTTGTGAAAAGTTCTCACTCACTCATCCTGAAAAATCCTTTAACTTTTCTTTATTTACTTGCATCAAATAACCAAATGTTAACAACATTCTATCCAGCACCTGCAGAACAGTCAGGCATTGCCCCACTGCCCCAAATGGCACCAAACAGTTTGCTGACATCTTGGAGCTGAGGAGCCAATCTGACAACATTTTTGTTATTTTTTTGTTGTTGTTTATCCCTCTGCCTTCTACACCTGATGTTCCCTGTTTGCATCATTTGGATATTTGGGCAGAGGCCAGGAGAATATACTGAAGCTTGGAAATAAAACAGATACTCAGCAATCCAAATCCAAAAGCTTGAGAGACTTAGAAAACTGCAAGCTCTTTGAGAAAACCCCAGGCTTTCTGACCTGCATTTGCAGAGCACCTCAAGGAACAGAATGATGCTGGGTAGCTGCTGTAACCACTAGCTACAGTGATTGCAGTAAATAAGACTGAAAAGGACTTGGAAATGAAATTTTCTTTCAGTAGGGGGTGGTATCAGAACAAAACCAGTGATGGTGGTTTGTTGGGTAGACAGGGTAGGAACAAGACCTGTGCCGTTCATCATGGACTTTTTCTTCAGAGCAAAAGGAAGCCACCTGCTCCCAGACCCATGTCTCATGCCACATCACATCCAGGCACAGAGAATATGCCCAGAGGCATACTGTTGGGCTTGCTAACTGCAAGGTCAGACAGACTGGCCTTGAAGACACCCAGGGAGCACTCAAAATTCAACACAGACGTACCCAGGTACAAGTGGTTGCACCCCCAACTTTTCTATCGCCCAAAGCAAGCACCAGTGTGTTGCTCATCAACACAGCCCAGGTGAGAGGGCTGACCATGAGGAGCACAGTCTGTGTGCTGATTCAGTCCAAACAGGACTTTCCAGCAGGAATCTGGAGCAATCACAGTGAATGATGTTGCTGCTCACCTTATGCACAATGTAGAGCAGTTTCCCCACTGACCTTTCCAGTGCTTATGAGGAGGGCAAGCATTTCAGCACCTACACCACCTGCAAATTTGGTCTGCCCTCAAGGATATAAAAAATTAGGTCAGAGGCTTTTTTCTTCCCCTTCCATTTCTGCAAAGCACATTACAGCTCAAATCCTCAAGACAAAGCATTATTATTATTATTGTTGTTATTTTTTTATGGTGGAAAAAACTATTAATGTTACAAATAGCTGCCATTAGCATAAGCAGAGATGCATATTAATATGCACATGGGTGTCTCCACTGTCAGAAAGCAGAGAGGCCCCAGAGGCCCTGCTTTCACTGGGGAAAATGATGAAGGCATTAGCTCTAATGATAACGATAAGGAAGCTGCCATAAATGATTTGACTATTTCTTTTGTATTCCTGTTCAGGCGAAGACTTCTTCCTTACTTCTCAGTGTCCACAGAAGGACACTGTTTGAACTAATGGTAGCCCAACTGATTTATTTAATTTCACCATAACTTTATGGTTTTCTTAAAAGTGCCAGCTCTTTGGGTCATGTGACTATGGAACTCATTTAAAGCCTTTCAGATAAATTCCTCATTGCTAAGATTTTGGAGAACCAGCTACTAAGTAAATTGAATCCCACATCTATTCAAGGTTTTTAAAACCCTCAGTCTTTTTTGGACTAAGGATACTATTATATCAAAGTACAGCAGGAGCTATGAAGGAAAAAATAAGGGATATGAGAAAAATAACCAGTAAATAAAGTTGTCTCCAATGTAACACGTTCTGAACCCAATCACAGCCTGTCTCTCCCTTCACTTACTCTTGTTCCTATGTATATATCTAGGATGTGACAGCAGAACTTTGTGAGACTATGCTATGAATCAGATAGGAGAACTGATCTGGCTGAAGAGTAACAAAGCAAAAGAGCACTGAGGGGGATTTGCTACACAGAGAGGCTTTGGATATGCTCAACAGCACAGAGCTGCATAGAGACATGCTGCTACATCTGAGAGGGCAGAAAAGTGTGGGCTAGGCTACTCCTCTTACTCAGAAAATGCACACTGGACTACGGAAAGAGATGCAGAAGGAAGATCTGGGTTCCAGGAGCTTATGTGTCAAGACTCTGTCATGCCCTATTGTGACTCTTCCAGCTGAAATTCCTGTTTTTCTTAAGGCTAGAGGGAAATCAGAAATTGCCATCCCCAGCTGTGATGTTGAGACATTAGTTATGCAGTAGGACTTGGATGCAACAAATGCAAAAGCATTTCTTTGCTGAACTCTGCATCTTAACATGGACAGAAGATGATTCTCTCTGGCTCTGCAGCTTCTGAACTAATTACACAGCTTTGTGACAATGTCACTGCACAAGGTGTCTCTGCCCTGGAATTGTCTGTCATGGCTACAGCATGCAACAGGGATCTGAATACATCAAAGTGTCAGGAAGGTGGGGATTCTAGGTTTTGGTCTGTCAGCTTCTGCGCTGAAAACCCTATTGAGTTCAGTTAATATACTACACTATCCGCTTTTCAGTTTTCACGTTTGTTCGTGTGATGTACGTCCTGAAGCTCATCAGAGGGAAATGTCAGCTTTAAAAGAGCAATAATATTCTTTGCACCAAACTCAATCCCAAGGGATGAGCCAAAGCCACAAAGAGCCCGACAGAGGAGTGCTCCAGATAAGATGGCCAGATGAAAATTCTTGATACAGAGACAAGTGCAAAGCTTGGCACGCACAGGCCAGTAACACAGGTGTTACAGACAGACAGCTTGACCTACTCACATAGCCCCCAGGACACAGGGAACAGGCACAAGCCTCACAATCTGTCTCTCAGGTAATATCTGCCCCAGATAATACAACAGCAAAAAGAACCAACCTTGCAGTAAAAAACAGCCCTATTAAAGCTGAAAAACTGGTGAACTCAAGATGGAAAACATCAGGGTAGTACAAAACACAAATTCTATTTGTTCTTCTCTTCTGTTCCTTACTCTCTTTCCCTTAGACTTAGTTGAGTGTCTGTATCTCAAACTCAGCCCCCACATAGCTTCTCAAACCCTTATTATTCCATCTGGTCTGCTCAGAAAAATGTTTTCTCATCCATTTCCTTGTTTTGAAACAGAACCTCAGTCATCCAACAGAATTCCTCTGCAGAGATAGCAGGAATATCCCAGCAGGAATGCTAAGTAATGATGACCATGCCTGGGAAATGCCACATTATCATAAACCTCCATTTTTGGATATAAGCAGAACAAAGAGCAGCTCTTATTTCACTAGCTAAACCCAGTAAGATAGTGTGGATAATTTGGAAAGTTTCTCTAAATGAACAGGAACACAACACTGCAATTGTAAGCAGAAGCACATACACACCCTCTAAAAATGATATAAATTAAAATCAGTTATTCAATACTGTCTCCTACTGTGAAAAGTTACAAGAATTAAACTAATGTATGAAGTCTGTTTGATTTTTCTGTATGACTAGAATTTATACATATACACACAATCTGTAGCTCACTCCTACTTGGATTTTAAAACATGTTATTTCCTGGTCTCCCACACCAGCATTATGTGGTCTACCACATAATGCCTGCCTGTGGGCTTAAAAAGAGGAGAAGCAACCCTGAATCATACACTATTTCTACGATCCTGGAAGCCAAATGCACAAACCCAAAGCTATTCCCTGGAGAGCTGTACAAGCTCCACATGTAACAAGGTAAATGGTGTAGAGGAAGCTGTAAGGAACTTGAAAAGCCAAAGAATGAACTGCAGCTTTCTGTATGCTAAGTTCATACAGACATAAATCTTGATTTCAAATGTTGTCATCAGGACTTCAGTGCCAAGTGGAAATAAGAGTGATAAAAATATATTTTCAAAAGTACTTTGGCAGGCTCAGGTCATGCATCACAAGAATGTGGTGTTTGAAAGGGGATTCAGCCAGGCAGGCATCCTTGCTACAGCCTGCTGTTCCACACAACTTGCACTGCAGCTGTACAGGGGCACTACAGTCGCCGCTTGACAGGAATCACACAAGTGCCTGTTCCAAGAGCAGCACACCCTTCTGGCAGCCACACTAAAGAGAGAATGCATGGGTAATGCTCAATGATCTCATTATAAACCAGCCTGGGGGAGAGGAATGGTGACAAATAAAGATGAGAAACCCTTTTGACTGCAGATGTTGTTCCATTAACCCAGCCCAGGACAACCATGTACATATGTACGTATGCTGTAAGCACCCCAACACAGGCAATGACTGACAAGGTATAAAGCAATGCAGCTTAACCATCCCAATCATTAGATCACACAGTCACAAGGCATCTCTTTTTCCATCATTTTTTGTAGCAAAGACTTATAAACAAACAGGAGAGCTATGAACACCTGAGGTTGAACACACTTCACTGTGACCTTTGAGCCAAGGAACACATCACCTTCTCAGTCCATCATATCCCAGTCAACTGGTATTCTATGCGTAGGAAAATGAAAACTTCACTTACCTAGAAGACAAAAAGAGAGAGAAAATATGGTTAGTGGATGTCCCTGAAACATACAGATGCTGCTTATCTTTATTTCCCAGATGATTCCCACATCCTGGCACCTTGTTAGGAGATTCCTGACATATTAAGAAACAGGAGTGATCTATGATAGCTCTCTTAGCATGGCCACTCTCTCTCTTCCCTGCTGTAATTGGTCCGTGGTGCCATTTAATTTCATACAGATTATTCATTAAGAAAAGCAAAACTGAGCAGGTGTTTTCATCAACATCTTGTTCTATTACAAAAAAAAAAAAA
>VWYI01045494.1:276356-317879 GCA_013399455.1 Anthoscopus minutus
AGAGAGAGAGAGAAAGAAGCTCCATAACAACATTAACCACATGGACAGGCACAAATTATTCTGACTGTGAACAGCAGGGTACAGGTCTTGAAGTCTACCAAAAGAAACTGCAGCAAGAAAAGATCTTGTTAAGGGAAGGATGGATTGACTCACTCTGCCTTGTGGTTCTCTCATGTACTATTTTAACTACAGCTGCAATGAAAAGGCTTGGTAGTCTTGGTTTAGGCAAAGTAGGCTCTGCCACGGGATGAAAGGAGGGAAGAGATGATATTGAGGTCAGTGCCGTCCCTGCATTTCGGGATTTTCTTGAAAACAAAGCATCTTAGTGTGGAACACAAGGACAAAAATTAAGGATGTGTCCTGCAAAGATCACTTGAAGAAACCAGAGGGATGACATAAGGGAGGGGTCATAGGCAAGATGAGAGGAAGCTATACAGGCCTAAAGCAATATTCTGCCTTTCTTTCGTAGCACTTTCAGAGCATTCAGAGTTCAGCAAGGATGTGTCACTTTCTTGAATACTGATTTATAGGTCTGTAGCCAGGACCAGCAATCAATCAACCATGACTAAATCTTTGCAAGGAATAAATAACTAAACAAAGATAATTTATTTATTCTCAAGAGTTAACTTGCCTCTGAGAGGTAACTCAGATTTCCAGAGAAGAAGGAAAATTGACCATACAAAGGGTCAGGTCCTGCAAAAATAAGAGCCTCCTTCCACCAATAAAGTCAAATCAGCATTTTCATGTTCCAAAACTGTGTGTCACATTTTGTCCTGCTTGGTTCTACCAGTCTAGGATAGCCCAGAATAGCATTTAAACATCCCACACAAGCTTCACCTACCACCATGGGCTGCATTATTTGAACTATAATGGAATATAGCTGCTATTACAGAATTCCCTAGAGGAGATGCAGCTAGGCTTGTACAGTATGGGGAAAGGAAGAATAGATTAATATACATTCATGGCACATTTGCAAAGAGATTACTTTACTCATGGTGAGATTTGCACCTGTATAATTGTATCATTTTCAAATTAATCATAATCATACTCTCAACCAATATATGATCTACAGAGTAGGCCTCATCCTTGGACTCTCATAATCAGGATAAAAATAGCTGGCTCTGAATGCGCTGAGATTTCTGCTGGCATGTAGGAGACAGTAAATCCCAGCTGACCCACTAAGCCTTGGTATTTTGTTTCTGCAAAGCCCTGGCACGGCACACATCGTTGCATAAGTAAGACCTGGCCTGTGCAACAGCAGTGCTGTAACATTTAAGTGATACTTTCCTTTGCAGAACGTGAAAAAAGTAGCACAAGCCTTACTTTTCTGAGGAAAACTTAAGCTCAAAGAGTGGTTAAGTGATTTGCCAGCAGCTACATAGTGGCTCTGTCACGTGGAGAGACACGGGACCTGTAACTCTTGGCTTCCCTGACGTGCACATTTAATTACTGGGCATCTCTGCACAGGAACAGCGACCTGCGAGCCCAGAGCAGCATCAGCCTGAAGCCTCCCTAGTGCCGTGTCTGCCCCTCCTCTGCTGTCCCCTCCAAACAGCTCCCAGTGAAAGGCAGATTTCTTAATTGTGTTATTAGCTGAATTATTAATTGATATGAAAGCAGCATTTTACTGGGCATAAAAAGTCATTCAGAAAGGAGATAAAATGTTCTCAGTACTGCCTGCCTCCGAGCAGAGCTGGAGCAAGGGCTCTGACAGCTTGATTATTATGCACATTAGTGCAATCTGGTGAGCTTCCAACACAGGAAGAGTGGAGCCCCCCAGTACTGTATCCATCAGGCCACATCCCTCTCCTTTTCTCTTTCTTCCCCCTGTCACTGCTTGCTTTGCATTTATGTGGGAGACCTCAGGGATAAGTTTTTTCTTTCTAATCCAGCTGTCATCACTGCAGAGCTACTAATTATAGCAGCAGTGGGCAAATAGTATTTTCCCTTCGGTCCTACACCAGGAAAAACTCTTTGTGCCTTTTTCCCAAAATCTCCTTGCTGGAAGGAAACTGCTTGCATTTCTCTGTCTACAAGACCATTGTGTTCCACTGTGAAAATGGTGGTTTGCATATATATATATATATATATATATATGTATATATGTCTGTGTGTGTGTGTGTATACACCTTTTTCCACAAAATTATTTCATGACAGAGTAGGGAGTGTGTACATGTCTCGATGCCCTTCCAGCCTGTGTTCAAAAGGCTATCTGTCATTGGACATGATACAGCACCAGATAGATCCTTCTCAGTGAGAGGGGACAACTCAATGGATGCTCACCATGTCATTCATTCCACTCCCTGGGTCTTCCCCCTCTCCCATCCCCCTGCCAGCCCCTCAAGGCCTCACAGATCTGCAGCAGGAGCAGAGCTGCCTGGCAGATGGTATCAATTAATTTTGAACCTCTGTTAAACAGGCACAATGTCTGTCTTTGTGGTAGGGGAGTGATAAACCTTTGGCAGCCCCCTCCCCTACCTTTCTTGACCCCTTCCACTCTCACCCCATCAGTGGGAACCTATCCCCACGACCCACATCTCTAACACACAGCCAGAGGAGCCAGCAGACACCAGTGATCAATCCTGTCTCTTACATGCAAACCTTGTAATTTAGTAATAACTACTCAACCACCATTGACCTGCTAATTAATCCATGGATTTTTTGTTGGGCCTTTAATTGTTGGCCCCGATATCTGAGTCGCTTAGACTGCTCACTCTGTGAGGAGCCTAACCAACTAAATGCTACTTCAGCTCTGTAGTAATAAAACACTGAAATATATTGACTCCCTGCCAGCTCTTGCGCTCACTCTCTGCCTCTCTGCTTGCTAGCTGAGTGCTGGCATGTGAAGGGAATATAGAGAGGGGAAAGCATCAGCCATGAGAGATGAAGTTTGGGACACAGGTGAGAGAAAGCAGTAATCACTCACCAGTGACAGGCCACCAAGGACAGACTCTGATCCCTACGACAGCCCTGCTCTGACAAACTCAAACACGCTGTTCCTCCATCCCAAGTGGACTTGATGGCTCTGAAAATTCACAAGTATACTGGATCCTGCCTCCTTTCTGCTTTCTGCCCCTTAATGAGGAAATCCTTTTCCTCATGACTATCACTGTCACACTCACTATATATGTGTTTGACACAAAAAGCCAGATTGTATAGGCAAAAAAATGACTCCATACAGTGGAGAGCCACATCTGTATTTTCTTGCTTAGCACTGTCCAAGGATCTCTGTGCAAACATAGATTAATCACCAAAAATGCTGTTTTCTGAAGTACTTGCACCATTTGGTGCCTTGCAATGATTAGAAATTTTGTGGGATGGAAATGGCAGTTTGAAAGCCTGACATGGCAGGAGCTGCAGACTCTTGGCCTGCCTGGACAGTGACTGATTGAAAACAAGGACCTCACAACAGATGTCTGATAACATGGGTCACACTGGTGATGGGAGTGGGACAGAGATGGAGGGACTAATGGGTCACAGTTTGGTGCTGAGAACAGAGAACTAGGAAGCAGTTGTTAACCCGGTCAAGAAAATTCCACATTAAAAAAATATTCATTTGCATTTGGTTAAAATCAGAATGGAAGCCCTGTCAGCAGCAGCTTATATTTACCTTCCCACATGAAAATAAAGTGGAAAGCAATAAGCTCTTACAATTCCTGCCACAGCTTGCTGCCTTCACTTTTGTTGTGGTTGATCTGTAGTCCTGAGCCATTCCCAATGCCTGCTGCAGACAGGCACACCACACAACTGCCCTCCCAAAGAGCTCATGGGTTCCCTCCAACTGAGACCCCAGGAGTAGGCCAGTGAGGGGTGGGAAAAACAGGCAACAGGGATGGAAGTCTATTTTAGGGGACTGGTGAAGATGAAATAACTCCACAAAGAAAGTCTCTGTGCCTCCCCCATGCTAGCACGTGGCACTGGGAAAATGAGCAGTGGTGCCCTTGAAGAGCATGGTCTCAGCACAGCTGGAAAGACTCCAACGAGATGGGGTTGCACTGGCCCTGTCACAAAAACCTACCATGCCCCCTACACTGACAGTAAATTGACACTGAGACCGCAATTCAGTAGCTCAAAAAGCATTCTGCTAGCACACCCGAGATGCTGTAACAGGGGAACAATGGCAGGACAGAGGCACTTTTTGTCAGAGAAGGCTATTGGGAAAGCAGCCATATGGTGGCCCTATACTTCCTGATCCCAACACTGCTGTTTCCATGTAAACAGCAAGTGTTCCCAAGCTCGCTGCATCCCCTCCATCCTTTTCTGTTTGTCTCTGCAAAGACTGATGCCAGAGCATGTTTAGGGTACAAAGACTGGCCAGAACAAGGCCTCCCAGCAACAGGTCACATTGGCAAGTTCAAGGGGGTTGGCAGCAGCATTTCTGAAAGTCTCCTTGAGGACTTCCTGGCATCTTATTGTCCCGATCTGCTCTCTTTTTTAATATTGCAAATAATGTTTTTGAAATGCAGGTTATTTGGGGTAACTTATGATGTCTTTCACTGCCAAGAGAGTCTATCAGCAGTGAATTTCCTGCTGGTCAACACTTCAGGACTTTGAACAAATAGGATTTTCTCTGTGTTTCCCCAAACTGTATAAAGGCATCACAGTTGTCTGGGAAAAAATTCTTGTTTGAGTGCCGGCACACACTGGGTTTGGAGATGCTGCACAGTCCATGTAAAATATCTCAGTGAAAGAATGTAATTTTCCTCAATAGTTTTGTCACTGAATTGCTTGATCAAAGATACCAAAATTAAATGAGTCTCCATAGGTGTGAGAAGAAACATTTTCTCTCAGTTACATCCTATCTAGTTCTTTTATGGAGTAATTATAACTGAGAGAATAATTTCCATCTTTACAAAAAGATATGGACTACAAACAGCTCACCATTTTTAGGAAGGATGGATCCTAAGCTTGTGTTTTAGTGGAGAACTGTTAACTGGCTTGTTTGGAAGCACACTGCTTGACCATCTTCTTCCTGCCAAGAGTATGGGAACAGTCTAATGGAGGGAAGATCAAGATCTCAGACTTCAAATCTTCTTGAAGAGACTGTTTCAGTCTGTCCTTACTAAGTCACTTTGCCTGCAATCTAGTGAACTGCCTTGTCCAAGACAGGAGGATGGAGCCCTTGAACCTCAAAGCCAGATGCCAGCCCCAGGCAGAACTATAAGGATCATTTAAAAATTCTGCTGCTTGCTTCTCCTCCCTCTTCATATGCATTCAAAAGTCAGGAGATGCTGTACTGCTGCATTCCCTGTCATCCCCATGTCCAAAACAAGTCCTTAACACCAGAGGACTGTGATTTATGTAAAAAGCCTATACACTCATGTTTTGCTGATTATAGTGTGACTTTAATGAAGTAGACCTCAATGGAGTGCTTTAACCCTTGGTTGTAAAAGCAGACCTTTGTTTAAATTAAACCTCAGCTCTTCCCCCCACAAAGAGACAAAGGAACCTGCACCTATGTTAGTTCAACTGCAAGAACATCGAGCTGGGCAACGGATAAACCACATCAAATGAGCTAAACCACGGTGACTGGGCCACCTGATTTCCAACTGAACACATTCTCAGAGAGGAAGGTTGTTTGCATGCAGGGTTTAAATTAAATTCAGCCTCCAACAGCTTTTTGATGTATCTTTGGGGTTTGTCCTATGGAGGTGCTGTCTCCTCTTCATTATGGAAGAGCATCTTCCTCTCAGCGTCTGACTGCTTTGCAGCAGTCAAGTCCTTTGCATTTACATTAGGTTTTCCTGGGAAAATAAAAATTACAGAGTAAAAGAAACAGTAAATTGGTTCAGGACTGACACACAATGCTCAGCTTGATGCATGATCTCCAATATTCCAACAAATCAATTAAGGCTGTTAAGAAAAATATCACTGCTTGGGACATACACAGGCAATAACAGCATGTCAGAAAGAACCTTGTAAGGAGAGGGAGCAACCAAATGGGAGCTCAGAGTATTTTTACATTTGTGATTGTTCCCCAGGAATTCTAGGCATTTAAATCCATCAGCAACATCCTACCTGGGCACCTTGCACATGAATTTCTATTCACCAGCCTTCCTGACAGACAAAAATGACTGTGGTCATTTGAAAGAGGAAAACAAGATTCAGTGAATTCCTCAAAATCAAACTTGAAGCCTCCAGCAGAAATGAGAACCAAACATAGACTCTCCAAGTCTGGCATACAGTTTGGAATTGTAAACAGTATTGGAAAGTAAAACAAAAAGCTGGGGTTGTATGCTTTTTGATTTCAGTCTCTACCTTCAATCTAACAGAATGAGCTGGACCCCTCCCATCTTAGTCAGACCCAGACAGCTGCCCTATCCTGTCCTTATACTTCAAAAACTAAAGTTCACATCACACTATGACACCACAATAGCACAACAGCATCACAGGAGCACTTCCCATCTGCCTGTGAGCGGGAGCTTTCAGCATGGCTGGGGGAATCTGACAAAGATGATTTCAGCAGAAGGGATCTTTCCCACTTGAATTAAATCTCAGCCACCACTTCTGTTCAAGCCGGTCCCACCTTGCTGATGCCATATTGTCACCACAAATCAGGATAAGTTTTGAAAGTCCCGTTTTCTAAAGCAGCAGCAAGCTACCTGCAGCCTTCCCAGCTATTTGACCATGCTCTTGCAGTACAGGAAAAAATTCATCTCAATTAAAAGATTAGTGTATAGGAAGTAGAGTGGCATTTCCCAAGTGTCCTCCCATCAACTCATCATGGCAGCAGGAAGGAATGATCCTGTTCAGAGAGAAACAGAAGGAATGACTGATTGCATCCATGCCACTAAAAGATGCTGATGAGAAAAACCCAGGCTCCTGCCTGTCATATTTTCTAAACCCCCAGATGCTGGCTTAGAGCCTTTCCTGCCGCTTTCCTTAAGCCTCTGTTGAGGAGGAAGAGTGAAGATCTTGGAGACAGCATTTAGAGTCATAGACAGTTCGGCATGAGACAATTTTTCACCCCGTTAAATCCCTCTGCAGAATATTATCTGCTGGTTTCCCCTCTTTTTTATGATTTTCTTATGATTATCTCCTGCTGTTTCTGTCCTCAGCAGCCAAATAAATAAATAGCAGTGTAGCTGTCTGTAGCTTTAGCTGAGCAAGAAGGCCCTGCAGACAGCCTAGGTGGATTGCCCCTCCTTGCCTTCAGCACTGCTGCCCTCCAGGTAGATTAAGGATTCTGAGACCTAATGGCAAGAGGGAATGGGAAGAGGCTAAGAGTGCAGACACTTGCTTCTCTGCCCACGTTTTGCTCTGAAGGCTGGGACACATCACTGTCTCACCTGTAAAAGATGTTGATGATGATGATGATGATAATAATAATAATAACATCAAGTTGATGGGAAGAGTTTTGAATATTTAACCTGTGCTTGGAGCATGTTTTTATCATAATCCAAAAGCACAAATGAAAGACTAAAAAAGAAGTGCCAGAGAGAGGTGAAGGGACTTACATGGGGTCATAAAGCCAGTCTGTGGCAGAGGCAGGAATAAAACCGGTAGCAAAACATTGGCATCTTCCCCATAAAACAATTCAGCCCTTCAAAAACAGAACTGTGCTTCTTTCTCTCGTGGATGTGTCTTTTTTTCCTACCTTGTCTACTTTGCCTTCTCCTCTGCCTAGTTTATCTGTACAACAGTTTCCCAGGTGTGCTGAGCACTTCCCACACAAAGGCAAAGACAAGATGTCTGTGTAGGGGGAACCACGAGTCTGGCCGCTGTGTTCATTTGGAGCTCAAGAATTCTTTTGCAGATTCATTTTCTACACTGCCTAGGGATTCTGGCACCTTTGGGGCCATGTTTAATTCATCTCCTGTGACTATGAGATCTTTTGCAAGTACTGATTCTGCCTTTCTCACGAGCTTGGTGCTCAGATGCCAGGCTTTCTTCTTCCATATATAGTTTTCTTCTTCCTACTTTAACACAGCTCTTCCTCTACTTCAGTTTCCATCTTTGGTCTCACTCTTTATTGCCTCTTACTCCTTCTTTGCTTTCAACATCATCTTCCTCATTTTTACTCTCTGAGAATTCTCTTTGTCTCGACACAACCTGTTCTCTTTTATAATAAGTGTCTTTACATCCTTCTTCAAATATCCTCCCCAGACTCCACATCTATCTCTGCTCATGTCTCCTCTCCTCCCAACTCATCAGGCATTGCTGGATCTTATCAAATAGATACCTTTCTAGGGGTGCACTGTCTATCAATAACATTATTAACTTCTCACTGTATATATACAAATCTGACTTATTTTTAACATAACTGTTAGAAGCTAAATCTCAGGGCAGCGCCAGCAGGTACAACAAACCAAGGTTAGCTAGTTTTGGACCATGTGAGATACCTAAAACCAGCAGTTGCTTATTTGATTAACACCCACTTTTGAAGGAACAAACATTCACTTCCTATTTCTGCCACCTCATATAACGCATAAGATAAAAAAGGCAGAGGAAGGGTTAGAGACCCATGTCTAGGTATCTACTATTCCATGAACATGAAAAAGTATCACACTTCCAGCCCTTGTCTCAGTATTTTCCAGACTTCAAACTAGAGTGCTGATGGGAACAAAAGCAAATCTACTTGCTTGGGGAAGAAGAAATTTCTTACTCTTTTATATACATGGTGTGAGCAAAGAAGTGCCAACCCACTCCCAACTGTCACAGGAGCTGGCTTTTTTTCCTGACAACACTTTGAGAACCCAGTTTTTGAAGGCGTGATAAGAGGGGCTTTGTGCCTTATTTTGCTTTCTGATTGTGATCTCTTTCCTAGCACTGGAAAGAGCAAGGATCAAGTCAGTTCCTTTGCACCTATTTACACAAATTTTCAGGTGCTCCATCCACTTGATGCAATCTTTTTCAACTATTCCCTTCCCTCTATTAGGCACCATACCCACTGTGAAGGATTTTGTTGAGCTTGGGTAAAAACTCAAGATGTGATCATCAGAAGACAAAACCAGCCCTCATGAAACTGGAGATCACAATGCTTTCAAACTTTCTACACCCAAGCAAAGGGTCAGTGCAGCAACTTCACAGCTACTCTAAGTTGTGCCTTGATGGCCTAAACTGCTGCAATACAGGCAGGAAACTAGACATGTGCAAATACCAACAATCCCAAACTTAGGTTTAAAAATAAATTTTAAACTTTACCTTTTTGTAGTTGTTTACTTGGTTTTAAACACTTTGATCTCCCTTACCTATTACTACTAAAATTTATAAAAATATACTGCATTAACCACCGTCCTCAAACTGCAGGGCTGAGCTGATTTGTACCCTGCTGCTGGAACTGCCATCCTCCTAACCCTACAGATTTTCCATCTATCTCTCTGAGCCCTCCACTGCTGCTTCTCCTGGCCCCATGCACCTCAGCTCTGCTCCTCCCACACCTGTGAGAGCCAGCACCTTGCCATCAGCAAGAGTCCAGTTCAGGAGAGGGCTGTTCCCTTTGCCAGTGCCTGAAGCCAACACAAGCCAGAGAGAACACAAAAGAAAACAGGCCAGGGAGGCTGAGCTCTCTCTTTGCTGAGAACTTCCAGCTGCTTATTCTTCTTCTCAACTGGAAAACATCACCAACATTGCCAACTCTCTTTGGGTGGATTCCATGTAGGAGCCTGTGACTACTAACTGTGAAATTTCACCATCTCCAGGGAAGGTGAAACCATTCTGGAGCAGCCTGGGAGGAGTCTGAAGGAGCCATGGGTACAGACCTTTCCTCAACAGCCGCAAAGCTCCTCAGGTAGCCCCTCTACCAAAGCCTAGGGCTGTTGATTGTGAATTTGTCTTTCTCCAGAGAAAGCCCAAAGGCTCCAAGTGACGCCTCAGAGAAGTCCCAGAGAGCTACAGGGAATGGACCTGCCTTCAACACAAAGGTAAAGCTCTTCAGCTAAGTAGGAAAACTTGTTGCTGCTACCTGGAACTTTAGTTGTCTGAAAAGAAAATCAAAGCACTCTGACAGAAGTATGAAAAGCCCTGAAGAAAAAAAAAAAGGAGAGCATGAGCCCCAACAACATCCTGCACTGCCTCTCCATACCGTAGGCAAAGGCAAGGGCAGCCAAGTGGAGAGCTCTTTCCTCAGGGAGGAAGCAGCAGGAGCTGTTGTAGCTACAGATAGGCAGAAGTATTTTTGGCAGAGATTAAATCAAGAATACTCAGTAACAGTCTGGCCAGCTAGAGAAAAAGCAGCCATAATGGATAGTTTAGCCCACCATGCATTCCACCCCAAGGACAATCAAACCAAAATGATGACTGCCATCTCAGTACCTAGGTCTGAGCAAATATGCCTTGGGATCCAAACCACAAAGGATATCCCCTCATGGGAGTTCTGCAGCTTTTCCTCAGCTCTTTCTATGCTTTACAGCCTATTGATACTACTTCATGATGATGTCTTAAGAGGCACCACCCTCCTCCTCATCACAAAAAAAAAAAAAAAAGTGATACCCTAGGTAAGGAGCAAAGGGATACGAAAAAGGGGCAAGGTAGGTACCCTGCTACAAGCATGGAGGCAGACTGGGAAGAAGGGGGGGATCATTTGCCAGGTAGCATTACTGAGGACACCCTGTTACAAGGTCAAGGTCAGCCTCAAAACTCAGTCTTGCTGCTCCAAGCTACAGTGGGCCTTCGGCTGAGAGGGAGGGGATTGAGGATCCAATTTCAGAGCTTGTTGGAGAAGATTGGTTGGCCTAAACCCTTGTGATACACTGGGTCACAGACTGATAGGGGCTCTCTACAGAGAGTTTGGTCTTGGCATCAAACATGTTTGGGTGGGCAGCACAGCACTAGGGAAAGCAGGAGGGCAGCAGCCATTGGAGAGCTAAGGCAACTGAAATGTTGGCAGGCAAAGCCAGAACTGCAAGACAACAAGCCAAGGGGAAACACAGACAGAGCCCAGCCACTAGCTGTGCCATGAGAGCATCGGTGCCACGAGCAATAGAGCATGGCGAGACCTCCAGGAGCGGTAGCCAGCACCAAACTTAAGAGTCCACCCACTGGCACAAAGCTGGGAGAGCTGGGCAGAAGCCCAGGAAGCAGAGGGAACAAAGCTCTTGGCTGAGCCGAGTGATGGAGGGGAAAAGGCAGCTGCTTCATGCAACCTCCACTGTCCAGACCTCTCAGCTGTCTTCCACCCAGCCCCAGGAGCTGGCATTCCAGGAGAAGAATCTGCCCAGGCCAAAGACAGAGGACAGTGGGGTTTTACAGCAGCAAGAGCACATTGTTTGTGCTGAGCACTGGTACAGATCTGCTGGGACACTGGGAGGTTTGATAAAGGAAATAGAGAATACACTGTGGGACCAAGAAGCCATTGTGCCCAAGCCCATGTGAAGACAGACCAAAACTGCAGACCCTGTTGCAGATGTTACGCAAGGTACAAGGCAAGGGACAGTCACTGAACCCCAGAGAGGAACGAAAATAGTCTTTAGGCTGGAACAAAGCTTCTGGCACTCTAGAGTAGAAGCAAAACCACCACCCCCTTCTCTGCAGCAATCATCAGGCTTATATATTTGTGCATTGCTATTTTTCTCCATCCACATTTTCCAGTTACCAAGAAACTCAGTTTGGGAAGCTGTTGCACAAATCTGTGTTTCTTCTTACCCTGTTTCTGCTGTGGATCAGCTCAGAAAAGAGTTTTACCCCTGTGACCTCCAAGAAGCTTTCAAGCTAAAAGAGTTCTGCTGAGCACCTGTCACTACAGGAGAACCAGCACTGAACCACTGATGAAGAGCTCGACTGCGCCTTGTTCACATAATACTTTAACTGGCTTCAGTGAAGGCATTGCAGGAATGCAGCGAGCAGCCTCCATCCCTAGTGTGGAAATACAACTGCCACTCTCATGAAGCTACAGCTAGATGGGAATTGAGCTGTTCCCTTCCACTGCACTGTCAAATGTAATTTACTCCCTGGCATTGTGTGATCAAGCAAAGGACGGGCAATAACATACATAGCAGCTTATCCCAGAGAACGGCAACTTCACCTCTTAAGCTTTTAACTGAGTCTGACTGCAACTTCAGTCATGTATCCACCCCTCTACTGCAGTGTTCTCATCCCCAGCACTTGTGGTGCAAAGGCAAAGAAGGCAGCAAAGGTCTTTGGTTGAAACTGGGGAAATTAGCATGACAGTAAAGGCAAAATCCCAAGACTTTGCTCTGGATGAGTAAAAGCTGTTTAGGGCATTGTATAAATTCATGGCAAGAAGAAATAAAGGTGGATTTTATACTTTCCTATTATTACCTGTACATTTTTGCAATAATGTTTATTGACATGTTTGAATGGAGCACAAGCTGTAGTTCAGTTCAACTGCCTGTGAAAATGGGATATTTGGAAAGAAACAAACCTTACAGATCTTAGCAGCTCTTCTCATCTCTGTTATTAGCTGGGAAATACTAGAAAAGGTCAGAAGCACCAGGGAAAAGGTATCCACCAAGATGTGCAGGGAGCCTTGGCTAGCAAGCCCTGAGATGCAGAGAGGCAAAGCTCAGCAGGTTAATCAGAAGCGTCTTAACTTTGCTTTGACACTCACACACAGACTAAAAATATGCATGCACATCAATTACAGAATCCCTATGAGGCACAATAAAGTTAACCTTGCATGGCCAGAGAGATAGACTACAAACTTGTCTCACTGAAGGCACTTGGCATGGCTTTAGCCAAGGTACCCTGTAAGAACTTGGCCATGACTTCCTCTGACATGCAGAAATGCCCTTGTTCCTCCTTCCCACCAAGCTCTGCTCCATGAGGTGAAGAGCCTCTTCTAACTCCTCTGAATTTTAAAGACCCCTGAAGACATGCAGCACATTTAAAATTCATTAAATGCAAAAGACATTCCTTTCAGGAGCTACCATGTCAGAACTGAATGCCCCAAATTTTGACAAGGCTTGGACTCAGCTCCAAGTCTGGTTTGCTACAGATGCAGAAAACAACATCAAGTCTTCCAACACCAAAAATTTTGTATTTGAATCCCTGTGCTGAGCTTTAAACAGCTGATGCTTCCAAATGTATCATGCTCCATGATTCTGCTTCAGGCACACTTCACCTCACATCACCTTATTTACACTAAAAACTATTGGTATGGGGCTACTTCTGTTCCAAAAAATCATGGCTACCACACAGTTTATGCACTTAAGCCCCGTCTCTGTAAGCACCACAATCTCACCTTGTCCCAGCAGCAGCTCTGCCAGTACTGCTTATTCCTGAGTGAGAATTATTCCAGTCATACATCCTCTCTGCATGTGGCACTCGTTACTGGACAAACCAGACCTAGCCCTGTGGTCCCCTCCCTCCCCATCCTGCAATGTCACTTTTCATTAAGCTTCATAAACCATTCAAGTGACAATTCTCTCTGCATTCATTGCTGCACCAGCCCAGGGAGTAGGAATGGCCTCTGGTTAACACTGCATCACTGATGTGGCTTTGTTTTTGTGCATGTTGATCAGAAATTACCTGTCTTAGAGAAAGTAATTTAGTGATAAATGATTGCTCATTCAGAGATAGCTACTTTCAGCCATAGCTGCCAGGTATTAATCTATTTGTCAATCCTTTCAGATCTTCTGCACTGATGAACAGCTCCCAACTCTGGAAAGTAAAGCCCCCTCTTCAGAGGGCAAGGAAGAGGGCAAAGAACTTATACCTTTGCAGCAACATTTGCAAGATGCTCTCAAAGCAAGGAGGACCAACTGGGAGGGACTAGTGAGGGCCAGGGTTACAGCTTTGACCTTCAAAGGGGCTCTTGAACAGACCTCAAAACAGGAAGAACACAGATTTAAGTTTCAAAAGTACCTGGGAATGTCTGGATGAAACATAGAGTGGGAATATGCCAGCTCATATAAAAAATTCAAAATTCTTCTACTGTTACCAGCTTTCACAGAATTTTCAACAGGAGCATTTCCAAAATTAAATTTTTGGACATAGAGGAGCTGAAACTTAAGTGAGTAGCTGGACTATTCACCTAGGACAAGCAGCTCTCAAGATACAGTTCCTCTTCTGCAACGGGTATTCAAAGTTCAGGCCTCCTACCTTTTTTGAGCAATGACACCTCTCTTTGGCACAATAACTCTTTATAAAGAGTAGGAGCTTTACACACCTTTTATACCTACTAGTGATCTTCCCTAAGAGAGAAGAACCCAGAAAAACAAGAGCAGCTTTCCAACACCAGGACAAAGAGTGTAACCTCTTTGGAGGTAACCTCTTTGGACATGGCATAAAATCAGTCAGTCACTCAAGCCTGTTTGTTTGCAGAATGCTCACAGCTTAAATAAGCTTAATAAATAAGCTCACAGGCCACACAGCACCTTTCCAGGTAAGAGAAGCTCCCAGAAACCATGGGGATGAATCTGAACTCTACATGCAAATACTTCTGAAATTCTATGGCACAGCATTTGATATGTGGATCTAAGTTCCACATTTGTGGTTCCCAGATGTGGAGACGTCCCAGCATTTACCAAAATTTGAAACTTTCAGGCTATTTTCATCATGCCAGTCAGAATTCAAACCCTGGAAAAACATCATCAGTGTTGTGTTGGATTTAGTATATCACTATAAGGCACTAGAAAAACACATGACTTTAAATAATTGTCCAGTGAAGAAGTTTAAAGAGCAGACAGATATCCAAGCCATTATCAGAGTCCTGATAATGAACCACACTCATACAGTGGTCTTCACACAAGCTCCTCTTGAAAAAAATTGCAATGGTTTGATGGTGTTTCCTGATGCACCATGTATAGGGTTCCTTGAGAAAACTGCTTCTTTTTTGTGACAGGAAACTTCTCATTCTCATTGGAGCCAAATGTCT
This sequence comes from Anthoscopus minutus, assembly GCA_013399455.1. NCBI lineage: Eukaryota > Metazoa > Chordata > Aves > Passeriformes > Paridae > Anthoscopus > Anthoscopus minutus. The sequence goes on from VWYI01045494.1 coordinate 291,133, forward strand.
GCATGTTCCCTTTCCATCCACTCCCTGCTGGGCTGAAGTCTTGTCTTTACGCACTCAAGTTTGGAGATTCCAGCAGTGAGCCAGGGACAGATCACGAACTGCCTCACTGAACCCTGAAGGTAAGAGGGCAGCATGCACATGTTGTCTAGAAAGCAGATACACAAGACAGGTGGGACTCCTCCACCAAACTTCACTTCTTTCCAGCCTACCCTGCTTCCTTGCTCTTCTTTTCTTCCTCTACCACAAGCCAGGGAGAGCCAATATTTGGAAATAATTACTTCTGACTTGGCCCCTTACTCCCCTCTTCCTTACTGTGCTGGGGAAGCATTAATTTTCTTCGTAGTAACTTGCGTTGGGCTGTGTTTTGGATTCGTACTGGAAGAAGTATTGATAACAGAAATATTTTAGTTACTGTCAAGCAGAGCTTACATGGGGCCAAGGTCTTTCCTACTTCTCACAACACTCCATCAGTGAGAAAGCTGGGGGTGCCCAAAAAGCTGGGAGGAGACACAGCTGAGACAGCTAATCCCAGCTGACCAAAGGGATATCCCACCCCTTGGGACGCCATGCCCAGCATAGAAAGTAGGGTGGAAAATGACTGGGGGCTGCTGCTCAGGGACTGGCTGGGCATCATTGTGTTAGTAGTGAGAAACTGTTTTCATCTGCATCAGTTGACTGTCTTGGGTTTTATTTATCTTGTATTAAACTTATTTTATCTCAACCCACAAGTTTTCTCACTCTTACTCTTCCAATACTTTTGTTTCCCCCATCCTGCTGGAGGAAAGTAAGTGAGCAGCTGTGTCACTCTCAGTTGCTGGCTGGGGTTAAACCACAACACTTGTGACCATGTCTCAGGCAGCCTTAATGGCTTTTGGAAAAAATGGCCCGGGGAGGAGCAGGGCTGTCCTTCCAGTTGCAGCAGGATGGCTTCTCCTTCCACTCAAATGAGGGGTAATGATGAGGAGGGATCACCTGCACTGCCTCTGGACCTCAGCCGTGACAACTCACCATGGGCACAGGCATCCTGCCCGGGGCCAGCCAGGACTCCTGCAGGTGCGAGGGCACCGGCAGAAGCTCAGGCGGATTCCCACGCCTCGGGAGTGCCGCTGAGAGCTGTTCCCCCTACCTTTGAGCCGGCAGGTTTACAAGCCTCTAATTCCCAGCTACAAGCACTGCTCTCTGTGCCAAGGAAGCAGCGGCGTGTGCTGTCATTCACGCGGCTGGAAGGCCGCTCCTGCCAGCGTTTGTGGCTATCGGACCAGCTGCTTGGGGCTGGGAGCAGATGGCAGGATGGCACACCTGACAGGGAGCAGACCTTCCAAGGACGAAGGGGGAGGATGAGTTTGTGTGCAGCATGGCCAGCCACAATTCCCAGCCACGCAAAGATGGAGCTAATGTACCCACCTGTCCCTCTCTGCCACTCCCCAAGTCCTAAGAAGAGATTTTCACACTAGGGTACACCTGGACAGGTGTCATTGATACCTCTACATTTGTACACTTTTCCTGCCTCAGACAAAATGGCCTTTGTTTGATCTAATTACCAAGCATATGGAGCTAATTATCAGCAAAATCCCAGCTCAGCCTTTCCCATGAGATATAAGAGGAGTTTTCAGGAGGTCTCAGCTACTTTAAACCCACTCTAGCCCCAAAAACAATAGCATTGGAAAAGGCAAGAGCTCCATTCAAGGGTGAGCATATTTCTTCTCCAGACAGTCCATTCTGAAAAGAGGTGAGGACAGAGCACAGGCTACAGAAGTTAATCCCAGTTCCACCTCCTCATCTTCCCATCACTTTCAGATGAAGTTAACGAAATGAACGAATGCGAAACATCACAGAACGCAAGAGATATAAAACAGTGATTATGTCACATACAATCCATCCTGAAGAACTGATATGTGAGCACACATACATTTAAATATTTGAAAAGCATCTTTTACAGTGAATATCAAAATGACTTACAATCCGAGTCAGAGAAAAATGCCCTTACTTCTCCCTATCTCCCTTTTCTCATTACAGAGATAAATCCCGGGTGCATCTCTCAGTTTCAGAGGGAGACTGAAGAATATATATATAAAAACATATATATGTGTGTATGTATAAAATATACAACAGTAATAATATCTATAATTTTAGGAGAAGCTTGCTGCATAATACAGGGAGTCTGGGAGATGAGAAACTGGGTAATAGCTGGTCTCCCCCCTCCCATCGGCAAAATGGGAGGGAAAAGATACCAGGGAACAAATGCATAGACTTGTATTGTGTACCAGAAAGTGAAAAGAAGGCAGGAAGAAAGGAGCTGGAAAGATGGCCACGCACGTGGCAACAGTTTCTGGGCCAGCAAAAATGGATAGTCAGCACTGTCAACACCAAGGATGTGAATCATTCCTAGATTTTAAATCATGTCAATTATGGAGTGGCCCTCTTTCCATTGCATTCTTGGTTTATAATGAAAACTGAAATGAATCCTGACTTCAGAAGCTCAGTTTTGTTTGTTTTTCATCTTGTTTTGTTTCTTTTCTGCCAGCCCCTCCCAGCTACTGTGGAAGTCAATCAAGAATCTTGGCAGTACTGCTACAACTGCAACCATGCTGCTTCTGCACATCACAGGGGATAATCTGACTTGGGGGGAGAAATTCACACTCACACACACTGAGATAGAGAGATGTTGCTCTTTTAATTAAAGGGCTACAGCTCTATTCCCAGCTCTGGCCACACCTGAAAACATAGGCAACAGTACAACTATATCTCAATGTACTTGTCTCATTCTTCTCTGTGATTCTCAGATTCACAGGTGATTTACTTGGACAGATTTTGTAGCTGAACCTTTCAATTTTGAAGTGCTTTTCCCTATGTAAATACATATATATCTTTAGGTTTTGATCTGAATGCCTTCACTGTCAACATGTGAGCCCTACTGTACGTGTACCCCTGCCTCAGCCCCCTGGTACCACGCAAAGGCCTGCAAGGCTGAAACACCTTTCACTGGGGCAACAGTGTCCTGCCTACTGGCTGGCTGAAGAATCCTGTCAGTACTCCAACATTCACAGCACTGAATCACACCAATATCATTAATCAAGGTTCTAGAAAACAGAAAGGATTTCCGAACAATAAGGAAAGTTCATTTCCCCCCTTCTTTTTGTCATTAACGAGCCTCAAGGGTGGTTGCAAGCCATATTTTCAAGACTTGCTCTGTCACCAAAACCACAAAAGGTTGAGAACAATTTACTTTCAGAAGCAGAGGCATCTGGTAAAGCACAAATTATTACTGAGACACATCACAAAAAATTCCACAATTGGTAGTGCTGCAGTTGTTTTCTGTATAGAAACCAGAATGAAAAGACAGTCCTGTGAAGTGGCTTCTCAAAGTGTCACCATAAATAAGGGGGGCAGTGAGAAATGCAGCATAAATCTCCTGACTCACAAATGTGCTTTTCCAACCAGACCATGCTGCTGCCACAACATGCACCCTCAGGACCTTGTGCACTCAAAGGAATAGTTCTCTGTTGCATTTCTAACCATACATGCAGTGGACACCAGAATTCTATCGCTGAGCTTGCCATGTACAGAGCACACAGTCACCTCCTCCTGAAGATGCACCTCTACATTTACACAGCTGTACACACCTTTCCATTAATGTATCCAGCGGCAAAGCACAGTGCCTGGGAAGTCATGAGCACATGCCAAAGCTGCCACATGTGCAGGATGCCAGAGCCCAGCACATATGTCCTGGATAAATGAACAGAGCCCTGTGCCTTGGCTATGTCTCTTACTGTCTGAGCTTTGTAAAAAGTGACAGACGTGCACTTCTCCTCAGCTTTGCCTCCCAAGTATAGCAGTGCTTGCATGGACCCCGGTGTTGAACAAATGATCACCCAGCTGTAATGTAACTTTAAATGCAAGTTTGTGTATTGGCTCTGGGAACAAGACTGAGAGATGCAATTGAAAGGAACACAGTCACTCTGAGTACAGGATCTGCATAAATCACTGTCCAGTATATTCATTCCTATTGACAGATTAATTCCTTTCTCAGGTTTTGCTTAAAAGTGTACCACTGAATACTAATAACAGTTCCCAGAGCTGCAGTAATGTCACTCAAATCAGGGTGAAAGATGCTGGAGGGAATGATCTATGGCCCTTGACAGGAGAAGCTCCCAGCTGCTCCAGCTCCCCAGGCTGGCAGCTGGCAGCAGTGAGTGGAAGGAGCCACCTCCTTACCCTTGCAAGTGGATGGGATTACCCAAGTCTCTAATACTGGCAGGAAGTTGCTCTGTAGGGAAGAGTACAGAGACTCTCTTTTAGACCTGGAAGAAAACCTCTTAACATCTGTCAGAGTAAAAATTTGGAACAGCAAGGCAAATCGTCACCTCCCCATAAAACCAGCTGTATATGCAACGCAGAAAGGCCACTGGCCTGAGAGGCTGGGCAGGTAGCAGAGAAGGGAATCTTTGTAATATTACCCAGCCCCAGATGATTTCTTAGGTGCATTTCATTCTGTGTACCTGAAAAAAAAAAAAAGAATGCAAAGATATTTTCACTTAATCAAGTCTCCCAACCAAAGTGTCAGGCATGGAGAAATCGCTTGTCACTCCAGTGCTTCCCAGCATGTGCTCACTGCACCAAGGAACAGAGGGCAAAGGGATTACAGAATTAAGCAATACTGGCACAGCAGCCAGAGAGTGGCCAAGATTTACTTGTCACTCGGAAGAAAACTCCATTTTATTTTGTGATTTACTAAGAGTGAAAGTTAAAGTGGTGGTGCCTGGCTAAGTCTTGGGATCTAAAAGCTGGCCATGTCAAACCGTCAGCCCATGTCAGCCCAGACCAGCAAACTTAACCTTTCTCTGGACAAGGCAAAGGCAACTGCATGGTAATCCCTTGGCTCAGGCTTAGGACAGGCTCCTAGATTCTTATCAGACTTCATCACTGCCTGCCAGTCAACTGAAGGACCAGTCTCATAGGTTCACAGAGGACCAGAAGCAGTGTTTTCTGGGAACTGGAATAATGGCATTAGCACTGTAGGGCTGCAAAGATAGCTTCATGGTGCTTGAATAAAGACAGCAAGTCTGAAGGGAAATGGTTTTTTAAGTTGTGAGCAGCCCATTGGATTTTTTTGTTGATGATAGCACCAGGATCAGCCTGGCAAGGTCTGTCACAGGTGAGGATGAAGCACAAGAGCAGAAAAAAAGGCCCAGCTAGCATACTTCCTCTGCTCTATCTCTCCATTTCAAGGTGGCTGCTTGCACCAGGCTGTTTCCAGCAGCAGAACTGTCAGGACTGTGGGAGTCATAGTGCTGCATCTTCCCCTGCTGATAACCAATGACCCTTAAGGTAAAATCCGTTTCGGCCCATGTACTTTCTTCAGTGAAAACAATCTTTTTTCTCTCCCAAGAAAAGTTTTGACCTCTGTCACTCCTAGCTCTCTACTCCACTTACTCATAAGATATATGATCAAAACGCCTTGGGACAAAGACCTAAAAATATAACATAATGCTCTGCTATCTTTTAAGTGCACACCTCCATCTTATTTCACCACATCAGATTTCCCTTCTCCTCCTAAGATCCTACCTGCCTCTCTCTGGGACTGCTTCTCTTCCTCCTCCAAACTGTCCTTCCCAGTTGTACACTGGCTGGATGGTCTAATCAGAATAAATACCCATTACACCTTCTTTGCAAATTATTTCAGCCTCTTTGTTAGTTTCACTCCAACTTCTCCCCACATTTCTGATCATGGTGCTTCCATTCCACCTGAACTGAGAGCTCAGAAGGGCAAGTGATGAGCTCCTTCTAAAAGACACAAATCAACAATTTCACAGGTACTGAGGGGAGCACTTGGATGAACAATGTAAGCCTGCAGCTGGCTGGCTGTTTTTCTCTAGCTGGCTGAACCAAACTCCAGAGCTGGACAGCTCTCAATTTGGAGAAAAACCCAGTTCAGTTTGACTCTATTTCAGGTTGTAAAAAGTGCAACTAGAACACTTTTAAAAGCCAGGTGTACCTGAAGGCAGATTAATCCCCAAGTGCCATAAATGAATGCAACGTGGTTCCATACTGCGATAACCATTCTCAGGCTCTTTATCTTCCAGCCAGCTTTGTTCCTATTGATTGCATCCCATCATAAACTCAACAGCACCTCAGTGCCAGCCAGGGCCTCTCCCCTATTCTGTTTCAGTGCCAAAGGCATGCTGCCTTCCATCTTGGTGTAATGGTCCCAGCCTTGCACAGCTCTGAGTCCACAGGCTTCTGTTTGCTGTCATTATAACAATTTTGATGCTCTGCTATGTCCCCATCTTTCTTCGTTCCTCCCTTAATGTTAGATGCTGTGCTTTCTTCTGTTTAGACTAAGTCCTTGAAATCTACCAATGAACAATTACATTTCTTCTCTTTCTGCTTATTCAGTTTCTTTCCTTGGCCTTTTTTCCTTCTCTTCTGACTCCATTCACCTGTATGTCTGCTTGTACTCATACCATGCATTTTAATCCCAGATACTTCTCTCTCATGCCTTTCCCTGATTTCAAGTTCTTCTATCAGTCTTTTGCTTTTCCATTTCTATAGTCTGCTCTGAATTGTCTTGTCTCTGCCTTTTTTAAGCAAAATTGAGATTGCCCATGACCATGTGAGAAGTATCTCCCTGGATTTTTAAAAAATCTTCCAAAACAAGCCTCAAGGCTCAGTCAAAGCCTATTTGCCTAAGAGTAGCTACACAAAAAGGCTTGTGCCAGTTACAGGTATAGTTAGTTTTACACACACACGCACACACACACACACACTTGTCTGTTCTACTTTCTCTTCAAACATAGTCAATAAAATATTATTCAGATTCTCTTCCTTGTCCTTCTGTGGGCCACTGCTATGCAGAGCTGAAGAGTAAACACAGATTAACTGGTTTACAGCACTTCTGGTTTGGCACAGAGCTTCTCTATGTACATTCACAGCTGTGATACACCAAACAACATAATTTATCTTATTTATGCTGCAGGTAAACTCTCGAGACTGCTCATTTTAGACACTTACTTATGATATTACTTCTTCAGTAGTGCAGCAAACTCACAGTGCTCATGGGGGTTGATGGTACAGCCAATCACCTTACTTGGGTGCAACGCATTCAATCAAGCATGCCTGGATTTGAAATTTTTGCTTCAACATTCACCTGCAAACAGCTGGAAAACCAAGGGGCTACACCAAGCTCCACAAAAGAAAAAACATGGCCAAATGTGGTATATATCTTGATAAATGGGAGAACCAGGGGATTATAAAGCAGAGAGCTTAGCTTTGGTTCCAAGAACCGACAGAAACAAATAACCAGATTTCTTTCAAGCACCTGCAAGATAACAAGGAGATGAGTAACAGGCAACATGCACTTGTCAAGGAAAATCATGTCAAACCAATCTAATTTTCTTCAGTGGAAGGGTAATGGGTCTTGTGGACAGCAGAGAAACAGTTTAGTCATATATCCTGACGTTAGTAGGCTTTCTGGCACCTTTGCTCCAAACATCCCTACAGGGAAGGTCAGAAAATATGGTCTAGATGAATGCACTATGAAATGGCTATACAACTTGTTGGACAACAGTGCTCAGAAAGTAGTTACCAATGCCTCACTGTCAACATGCAAGGATACACCAGTGGGGTTTCTGCATGGATATGCTCACAGTCTGGTTATATTCAATATTTTCATTAATGACCAGGATAAAATCTGTTTATTAGATTTGCAGATGGCAGCAAGCTGAGCCAGGAACACATGTGGAAGAGAGGTATGGAATTAAAAATTACCTCATTTACAACATGAACTGATAAAAAGCTGAATAAATACTATACGGGCATGTGCAAGGAATTATGCTTTGGCAGGAATAACAGTTTCTGTTGACAGAGGATGAACAATCAGGCCATTAGAATCCTAGCAGAAAAGGGGCTTACAGGATAAAAGCCAACAGTAGACCATAAGCTCAGCATGAATCACCACTGCCTTGCTAGAAAGGAAAAAGAAAATACAATATACTTGTGCAAGGATGCAATCTTCAAAACACAGAAACTAACTATCTTTACCCAACGATTGTGGGAGTGAGCCAGAGTACTGTGTCCACCTTGGGAGAATAAAGCTCCAAGGGAAGTATGGCCCTGCTGGAGAGATCTGAGGAAGGGAATGATAATAACCAAAAGCTGGGAAAACATAATTTCTCTGGGGGCTTGAGTGCATTGGAGCTGTTTACAGATGAAAAAAAAAAAAAAAAAAGATGAGACATAAGTTTTCAAAAACTTGAATGGTTGCAGCAAAAAAAAAAAATTGAATAGATTTTTCTGCATACCCATGACAAATAGAACAAGAACAACGGGAGCTAAATTGCAGAAAAGGAGATTAAGGTCAGAAGTCACCTCTGAGCTCTAGCAGTAAAAGCATTAAGCACTGGGAAAAAATAGTTTTGTGTTGCAGAGACCCCACCAATAGAAGGTGTTTCAGAATCAACTACATCAACATGTCAGGAAACAGACAAGTGAAGCTGATCTGCTGATCTTTCAGCAGTGGGATGAATGAGATCCTCTCACCAGGTTACCTCTACCCATCTCATTGTAGTTTCTCTCTCACACAAAACATTAATCCATGTACAATCCTTGCCTCAGCATCCTTGCTTGCAGACATGCCAGTTATGAGAAGTAAGCCGGGCTGTTGGCCCATCTGCTGGCACACCATGGAGTGCTGCCAGTGCTTTGCCTGGTGACAGTGACAAGCCTACAGTGAACCTTCAGAACTGGACCATGGGGATGGCCTAAAACTTTTCTTTCCACCTGATTAAGTAGATCAGCTTATGACACAACTCATAAGGGATTTACTTCTTGGCGTCACTAGGGATGACCCCAGCAATGTAAGAAGTTAAGGCAGCAGATCCCAAAATAGAGGTCTTGACTCCAACAAAAAAAGTCTGAAATCTTGCAGGAAAGATCACTGCCACAGAAAATGGAGCATCAAGAAGAAAAGTTTCCAAAACTCCTGAGCTAAGGGTTTTTTCTCCAAAAATCTGACAACTTTCCCTCTTAACTGAAAGCTCTTTCACGACACAAATCCTATATCGAGGTAGTGGCCTTTGTAACTCCATATTCCTCTGCAGTTTAAGGAGCAGAAGGACAAACACAAGCTCCTATAGCAGTGACCTGGGTTATCAGGCAAGTCTGTGATTAGACCTGCTCAGAAAATGGAATTTTGTCCATGGGGAAACCACACTGTCCAACACTTTCCAAGCAAATGCACCCTGTCTGTACATTCCTATCCTCTTTGTCTGTAAGGGGTTACAGCAGGCACTAGATACTGGGGACCAATTACAGAGGCCAGCCCTAGCACCAATACTTAGATATTTCCCCCGTGCATGTCCCAGGCTTAGCTCTACGGGATCTAGGCAGTCTGGACTTGAAAGGTAAATCACAGGATAACAGCAGAACGCCAGAGCATTTTTCATTACCTTTCTAATGAAGATAGTCAGATCTCAAAATGTTACCAGCTGAAAGGACAGTCATGTCTTCTGTAACAGCGCTGTGGTGGGAATATGAATGACTTTGCACCACCACATAAAAGGCATAAATGCCAAGGGGAGAGAAAAATGGCTTGGGTTAGTCCAAATGCATCTCATTAAGGAAGAAATAACAGCAAGAGAAACAAGAAAATGAAGGGTTGGGGTGAAGGACTACTTAGCTCAGAGTGTGACACCCCATATAATTCTCACCAACAAAACATATAATGCCTTACCTCATATGCCTTTGCATGTGTGGAACATGCAAAACAACATCAAGATTAGATGCCTTCAATCATGCCTTCTTGAACAGATGCACACATGCATGCCTCCTAGTAAACAGAGCTACTGATTTGTGAGGCTACTTCCCTTTCTGTGCTTTTCTGAACCTCTGCTGATTTCCTCTTGTGTAGTTTCCAGATGGTGTCCTTATTGAAATGGTGGCTCAGTGTTCCCCTGGACCCTCACAGTTAAGCACTTAACCACTGCCACAATAGGAAACACCTTTTACAATTCAATTTGATTTTTCTTGGGGATTACTAGAAGCACCCACTCTGACTGTAGTGAAATCTTAGGCTGCAATAAATGATTTCACCATAAGAGGTTTTAACTGTCGTAGGCATCAAAATGGCTTTGCAATGGCTATGAGTAGATTTAACTCAGAAGTCTGACAGTCCCATGTGCTCAACAGCACACCGAATGATTCAGTAATGACAGTGTACATATCTCCCTAGGGGACCCCAGTATGAAGATGCACAGAGCTTGCAGTCCTATCCCCAGAAACAAGGCATCTCACTCTCATGGCTGCATTTGGGCAGGGAAACAGCTTTTCTCTCATGTCACACTGAGCATCAGTGAGCAAAAGCACTAGGGATGATTATCCCTCACTTCTGGATGTCCACAACAAGTCTCCCCCTATTCATTCACTTCATGTTGTGTTAACTGTATGCAAGGAGATTTTTATGCCATTTGCAAAACTGTGGCAGTAGAGATAAGCAGCAAGGTGTGGCAGGAAACATTACTGGAGGAAGAGATAGACCCACAGGTGATACCAGACTAGGGCACTAGCTGTTTTATGCCTGTGTTGCAAAAGGCAACACCTCTCCCTCCCCACAGCATAGTATTTGTAAACTGGGGAGCTGGAATGGGTCCAGAAAGGAAAGAATGGATTTTCCAACACATCACCCCAATTCATATGATGCATGGGAAAGGAACTCTCCTCCCCTCTCTCCAACCCACTCTGTGTGAGATAAAAGGCTTAATTTGAAACAGGGTTACTCCAACCTTGGTATCTGGAGCAGGTGCAGGCATTTGGCTGCCTTTCTCAGCAAGTGCAGCATTCACAACTGGAGACAATTTTTTTTCAAATGAGCTGATATCTCATTTGGGCAACAAACCTAGTATCCAGGTTTTCAAAACAGAGCTCCTTGTGCTGGGAGCAAGCATGGTTGAATAACAGAACCTTGTAATTACAGTCACTGGAAGTCTTGCAAGACAGTACTACACGTGCTCAGCACCTGTTAAACACTCTTGTGTGTATCCTTCAAAATTCCTCTTGCCCTTTTTGAGACTGATGATTCATCCTCAGTCACTTAGACAGCTGACTTCACCTATTCAAGCCTCATGATACAGAGATAAATATTTCCACATTTTAGAAACTAAAATGAAATTAAAATATTTTCTAGATAGACTCCAGGAGTATAGTGAGAAGTTTTAGACATTTTGGAAGCAAATACTTAAACTACAAATTTCCTGTTTCAAGTAGATTTCAAAGAAACTTTTCACTTACAAATAAAACATAATTTTCTTCTGCATATGGACCTGTAGCCAATCCCTCTGTCCTTCCCAAACGTCCTCCTAAAATTGCTAATATGAGGAAATCTGAAGCACACCAGCTGCTAGACTAATCATCTAAATGCTATAAACAAGCCATACAACTCAATTTCACTTCTGAGATTGTGAAAAATACTGTTTCCTAAGAAATTATTCTGGTATGGCTTAGAGAAACCACAACAAACATAGAGAACACACAAACAGACATACTAAAATAAGAGACACCTGGGAATGTGACTGTGCAATTAACTTCCTTCTTGATGAGGACATGTCCAGTGAAGGAAATATGTGACAAGCACAGAGCTTATGCATTTCAGAAAATAACATGAATGTCAATAACTAAATATCATTACACACACTTCTGAAACTAAAATGGCCAGTTCCTGTAAAAATGGCAGGAGAAGAAGAAGATAGGTGTGAGCTCAGGAAAGTCAGTTATAAAACAAAGGAGGTTACAAACTCTCTTTGTATGATTCTATATAAAAGGAGAATTCAGAGAAACAGTACCACTTCTGCCCTGGAAGATTATTTCTGCAAGATAAAGTCTGGTTTGAGTACAAAGTACCAAAATATTTCTACAAGTGACAGCTAAAAGTACTGACAGACGTGAAGTACAGCTGCATTGTTTTAATAACTATGTTTCCAATTTTATAACAGGGAGTAAAAAACTTTTACTTGACTTGAACAAAACACTTTACTTTCCTAGGAAACCAGTTTACTTTTCAAAGCTGCCTCAGAGCTCACAAGTGCTTAAAACCAGTACACCTTAATGCAGTGAATTTAAAATAAGCCAGCAGTACAGGTGAACACACTGGATGCCTGTAACCCATGACAGGAGCACAACCCCAGATATGCATCCTAGATTATTGTAACAGTCAGTCTGACACCTGATACTGCCTTCAGAATGACTGTACCTGCAACCAACACCACAAGAGCTCTCCTGACAATATGCAGACTTCTCTTGAACATCTCCCAAGTGCAGAAAAAAAGTCCTGCTTTTCATGCCTTCCTAATTATTCACAGTCATTATCAACATCTCATCCTGCATGTTGTCTTCCACCAAAAAGATATCCCAGGATCTTTGGCAAAAGCTGTTGCATCAGTGAGAGGATTTCCCCCAAACTTAAAGAGACCTTGATAAAACCATTTGTTAATGATTCCAGAAACTTGTAGGGACTGCAAAAATTCTGCAAAAAGACATATGGAGGACAGAAAGGCTCAAAATGAATGCATGTTAAACATTTCCAAACTCTTCCAAGTTTTGGAATGCTAAAATATGTCAGAGCATTAAAACATTTCCAAAATGTTTTAACATTTTAATGCATATAGAAGCTTTGATCAGAATATGATAATCCAGGACCCAGAAGTGAATACTGCATGCCCTAGTAGGGGACTGCCAGCCTCCCTTTCCACATGAGAAAGTCTTTAGGATTATTAGCTTCTAGTATGTGCTGGCAAATCAGAAACAGATTTATCTCAGAATTAAATCTTCCTAGGAATTTTCTAGGAAAAATACAATTAAGAAAGAATGTGCATTAATTTGGAAAGGAAATCTGTCCTTTTTCTGCACATGTATGACTATTTGTGGCAGATCATGAGTTTGCAATAAGTATTCTTGATGCTGTCTGCAAGGAAGAAAATGGACTCCTGAGAGCTCTTCCAACCTTTCATTTCTGCTATTCTAATATTGGATTGATTCCCAAGCAAATGAATTACTGGATGCAATGCAGGTTAGACATTCCAGGGTACATAATGAATGGGAGGTTTATTATTATTTATATATATATAATGTGTGCATGCAGCTTTGCAATTAGCTCATGGGTTTAACTTCCAGACGCGTGTGAGCAATAGGAAAGAGAACAAGCAACGCCTGTGTCTGTGCTTATAAATCTTTCCCATGTAAAATTTGTCTCTTCTTGCTCTGTCCTTGACCAAGTTTCTGCAGCCCACAGTCCCAGGAAGGCCCAGTTTATCTGGAGAATGACTGCAACCCTGTTGTGGAAGAACAAGTCTTATTGCTGTGATTTGTGACAAGTACTGAGGGGAAAAGAGAAAGCCAAAAGCCCAAAAGTCCTCCCCTGGTAAGCACCTGTAACACACACCTCTAATAAACTTCCATGAAAGCCCATCTCCAAAAAGCTCCTCAAGGGCACATCGTACAGCATGGTTAAGCAGGCCTGCCAAGTGTGCTGGCACTCTAGCTCAGCCCAGATATTGGCTCAAAGTCTGCTGTCGAGGCACAATCCCCAAAGCATCCAACCCCCCAAAAAGTCATTCCACAGGAGCTGAAGGGGACCATGGAAACCAAACACAACACTTCTCAAACAGCATCAGCTGCCGCTCAGCCTGAGTAATTCCCCTTTATTTTCCCACTGGGAAACCTACTCTAAAGACAACATTTACAATGGGTCTGGGAGGACTGGGAGCCTCATCTCCCTCCATCCTGGTGCTTCTATGCAGCACAAGAGCCCTCTCAAAGTCCTGGCCTGTACCTCGCTCATCCAGCAGACACCGAAGGGCATGTTGCCTCTGCAGATCCCTGAGAGGGAAGGCTGGGGGGCACCTCCAGGCACACAGGATGCTGCCAGGGAAAGCAGATTTGCTAAGGGGCTCAGCCAGCTCTGCCTCCCACAGCCATCCCATTCTGGGTACCAACAGAACAGCACTGGACAGCCTGTGGGGGCTTGGCACATCTGCTCTGGCATTCTGCTCCCAGCCAGTGATGGCTCTGATGTCACAGAGGAGTCAAGCAGCTCCCAAAAAGGGCCAAGGGAGCAGGGGGAGCTGCCATGCCCTGGCTCCCTGATGACCACCAGGGCTCTGCCTCCAGCGATCCCACACAGCAATCCCCCAGCCCTGGGAATGGCTGCTGCCATGCCCGGCCCCCACAGGGCTCTCCAGCAAACACAGAGCAAAGGCACAGCTGCCATTGGAGAGGCAGCATTATTTAGGTGAGGGAAGCCATCACCTGAGTGTAACTGAGAGCAGTTTCCTTCCTTAGGATGGGGTATGAGGGGTGGCAGACAGAAGGGCTGTACCAGGTGCTGGCAGGCACAGTGCAGACAAGGGAAAAGCAAGAGGAAGCCTGGAGCCTGCAGAAGGCCCAAGGAAGGGAGGAGTAGCTCAGGTGAAGCTGATGCCAAGGCCAAGCAATAAAAATTGCTGGCAGCACTCCCGCAGAGGTGTGATTTTGGCACAGCTGGCACATTGCTGGGAGAACACCGGATCCCTCCTTTTCCGCTTTTCCCTTAGAGGGAGCAGCTTGCATCTTTATGCTGCAATTGAAGCCTCTCCTCCCTAGCAGAATAAATGTAGACATTGTAGAATCATAGAATATCCTGAATTGTAAAAGAACCCAAAGGATGATCACTGAGTGCAGCTCCTGGCCCTGCACAGGATTACCCCCCGAAAAATCACCATGTGCCTGAGCAAGTTGTCCAAGCACTTTGTGAGCTCTGGCAGGGTTCGTGTGGATGGGAAGACAGCAGGAACACTCTGGCTTTGTCTAGACTACTACTTTAACTCACGTTAATTGCTCCCCAATTAGCCAGAGTTAGCTAACACATTTGTAAACACCAGTCTAGACACTGCACAAACATTTGTTCTAAGACACATATGTAAAATAGTTAAGTGGATGCTAAAGCAATTAGGTATAATCTTATTACTTCCCTTTCTTGCATCTCCTTTTCACCTTTAGCTAGAGCACAGACTGGAGCTCTGTGCAGCAGGACCCTTTTTCAAAAGGCACTACAAAGGTAAACCTTAGGGCTATGGTATGCAAAATCCTGATAAGGTGCTATTAGTTCCCAGCCAACTTTCAAAGACACAGTATCATAGAGTTTTACAGCAGCAGACATTCAATGCACACAGAATCCACTACGTAGGTGTAAGAGCTTTCTGAGTTTCTCAATTTTGATTTATACTCTCTTTAGAAAAAAAATCATTAGGCTGTAGATTTTGTGGAGTTCTTCATACAGACAGACTCTTCATCCCCTTTGTTATGGCTGTATATCAAAATGTAAAGTTTGAACATGACATTCACACTTCTGCTACTTTAGCACACACAACAACACGTTCCCCTCTGATTTTCTTTCAAAGATGTCTTATCACTCTTTATATATGATCATAATGTGGAGCATATATCAACGTGATTCTTCAGAGCTGGAGAAGAATTGCAATCTCTGAGCACTTTCACAATCCCATGAGCAAAGAATCTGCAGGTTAGGGGTTTCCAAATCTAGCTTCCAGCTCCCCGCTACACGCATGCCTCCCTCCCCCCAGCTGTCAGAATTGTGCAGCTTGTATCCAAAGCAGAACAGAAACTGTCATCTGGATGGAAAACACCCATTTCTGCAAGGTTCTTGGGATACAAAACAATACACTCTTCTTCCCATCCCAGGTCCAAATAGATAATGCAGCCTCTAAATGAACCTCTGTTTGCTCTTCTGCAGGAGTCGCAAGCCAGGGGTAAGCAGGTTGCAAAGGGCTCACCATCCACATCCCAGGTTGTGCCTCCCCTTAAGGCTCACAGCAACCACCACCCCCTTCTGCAAGCATGTTATTTGGCGTGCTTTAGTTTGGATGGCCAAGTTTCATCCTAGTAATGCATTTCCCTAACAAGTCAGTTCTCATATGAATTCAAAATGACACAAATTTCACAGCTAACCCTCATGGCACAAGCAAATTTCAAAATTATTAACAGAAATTTTATAATGTTTTCCTTCTGGGTCTGAAACAGAGAAAGAATCTTCAAATTCATATCACCCAGTGCTTCAATCTTACTTCTTGAAATGCCCCAAACTGCTCCATTTCAAGCTGTTTTAGCATTAAGATGCATTTTCCTTTTGTCTTATAAAAGTCTGAGGAAGGTTAAATGCCTCTGTTCTTTGCTACAGGCTGTGCTATGCAGATAATTTCTCCTGTGATTTAACTCTGCTTAGTCAGAAGGGAACCACCATCATGTACCATTTTGCTCTTTTCTTCAAGTTTAACTGGCTAGAGAAGAAGGTGAAAATGACAACTCCCTCAAACCTAATAAAGGAAAACAAAGTTAGCTTTATGCTTTTTTGTAACTAATTTAGAAATCGAAAGCTATAGCATACTAAAAGTTAGTATGATTTTGTTTGGGTCAAAACTTTACTCAAAATCCTCCACTTTCATTTTATTATAACAGAATGTAGAGGAGGAAAAAAAGAAAAATGTTGAGAAATTGGCTGTGCACTAAAAATTCCAGGCCTATTTTAGTTTCAGCTGTCTCCAGGTGCTTGGCAAAGCAGCTCACCTGTGTTTTGGACAAATGATCTTTAGCTGAGATATGCTTGGCTGCACACACAAGTTTTAGCCATCAGAAATCACTTTATTCATTTGCAGTTATTTGGTGTTAAGGGAAGATGGCAGTCAGAGCACCTCGAAGAGGCCAGGTTTCTGCTTGCCACATGGCAAATAAGCTGTGGATGCTGGTAGTCAGCTAGTCAGCACTGCCCTGCTGCTGCTGAGGACGCTGGGTACTAGTGCCAGTCATGATGGGACTCTGCTAAGCATGCACAGTCAAGCAAATTAAAGCTTACTGTCAAAAGTTATTTAAACAAAAACAAAACAAAGCAAAAAAACCCAAACAAAAACAACAAACAAGAAAGAAAGGAAGCGGGGAGGGGGGGAAAGTACATTTTTAACCTCATGGCAACTGTCAGAAGTTATCTCAAGTGGAAAAATATCACACTGATAGCATACTTTGGTTCTACCACAAGATAAACTTAGTAATGTCAGCCTCAGGCTCAGCTAACTCAAACTGACCTGACCTAAATTATTTAAAAAAAAAAAAAAAAAAAATTTTCTGCGGTTTTCTGCTTGTTAACCACATTACACTGAAATAAAAAAGACCTAAAATGCACCAAAGATGCATTTCACAAAGGTGACTAAATTCTTTTCAGGTTATACCAAACAACTCCTTTTCCACATCAAACTGAGGCCTGTATCTAAGAAGTCAGCCACCCTCCCCCAACTACCCCCCTGAATTCTAGAAATGTTATGAAGCAATATATTGCCTGGATCAAATCCACCAACAACAGGATCTACCCTGCTGGTTTCTCTGGGAGGTCACTGGGACATGTGACAGCATCTTCAGCAGGTTGCAAGTGACATAAATTGACCCCAGTTCACGGAAGGTCATGACAGAAGGCCATTTAGTCCTGTGATCTTAGACAGTTCAGGGGCCAGCTGGTATGAAAGGGGAATGGAAAGAGCAGTCTGCATGTACCCTGAGACTCAGTGCCCTTGGCCCAGGCACTGGCTCCACTGTGGCAAACTGAATGTTGCTTTTGCAAACGAGCAGCAGCTCTGCCATTTACATACATTAATCCTTGGAAGTACAGGAGGCATTATCATTTGCCAGACTTGTTTGCATAATGAGGAACTCTCAAGAGAAATTTCTTGGAGAAGTGTCGCCATTAACGTGCGGGTGTTACCACGACATTTCTATGCTGCTCCCAATCCCCTTCTCCCCTCCCGCCCCACTTACTCCCACTCATTGAAAACAGGAAGTCCCTGCAAGGGCCCCTTGGAGCAGCATTGTTGCATGGAGCTCAATGTGCCATTTTTGCAGAAGGTTTTCAGACTCCCTGACACCCTTCACATGCAGCCCTGCTCATTCAGCCCAAGGGGTTGTGCTATGCCAATGATTTACTGTCTCCCTAAGCGGGCAGGGGGTCAGGCAAGACTTTCTCCTGGCAAATTCATTCCCGGTAAATAGCTGCCACCTTTTCAACCCTTTCTCAAAGAAGGGCATTGGGCCACGTAGAGGTGAGATGGACTGGGTAAGTAAAGGGATAAAACAAAGGCTGTTTTGTAAATGAAGTGACCAACACTCTCCTGCAGAAATACAGGGAAGGAAAGTGAAAGACAGAAAGCAAAAAGGTTTTTCAAAAAGCAGCAAGTGTTTCTGAACTACTACTGGTGTCCCCTTGAACCTGAGCAGTGGCAAGCAGGGGCAGCAGAGGAGCTGCAGCACTGCCGAAGGGGAGGGTCCTGGCATCACCCTGACTGAGGGACCTCAAGTCTCAACAGAGGGTGAGAGCCCTTGTTGCCAAGCAGCCTAAATAATGGCCTCTAGTGGGTTCAGCAGTGTTTTAAGAGCCTGAAAAATTGCCCAAGAAGCTATCCACTTCTTCCTCCTCTCCTGCCACTGCCCCTTCCACTAACTCAGATGCATTATTGGGACTGGAAGTGCCAGCAAGCTGCTTCTCTCCCTCTCAGGGGCTCCAGCACCAGGGAAGGGAACCCCCTACCAGCCAGTCTTGCCGGCTTCTCTGTTTGTTTTCATTTTGTCACCAGACATTTCTATTTAAGCTGCTTGGAAGGCTGCTTGGAAGGATATCTCAATAACAGCCCCACTGGGTTCAAGGAGACAGAGGCTGATAGTGAGTATGCCTTCCTCCTTTCTCCTGAATATCACCCTCATGTCAAAACATCCAGTCATCCTATGAAGGAGATGGGGAGAAGCAGGCACACCCAGGAGCTCTGTTCCCAACTTCCTACACCTCCTGCACCACCTCAGCCATTGATGGAAACAGCTGTTTGTGAATCCCAGGTGCTACCTTGCAAACGAGCTCAGACAGCTCAGCAGTTACGGTGCTAAACCAATGCCTTCGAGGGCTAAAGAGATGACCTACTCCACTCACACAGTTTAGACTGCAGAGCAGAAACATTTACACTCATGCACAGGTGACCATGCAAAATGCCTTCAAACTCATTCCTGCAGACCCTTTGTGGGACTGCATGATTTCAGCTCAGGTTTTAGCTCCTTCTGCATACTGAAGAGAAGCCAGACTTTAGAATGAAACTTGTGTACTCACCCTCTAAAAACAAATGCTAACAGGCTGTGGGCTACACCACACTGCCTAGAGGAGATTAGCTCAGGTATCATTCTTGTGTGGCACTGCCTTGCACACAGTGTAGGTGCTCCTGAGCTCACCCTACTGATGACCACTTCAAGACAGTCTTGAGCCAGCCCAAGCTACCACAGCCAAAGCTCAGAGATGCAAATAAATTGTTCTGTACTATTACACTTCCATGGGAAAGTAATTTCCAAGGATGTTACATAATTACAGTTAAAAGTGAGAAGTTTACCCTGTGGGGATTACAAATGGAAACTCAGGATCCCTACAGATCCCTACACGAGATCCAGATTTTACTCTCAGCTCTGCTGCTGACAAACTGTGTGAATCTGGGCACTTCATCTATCCATACTTTTCCTTCCCTTGCATAAAATTGTGGATGTCTTTGTAAATCTGTCCTTGAGCAGAACACAGCACACAAGTGCTTGTTGTCACTGGTGTCACACTGATGGCCCATGTGCAGTTTGCACAGCTGAGTACAGTCAGGCTGTACGGGGCTCACGGTTCCCCGCATCAGTGTTTGTGCCAGGCAGTGCCTGCTGAGCAGCGCCTGCTGGGCAATGCCTGCCTGCACCCCCTGGGGCAGCCTGTGCACAGCTGTGTGCAGCTGTCACATCATCTCTGGAAGAGACTGCATCTTCTGTCACATTCCTCTGCACGCTCAGCGATACATATTCACACTCTGGATGTGGATGACTGTAAGTGGGATGAATATTTAGACCTGACTATCTCTGAGTGCATCTCTGTGTGCACATGCTTATGAGAACTGGGTCAGGAGAATAGCTCCCCTTTCATGTAACTCATCACAAAATCCCTATACCCAATGTCACCTTTGCAAGTTGTTTTGCAAGGCCCTGATTAAAACATCTGCTTCTCTTCCTGCTTTGCTGAGTGAGGAGAACGTCCACAGAAAGAAATGGAAGAAGCCATTAGCTTAGTCTCCAAGGGGGAACCCTTGAACAGCTCAGAAAAGCCTGTGCCAAGGGGAGGACACTGGAAAGCGAGAGCCAGCCAAGGAAAGAGACAGATGGGGCCAGCTCCACTCCAGTTCTCGTCTGCCTTTGCTGCACTGTGCACATAATATTCTTACAAGGTCTAATTTATAAACCCAGCTTGTGTTTATAAACTCTCCTGTCCTAATGGAAATGAAAACATTAACACAACCCAAGGATTTTTCACTTTCCAGGTTTTAATTAAAATCATAGGTGTTAAGAAGTAAGAGTGTCTTCGTGGAATACAAGTCTAATGAAGCATTTCCTCACATAGCACAAATCTCTGTGTGCAGTCCCAGATCGCTGGCACTGAGCACCCAAAACACCGACACCCCTGGAACCAGTTTGCTTCTTGAAAATTAGAAAAACAAATTACCCTGCAATTTGTTTCAAATAAATGTAGGTGCCAAGATGGAGCGGGAAGGAGGTAAAAGAAACCCCAAAAACCTAGCAGAGCTATAAAGGTTGATCTCTTAATTGACTAACTGGAGGTAATTGTGGCTTCACTGCGTGGCAGTGAGAAGGGGCTGCATGGCACAAAAGAGGGGCATGTGGGGGCAGTGCATGAAGGCACAGAAGCTAAGAGGCAATGGGGAGGAAGTAGCAAAGTGGGAAAAGGCAGAACAGGCTGGAGCAAGGGCAGTTAAGGACACCAGGGAGGCAGGTAAAAAGATAAACACATGAAAATTGCAAGACCAGATCACATGGACCTCTTCCCTTTGTCTCCCATGAGTCCAAAGGAAAAAGCAGGAAAGGAACCAGCATGAAGTGACATACATGTGTAGATACAGATGAGGGAACAGATCTCTGGCAGGTATAAAGCTGGCTGGAGGTCAAGGCTGATGGCAGAACACCAGTTAGTGCAAAACGAAGCCCAGCAGAAGCAATTTCCCTTCACCATCATCCTCCAGGGAGAAAAGGGTCTAGTCTGCCAACTCCAGGAGTGCTTTCTATCCTACTGCATAATGGTGCCTGCCTTGTCATAGGAGGCAAACACAAAGAAGGGAGGAGACACTGAAAGACAAAGCCAGTGTGTAAGTATCAAAGCCGCACAGAGATGTGAGGTTTCTTAATGGGGAGAGGGTGACTTTGCCTCCAAGTCCACCTCAAAGAAGAATGATGGCATTGTTGACATCTCTCAAAAGGCTTAACAGCAGACTTTTATGGATTTGTTTTCACTTTAAATACTTCCATCTCATTCTAGAGGAGCTGGAGATAGACTTTACTCAGAGTAGTGTGGGTGTGCGGTCCCAGGCTCCAGTCAGGACTCTAGAACTTTTCCCCAGCCACGCTTAAATCTGAATCGTATTTCTAGAAGATTGCATCATATTGCAGCCAGTAGGTTTCTTGTCCCACATTCTTCCCAGCTTCAGGCAAGTCCACTTTCTTAATAGTTTCCTGTGATGCTCCTGTGATGCTTGATTAATTCTGTATCATGGTGAGATTAAATAGACAAAAAACCATTTTTCCCCCCTACTGTTCTTTTACTTTTGTACTTGTCAGCTTGGGAGACAATGGAAATGCAGAAACACATTGGCCAAAAAAATATGACTCACAATTGAGTGAGCTGCAGCAGCTGTGTCCTTGGCCTTACATTCTGGGTTCACTGTGTGAGGCAAAAGCAATGGAAAAGAGGAGGTTTTTCTCACCAAACACAGCTCTAGACCTGAACATGCTTCTTTCAAACCCAGATCTAGCCAATAGAGCACATCTAATCAACAAAGACATGTCCTGCTTCTGACTCCAGAGGCAGCAACATTCACAGCTGGAAAATGACAAGGTGCTGCAGATGGGACCTTAAATAAACGGAAGGACTCCTGTCAGCCTCAAATGAAGCTACAAGCAAGTGCTCTCCCTGTCAGGAGGGAAGATGTTCGCTGAAGGTCCCCCCACCAAAACCTGCACTGTGAAGTGCAATGCCTTCAGTTAAAAGAACCCTCTTGGCTCACCTGAACTTGTACAGGGGGGAAGAGACAGGATGTAGGTGCTTGGAAAGTAACAGAAACAGGATTTGCTGTATTTGAGAGGTAAATGTGCTTTCTGACCCTTGTAGGCAGCTGTATACAGTGCTAATGAGGCCAAAAAAAGGAACCTAAAGCATCACTGGCCTTTGCAAATTGCTTCCTAGTTACTGGCCTAGTGTGGGCAACATACAGTTTTATTGGGCTACTCCTTTGGTCAAGGTCTGCTTGGTTTGTATTAATTTTATCCTAACAATAAAGGGGATCTTTTAGCATCATTTAAAAGCACAACACCACAGAATCCAATGGAAATGACCTTGCAGATCTAGAGGTTATAAATCAGTGAATGGAAAAGAATGTTGTGCTGTACTAAGAGAAACAGGACAAAAATGTGCACTTGGATATTCTTGACTAATGGTTTGTACTTTATAGCACCTTCCCTTAAAAGATCTCAGAAAGCTTCACAGTAAACAGAAAAAAAGAAACAGGAAGAAGCCAAACTTTAAATGTCTTATCCTGAATTCACAAGCCCCACTCCCAGATGGTTACACCAACTGACACCATCTAGAGACCAGGATTGTCATTTCCCTATGCTGAAAGCTGAAGGAAAGCGGAAGGAAAGCGGAAGGAAAGCGGAAAGGAAAGGAAAGGAAAGGAAAGGAAAGGAAAGGGGGAAAAAAAGGGAAAAAGGGAAAAAAAAGGGAAAAGGGGGAAAAAGGGAAAAAAAGGGGGAAAAAAGGGAAAAAGGGGGGAAAAGGGGGGAAAAGGGAAAAAGGGAAAAAAAGGGAAAAAAAGGGGGAAAGGAAAAAAAAAGGGGAAAGGGAAAAAAAAGGGGAAAGGGAAAAAAAAGGGAAAAAGGGAAAAAGGGGAAAAAAGGGAAAAAGGGAAAAAGGGGGAAAAGGGAATAAGAAAAAAAGAGAAAAAGAGAAAAAGAATAGAGAAAAAGAATANAAGGGAAAAAGGGAAAAAGGGGAAAAAAGGGAAAAAGGCAAAAAGGGGGAAAAGGGAATAAGAAAAAAAGAGAAAAAGAGAAAAAGAATAGAGAAAAAGAATAGAGAAAAAGAATAGAGAAAAAGAAAAGAAAAGAAAAGAAAAAAATAAAAGAGAAAAAGAATAGAGAAAAAGAATAGAGAAAAAGAAAAGAAAAAGAAAAGAAAAAAATAAAAGAGAAAAAGAAAAAGAAACAGAAAAATCTCTATGACATCACACCCTTGAAGTGATACAAGGATCTGGTGCTGTCTTTGTACAGACACACTTGGGAAAACAGTGGAGAGCCAGTCTCCACTGCCTGACTACAAATCTCTTATCCTATTACAGGTTTTTCTCTGGGATGGTGTCATCTGCATCAGCATGATGAAGGACAGGCACTAAGAAAGATCATCTGAACTTGGTCTGCTCCTTTTACAAACAAGCTCTTACTATGCATCTAACTAGAAGATAAATATTCTTCTACCTCAGTCATTGCTGTCATACTTGAGCACCCACTGACACTGTCCTTACTCCCTTCAGGTTAGTGACAGATAAGCAGAAATACTATAAGACCAAGGTCAAGTTTAGAATCATAAAAGCTCAAAGAAAATTCACAATTCTTGCAAGCTAGTCCTGCAAGAGATGCCAGCAAGTGACTCAGCCAAGATCACAGGTACAAGAAAGTCGGAGTACTGGGGACTGCCCTTCATCCTCTGAGAATTAAACACAAACACAAAATAAGCTGCTAATACTGATGCCATGGCAGTTTATCTCCAGATAATGACTGATTTGACAATGTTTTTATATCTAAGAGTAGAGACCTCCTTACTAATCTGATATATCTGACTGACACATACTGGTTTTAATAGCCATGGACTGCCCCTTCTAGACATAGCTGTGAAAAGACAAACATACACATCTTGGTTTTTTCCAGCGCTAGGTTAGGAAAGAAAGAAAATGAACAAAACAAAGATGTTTGATTTTGACAGTATCTATCCTGGCATCTCATGCCACTACTTGCAAGAGCTAATGGAGAGTGATCACAATGCCAAAGGAACTCAGACAGAAAGAGCTGTTAAGGAATCAGAATAAGTTGCAAATGCATCTAGACAAGTGATTAGGAATCTCACCTCCTACCTACCAGCAGTCAGTGGCTGTGTTCCTCCTACTGCACTCAAGCAAGGACAGGGCATACCTTGCCTGAGCTTGAGATGCCCTAGCTGCCTGAGGAACCTAAGTGCTTATTTGCAAGCAAAACTGCATTTTGATTTTATATGCACCAGTTTTGGCTCAGGGAGCCATTATCAGATTCCCTCAAAATCCTGGCTAAACAGAAATGCCTAAAATGACAAAAACCTGACTGTGTCATTTTCATAAATAGCTCCCAGTTTCTGGGTGTGTACATGTAAAAAAAGTAAGAACAGCCCCAAAAGGGAAGGCTAGTATTAAAGGCTCCAGGAATACATTTTTTGATTTTTCTATTTCACAGTTGGTTGATTTCAAGCATTCTAGTGACTGCTTCCTACCTTAGTGCCCATCTGTCTATTTTAATAAATGTTCTTGGTAGCACCTACCTGGCAAACATACGAACACCTGGCAAACATAAGAACACCCATCAGCACAACCAAATTTCACCCTAAATCAGGGGGCTGGAACAGCAAGCTATATGGGAATCATGCAATCCTTCTCCCACAACATGGGCACTGGCAGCAGCAGATAGACAGATGGGCAAAACAGACAGACAAGAAAATGTGATGGGCCTGGCCCCATCTTTCCTTCCATTTTCTTCTGTTAAAAGTTTGGATGAGCAAAGGACAGGTTGCTGTAGTACTTGGGTGCCCTGTGCATCCACAGAGGTCTGCTGAGTGGCAAGTCAGCAAGGATTCCTCAGCTGCCTTGGAGATGCTGAGGTAAGTGATGCACTGAAGGCACCATGTGACAATGAACTGACCCCTTTTAGGACCTATCATTGTCTTTAATCTGTGTCTCTCTCTCTGGATCTAATCAGTGATGGAAGTTAACCTTTGCTCCATTCTCTGGGCATTCAACTGTGTTCCCTTTCATTTGTCAAAGCCTCCCTGACCCTTCCCCTGCACACCCTCAATCCCACATGCACAGTCAATACCAGATAAATATTTATCCTGCTAGGAGAGCTGCCTCCATTCATAACCAGCTTTCCTGCCCCTTTCCCTTCACTCTCTACCTCAAAAGGCAGCATTCCCACATGTTTGCTCTTAAAATGGTGGCTGGAGCAGCTCACATGAATGCTGATATTCTGCTACTGCCTCAAGGACATGAGCGCGTCGTTACGTTTTGGCATTTCACCTTCATCAATACTAAAATTTAGCAAGAAATGTGTACAATGAAGGCTTATGTCTTAGGCCTTTTTCTTATTAATCCTATTACACTTGTCTTTATGAGCTCTCCAAGTTCCTTTTACTCCCTCCAGGGCTTGGCTGCAAATGAGATTTTGCATCTCAGTGTAAAATAACCAGAACATTTTTCTATAAAATTAAATAAAAATCCTCCGTCCTGGCAGTACATGCCTAGAATCCAGTTTCTGGAGTCTACATTTTTCCAAGTCCTTCATTGTCTTCTCAACTTCCCTTAGCTTTGGGAACAGGCTTTCATTCTGTCCTGATGAATATTGTGAAGAAAATTAAGGGGCAAACTTTAAAGAACTCAGATGAACAAGATGGAGAAAAAGTGTGACTGAGTTGCAGAAGTCTCTGACTTTTAGCAAACCTCCACTTATTACATATGCCTCAGTTTTCCAATGCATAAAATGGTAATAGTGATAGTCCTAGACTGCAGTGCAGATGGGATGGCTCAGCTCATGAATGTTCAAGACTACAATGAGATTCTGTTACAACTGATAGCATCAATAGTTTATTGCTGTGGTTACACAACTTTTAGGTAAATATTTTGATTTCTGAACTTGACTGAATCTTCGCTTTGAAAGACAGGACTGGGATTTGTACCGATTACAAAATTCCTAATCAGCTAAACAACTCTTTTTGTTTGTTGCTTGTTTTGTTTTGTTCTGTTTTATTTTGGTTTTAATGTATTTTTTTTGACAAGAGGGATTCAAGAACCAAATTCTGGTGTCTGATTTGCATATATATTAAATAAGGAAGCTATGCCTGCTCCTAAAAAGCTTACCATAATGACAAGTGTGCTGGTTTGACCTTGGTTGGTATTGGAAAAGAAGGAAGTAAAACATCCCCGGAAATGGTTCTCCTGAGAGAGACGCTTGGGAGTTTCAGAGATAGCCAGTGACTGTCCAGTTCTGAGAACTGACAGCTCTGTAAGCTATTCAGAGCTAAGTTCCACCCCCGTGAATACCATTGTGAAGCCCGGGAAACTCTGAACTCGCTCTCTTTGGTTTCCGGCGGCTGAGGGTGACAGAGCTGTGGGCCGGGCCGAGCCAGCCAGGCCGGGCCAGGCCGGCCAAGCCAAGCTGAGCCAAGCTAAGACACCGCTGCCGCCGCGGCCCGCCCTCCTCCCCTCCCTTTGTTTTCAGCACGGCTTTTTCTCGGACCGGCTCCGGAGCAGAAAGACAGCAGAGCCCAGCTCAGCTGCAATCCATCACCGTGACTGCTCCAG
>VWYI01045494.1:322012-411559 GCA_013399455.1 Anthoscopus minutus
TGAGGCGCCTCAGTCCGAGCGCGGGCCTCGCGCAGCCGCCACCGGCGCGTCGGAGCTGCCGGCAGCGACCCGGGACACTACGCTGGCAAATCCCATGCCTTGTGAGGAACCCTTTGTTCCCGCAGGGTGGAGGGAAGTGAGGAAAGCTGCATGGTCCCAACTGATAACTTAGGGCTCAGCCACACAGGTGTGAACTCTGACTTACCTATGTTAGTCATGGTTAGTTAGGAGGGAAGGGCCATCTGCTGCTCTTCAGGCATATTCCCTCCATTACAGACTTAGAGAATTTTTTAGGTTGGAAAAGAACTCTAAGATCATCTAGGCCAAGCATTTAACGTGATGCTGCCAAGCCCACCACTAAACCGTGTTCCTAGATGCCTCATCTGCACATGTTTTAAATACCTCCAGAGATGGGGAATCCACCACTTCCCTGGGCAGCTGTTGCAGTGCTTGACAGCCCTTTCAGTGAAGAAACATCTCCCAAAATCAAATGCAGATCTTGTGTGGTACAACTTGAGGCTGTTTCCTCTTGTCTTATCACTTGTTATCTGGGAGAAGAAACCATTCCTCACCTCAGCATAACCTCCTGTCAGGGAGTTGTGAAAAACAATAAAGTCCCCCTGAGCCTCCTTTCCTTCAGGCTAAACAACCCCCAGCTCCATCAGCTGCTCCTAATCAGACTTGTGCTCCAGACCCTTCACCAGCACCACCTGCCCTTCTCTGGCCACACTCCAGCACCTACATGTCCTTCCTGCATGGCCCAAAACCGAAGACAGGATCCAAATTCCAGCCTTGACCAATCCAATTAGCCTTAGAGCCAGCCAGGATGGCCTGACTCAACACCATGGAATAGCACCTTGCATAGCTATTGTTTCTTCAGGAGCTTTGAAAGGGACACTACCAGTTCCTTTCAAAGGACAAATCATAACTGTGGCACCTTAGAAAGATTTGCTTCTAGTAGCTAAGGGCAGGAGCTGAGCTCACCCTAAGTATTGCAAGAATTATTTGGGGAATTTATGCTCTTGGGTCCTGGCTCCCGGTCACTAGCAGGGAAATGCTGGACTGCACAGAAGCAAAATTTACAAATCTCTGTCACCGTATGGGAACGCTGTGATACTCCCAATTTACACACACACTTTGGATGTGTAAATATTTCAGAGCTGCAGTTTAAGGGCACCAGTGATTTGCACAGCAGTATATATCACTGCTTCCCAGGGAACACAGTGCTACAGAAAAGTAGCACTCAAGTCAGGGGTGGATTTAACATTAGCATCTCAGCACTACGCTACAAGTTTGATTGTTTATGTACATCATGTCAACTGATTTAAAGTCTATATTTACACACACTGAGATGGCCTCCAGTCATTAATAAATTAAGACACTTGTAAACCACTGGATCTGCAAGTTGGCTTTCTAATTTACTAGCATCTGAGTATCAGATTTCCCACCCTTCCTAGGCAAAAGCTGATGAGGATCAAAACAAAATGCTCCACATAGTCCTGTAGACGGTGGTTGTCTGTATACCGCTGGCATCCATGTTCCTCATCCTGCGCCTCTCTGCACACTAAATTCTTTCTCCTCTATCCCAAGGGTTTTTAGCCTCGGATCTTTCGCCAACACTGAACTCGATCATTTAAATGAGTTTAACGACAAAGGTAAGTTTTTCCAAGAGGAAGCTGGAAACCTACAGCAGTAAGTTCTTGGGGGCTAAGGACCACGCAGTGAGTGAGTTGCCATTGCAGCTGCTCACGGGGGCCCCTTCTGCCAGCAGCTCTCTAAGCTCATAACTCCCTTCCTCCCCTGAGCACCAATGATGAAATATTAGAGGCTCTGATCTCTGCCTCATTAAATAGAGAATATTCTCACTCTGTCTTGACCTGCGCTAGGGCCAGTTTAAGGAGCAATCTGTCATGAGATCATTAATACAAAGACTTGCTCAGAGGGCAAGGATGTTCATCCAAAATTAAATTCTTAACCTTTTTGGGAAGGACTTCGGAGAGGATATTTTACCTTTCCTAACTGGAAGAGTGAGTTATATATTTCTGCACTGCAGAGATGATGGAATCAAAGTCAAGAGGCCAGCATCATGCTGAGGCTTTGCCTCCCCAATTCTTTCAGTGATGTCCAGCTCTGTGTGAGCAGAAGCCCTAGAGATCAGGAAGCAGAGCAGTGGTCAGGGAGCAAACCAAGGTCAGTTAAAAACTGAAATGAATACAGTTCAAATAGGCCAAAGACACGGGCCCCATAACAGCAGCTTGGCAAGGGATAATATAAAGGCACTGGCAATGCCTGTACATAGAGAGATGCTGTAAAAACATGAGCGAGTTTTAGCTATCCTTTCAAGACACAGATCCAATTGTCAGACACAGTGCTTGCAAGTCACATGAGTCAGAAAGGTGGCTCTGACTCTGTTTGAGTTGCTGCTCATAAACATTCTGGGAGAAGGTCTGTCCTTTAATAGATGAATTTATCATATTTGATATCTAAGTTGTTCTTTGGCCTTCCTTCTGCCCCTCTCTTCACATTTTTCCTACAAAAGATTTTAATGACCAGAGGTACCCACAGCGTGATGATGGGAGCAAGCTGTAAGGATGGAGGCAGATGGGGAGAGAGAGACAGATAGGAAACCTTCAGTACAAACATTTTCTCCTAATAGTATACAATCTACACAGACTCCTGCAGAAATAGGATGAATAATAGAATCACAGTATTTTCTCATCCTCTGTCACTGTCAAATCCTATTAAACTCACTCCAAGTAAAAGGTATGCTATTGACACTGCTAAAACTACACTACACATCGGGGTTACCATAAGCAAATGAAAGAAGATGGGTGTGAGAGAGGATAAAGAGAAATCACAAATCATCATCTTCCCAGTGAAGCATCAAGAATATACGTATTGGGGCTGAAGTGCTGTTCCTGAGGACATATAAATGCTACATCAGGTTAGGACTGGAGCTTGATATTAACCCTCTCATCACTGTTTTATTTTTCTATGAATATTGTCTCTGCTGCTTCTTTTGAAGCTAATGTGCTTTTATACCAAAGAAGACACAGACAACTGGATTAGTGTGGGATTTAGGGAGCAGACTGTGTACTGGGTGATGTGACAGCGAACAACTAAATTTAATATGGCAGCTTGATCTATTATGTATTTTATTCCAAGAAAAGTCGACATGGACACATGAAACCTGGACTGGATCTGGCATCACAGTGGACTAGGATCCAGAAGTGTCAGTTCTGGGCCACATGATGATCACATTTTAACAACCACTTTTGCTGCCACTAAGTACATTTTACATAGCTTAAGCTTATAAATGCCCGTAATCCTCATTAAAAATCTTCCTGACCCTAAACTTTAAGTAAAAATGCGTAATATTTAGCACCTTTTTGGCATTTTCACTTCTGAAGTTTAAAGATCTTTAATCAATCACTGTCGTTACATTCATTTCCACAGGGACACTAAGCAGGGTAGGCTAACACATTGCCCAGTGAATCAAGAGGCTTAGGGACTACACAGTCCTAATTTTTTCAAAATCCCCTATGCAGCCTTTGCTGAGCTTACTACCAGAACAGGACTTTGTACACTTTTACCAATTGGGCTTGAAATTTGCACATATAACCAGAATCCTAGTTGTGATAGTCTTGGAGGGGTATGACAGTAGTTCAGGTCCTACCAAGGACACAGTATGGTGAATACTGCTCTTCCTCAAGCAATTATTGGATTAATTAAAGACGTGCAGAGATAACTTTCTACAAGTACTCTGAAATATGTCTCACTTCTCTCCTGGATCTTACAGAGGTTTAACTTCATATATATATACAGAGGAATACATAGCATGGTAAATATTTATCAGCTGATAACATTGATTACACCAAGGCCTGGCCCAAGCTTGGCACCACAGAATAAACATGCTCACTAGAGATAAGCAGCTTCTAAGAAATGTAAAATCTCTGTTAAGTTTCATTAAATTAAAAAATAAAAATAAAAAAAATGAAATTATCTTTTCATTATCTTATGAAGAGGGCATGCTGAATTTGATGCCAAGTTGTCCTTTGCAGGAAGGACTGACCTCGTCCTTCCCAAAGCTTTATCAGTTTTGAGAGGGACACAGCATGCAACTATTCCAAGAATCAAGGAGAAGCCTTTACAGAAACAGGTTTTGTAATCATTCGCAATTCATTTAGCATACGGAGCAACATTCTGGGTGTTGTGTCTCCCAGCTGGTGGCCAGATGCTACAGTGGATGTGACCAACTGGCCACAGTCTTTCAGCCTGGCAAACCAGGCTTCTGTGTGTGCATGGCCAGCGTGTTTCCATGGCTGAGGCTCAGAGCACCATGTCCAAGTCCTGCAAGCAGACACCAAGCCAGCTGAACCACAGAGGAAATTATCCTCTGGCCAAACTGGGCAGAGGGATGCCAAAGTTTGGGAAAGAACACCAGCCAGCCAACAGGATCTTAACATTGAGAGTAGTCATCTTTCCTTAATGATCTTAGGTCTGAGATAGACGGAAGGAGGAACAGATGGCTTTTGCATTCAGAGCCCAGCCCAAGAATTCAGGAGGATGTGAAGCAGTTTTTCTGTACCTTCTCTAATTTTGCACACATTTATGAAGCAATACATCAGGTTCTGGGTCTGGCTCCACTTAGGCTGGAAATCCTGCTGCACAGGTGACTGAGAGCTCACCTCCCAGAGCAACATCTCTGGCTTGGTACTGGGATAGGCCCAAATTAATGTGTCCTGGGCCCAGGTGAAAAACACCCTTGTTTAATGGCAGCTTAGAGATTTCCTCAGTGCTTTATCCAAATGCTTCTCAGTGCCACTTTTATTTCTGTAACAAGAGGGAGGTTCCTGATCTTCTCTTGACCATTGCTCTAAGAGCCAGGAAAGAGCTCGGTAAATATCACTTAGTCTAGGATGAACTGTCTGTGGATGCCAAGGAACTGTGGATGCAGAGGTTTTTAACATGCATTCAGCCTGGAGAGCTCCACAGGTAGAAATGTCTCCTCAGTGATGAGCACTAAGGCCTGTGCAGCCTGGAGGATGGGTTGCACTTAATTGCTTTGCCTGTTTGCAGTTGTACAGTTAATTCTTAGCTAATTTCTGCCCTGAGTATGACTAAGCTATCACTGCCATAGCATTACAGCTAAAGACTCGATTGCATTTCCAGATAGGCTTGTCACTTAGAAAACACTAATGCCCCACTTTTGCAAGGCATTTATGAAGCGTTACTCTGATTTTATAACATACCAAATTTCTGTGAGGCTGCAGACTGATAACATTGAACCAGCAGCAGCACTGATGTAGTGCTGCTGGCAGTCTGACTTCTGGAATACGACAGGCCACCAGTGGCCATAATACAGGAATAATTAATAATAGGACTTAATCTTGCCCTCTAATGAACAGAGAAAAACCTCTCTCTCACCCTCACCCATCCTCCTCTCCATGAATCCTAAGAGGAAGCAAAACTGTGATTTAGCAGGCACATCTTAAGGACCAAGGGTCTGAGCACAGAGGAGCAGGCAAATGGTTGTCATACAATGTGCGGACTGTTGCAGGTACTGACACACTATGAAGGGAGATACATCCACCCTTCACTGGCTGTGAGAAAAATGCTTGCTAGGAGTCTTTGAGAGAGCAGTGAAAAGGAGTGATGTCTTATTTCTATTGTATAAAATAGCTCTGAAATCAAGGCACCTTTGTTTCTAAATAGTCTGTCTTTGTTTCCATATACTGGCAGTTCAAGCAATCAGGAATCCTGAGTAGCCTCGCCAAACCCTGAAAATTAGTTTTCTAGATTTCTTGGTTTTGAATCATCAGGTGACATTTAGGGCTGTACTTTCAAGCACTTCATCAGGTGACATTATAGTAAAAAATTTTCAAGCCCTCCTCACATCCCCTAAAAAGCAATGAAAGGAAAATTTGTCTTCTCACATACCTAAGAGGCAGCTAAGCTCGAAATTAGATGTGGAAGAACTAAGAATCACTGCTAAAATTGTGAGCGTCAACAGTGCAAAATTTCTAAAATCCCCATCCCAGTGTTGAGGCTGTGGTAATGCTGTATTTGAAATGGAAAATGCTTTATTGTGCTCTACTTGAATTCTCCCATGCTGGTCTCCTCTCCTTGTTAAAGACATTCACTGGGGAAACCTCTGCATGTTCTTTGTGTGTGAGGGAAGAAAGTGTCCTCTCCCCTGGAGGCAGAATACAGTGTTACTGAAGCTAAAAAGGCCCAAAGTGCCATATAATGCTAAAATAACAGGGAGTTTTACCTCTGCTTATCTCTTGTAATCCTGAGCTATTTTTCCTCCAGATGAAATGAAAAATTTATCCCATCATCTCCACTCCTCGCAAATATCATAGCCTATAAAGCTACACATTAGCAACTTGGGAGATTCCCTCCCACAAAAGCAGATCAAGTCACATGAACAATGACTAAGAATTTCAGGGTTTTCACCCCCTGGACCTCATTTTATGCCTGAAACATATGATACCTGCTAATAACATTTGTAGCTGTGGGAGACACAGTAATTACTAAGGCAAATGAATCTCATGCCTCAGGAAGCAGAGTGCTTTCCATAGGGCTCAGGAAGGGAGTTCCCTGCCTGAAGCATTACCCTGAGACGTGAGGGGCCTACAACCTGCCTCTTCGTGGCGGCTGTCGCTGTGCCTCTTGTCTATCAGGCAGCTCAATCCAAAACCCTTGGCAGGAAGCAGTGCCAATAAATATATTCTCTATTGGCAGGATGTTGCACTCCTCTGAAATATCACATATTTGGCCATTAGGGAAGGCAGAGTCTGATCTTGTATGTCAAACCCTATGTTCCTATGAAAAATGAAGGCGCCACTTTGCTCTACTCCACTCTCCTCCCAGCTAACCAGCCAAGGATGCTGTCAGAAGTAAAACAGTGCCAGGCTTGCTTTGCCCTGGCAACAGCTGTACCCAAAAGTAGCATAGAGGAGCGACTGGGAAGCAGAAAAAGGGCAGGAAATACATGTGTCTACTTGCCAGCTGAAACTGCTGAGAATTTTAATTTTAGGCCTCTCATCAGCCTTGACACAAAAATTGTAGCATCAGTTAAGTTGTAATGAGGTAGTGGTGCATGTGATGTTTACAGATTACAGATTAGGAGCAAAAGTGCAGGACTCCACAGTAGGCTCACGTAGCATAGATGGAGTCTTTGGACCCAAGGCTTAAGTTCAGGAGTTTCAATAAGAAATTGAAATGCTTAGGGAATAATAGGTTGCAAATCTTCTTTTTTTTCTGTACATTAAACTAGCTTTTACCAACCCCCACCGCAGGTGACCAGAACCTCTTACCATGTGCCTGCCTCATTTTGGGTAGGTTTTAGGTGGGCAGGGGCTAGTTCATTTCAGTAGAGATACCAACCCCAAACCCCAGCTATTGCTTCCTCACTGTGATGATAAATATAGCACTTGTGCTGAAAGACAGAAAAAAAGTGTGTGCAAGAAGAGGAAAGACTGGGTCAGCACACCCGACTTCAGCTTTTGACCACTCTGTGGCCCGATTATTCCCTAGAAATCAGTCAAATCCTATCCAGCTTCAGAGGAGCCCACAAACATTCTGAATGTAGACCAGATCTCCTGGATCATCCCCACACAAACATCACTTAGTTTGTACCACAATGTTAGCCTCAGGATAGATGCGGGGTGCCCGAGCCACTCTTACTTGCAAGGAGCTTGCACAATGGAAGAGGGGCCCCTGGAGCTCTTTCTCTGGTGGGTTGACTGCCCAGGAAGCCTGGGCTCCTATTGCTGGGAGCATTCCATCAGGAAGCTGGAATGCCAAGGATAAGTAGCAAATTGTAGGGATGCAGGATTCTGCAGTGCAGGATGTTTGTGAATCCACAGGCAGGGAGACGGATGCAAGGGGGAGAGGATTAGATTAGCTCACATTCATAAATGTTCTGTATCCTCTGATACTCCATGGATCCTCCTTTTTGCCCCACTCCCTCTTCTCCCCCCTCAAATCTCAGCCTCTTCTCTCCTGCCTGGTTTCATCACAACTCCAGATTGCTTGAACAAGCTGCCTGATAAGCCCACAGATGCCAACAGGAAGCAATGATGTTACAATAAGTGTCACAGGGAAAATGTCAACTGTATCATTATAATGAAGGTCATGTCTCCCTCACAGAGAGCTCAGGGCTCTGCACAATTCATGTGTTGTTATTAGGTAGATGTTGACATGTGTAACTTCTACCTTACAAGATTCACAGCACAGGGACGAGGTGAGAAAAAACTGGCTCAGATCTACTCCAAGCTTCAGCCTTATAGAAAGTACAGAAGAAAACAATTAACATGCATTACACCAGTGAAAATTCACCACATACTCCAGTTCCAGCTCTCTGTGACAGACAGGATACACACACAGGATACCAGGTCAAATGCACAGCACGTAAGCAGCCTCAAAAAGTACCAAAGCAAAGCACAAAGAGGTACTAAGACCAAGTAGGCACAAAAGCAACCAGCCTGCATCCCAAAGTTGATACTAGTAAATGGCACTTGGACTCTCCATGTAAAACAGCTCACTGCCTCCCTAATATAAGGAATCTCCTCCTTTTAAACCTAGCAATAAAAATGATAAAAAGGGGACTATAAAAAATAAAAGCTTTGAATTAATACTCTAATGAAGTTTTATTATTTTTCTAAAAAAGATTTTGTTCCATGATGAGAAAATATATACTCTCCTTGGCTCTGACTCTATGCTAGGAAGTGGTTGTTGAAGTGGCGGGGGATGTTTGTGTATGCATGTGCACATGAGATGAAGGAAGGCACTGAATGCAGAAGGCAGAGGCCTTTTAGTTCTCCAGAAAGAAACAATATTCTTTCTAATCTTTTCTCCACATCCAAACCTGTCAATATTTTGCTCAATAAGGGTGACACATCGGCAAAGATTTTCACATGCACACATACAGGCATGTATGCACATGTACCCTGCTGAAGCAGGTGAAAGAATACTAAAATCTGAGAGATTTGACTAATATGAGGCATGA
Source organism: Anthoscopus minutus (assembly GCA_013399455.1). Classification (NCBI taxonomy): domain Eukaryota; kingdom Metazoa; phylum Chordata; class Aves; order Passeriformes; family Paridae; genus Anthoscopus; species Anthoscopus minutus. The sequence continues at coordinate 331,029 of VWYI01045494.1, forward strand.
CAAAGTGCTTTTAGGGATCCACAAGACTGCCCATCACTCATTTGTCAAGGACCATTGATAGGGCATTGCTCACAGATCCCCCAGGACATCAAAACTACTCATGTACAGAGAGAGAGGAGGAAAGGAACATGGTATGAGAGTGATCATCTGAAGAACCGCAGGTATACAGAACTGCAGGCACACAGCTTCTGAGGGGCAAGGGCTAAGGTAGGACTGGTGTATCAGCCACTAATGGGTGGTTGAGCACCATTTTACTCTTCCTCCAGTCCAGAAAGCCAAGGGAGAAGTAAAGCAGTGGGATCAGCAGGTTGCAGCTAAATGATAATTGCACTTCCCTGTGATGCTGGGGTTGTAATTTATCTGCTCCCTCCCATTCCCACAGTGCTGTGGTCTATCCCCTCCCATCAATTTGTTCCCATATGCACTACTGTAAGGCAAAATTGCTGGTTGGATTGAGCCTGATATTTTTTTATGGCAGACTGTGTCCACTCAGTTGCTTGGGGAAATGCAGCCTCAGGACTGAAAGTACAGGGGATGTTGAAGCATCCATTTGTATTTTATTCTAGTAAGAACAGAAGGAAAGTGCCATTTTATTCCTACATCCATAGGGCCATATTCTTATGCCTCTAAGAATAAAACAGTCAATGTGAAATTAGCAAGCAATAGGTGAACACAGTGGAGATGCATTGAGAAGAAGCTGGGATGATTTGGTTTCAATCCTCCACTCCCTAAAAGGTAAACTGCAGGAAAATGAGAGCAGAGAAAGGTTCTTTACCTCTAATTCTATTTTTCTATACTAGGGTGATCCACCTTCCCATCTTTGCTCAGTGCTGTGGAAAAAAACCAACTGAAACTCAGAGACAACCCTTGCAAGTCCCCCCGCCCCCACCCGAGGCTGCATCTGAAGCCCATCACGAGGACAGGTGCTACAAGTTCTCTGCAGAAAATACTTACAAAGAGATGTCACTCCTAGACCAAAAGGGACTGTACTTCAGAGGGAGACCTTCAGAACAAAGCATGTTGAAGGAATCTCCACAAATACTAAGTTTGGTTTCAAGTATCGAGTTGTCATTGTCTTCCCCACCATTCCACTGTCCTGTCATATCTCCATAGTCCAAACAGAGAACAAAAAAAAATAATCTGCCTTAAAATATTCCAGATTAAAGACAGTGAACCATACTCAAGAGATAAAGGGAGAGTTGAGACTTTCCCACATCATGGGGAAGAAGGTGAAAAAGATGAAGTGGTTTGGGGGTTGGCCAGCAACCCAATTCAGCACAATGGATTTCTGAATACAAGCCAAAGAAGGAATTCACTGGATAAGCATAGCAGGCCTTCCCTCAGAGGAAATCACTAAGGGACTAGGTCCACTGTCATCAGAAGCAACCCCCTATTGGTCCTGCTGTTGCAAGCAAGTTAATTCCAGTGGCTCACAGATTTTTTCACTTGGCTCCTGACCTGCAAAGCAATCTGAAAAGGAGTGCTTCCTGCATTTCTGCCTGTGCTTATTTATTCACTTATTTTAATTTGAAAGAGGATTTAGTGATTCGTGGGAGTTTGGGATCAATATCCCTATCTTGAGCCAAGAACAGCTCTGAGCAAGAGCAGTCACGGGACTCTGTGACTGATGGCACACCTCAGAACTGACCTCCCAGCAGGGTCTGGCTTCCAGCCACCCTTTGGCCACTGCCCCTGCTATGCCACAGCCACCCCAGCACCTCCCTCAGCTGTTTCCTCTCCCTCTTGCACTCAAGTCTTCCTTGAGTAGAGACTATAAGATACAAGCCAGAAGGTGAAACTATGGGTTTGGGATGATAAAATTAAGATGAGATACACCAAATTCATTTTTATGTGCCATCATAAACCAAGCTCCACTTTACAAGACAGAGAAATTAAAAAGGAAAATGAGAAAGGGTTCAAGTGCATCAGTTACAGATTGTTAATAGAACTAAAGTATTTTTTACTATTTATATTTTATGAAGCACTATTGCTGTGTTTTGTCCAACAGCACATCCCAATAAATGATTTACCAACTTGTAAAGGATTCAGCAAACTGATCTTAGCTCTTTCTTTAGAAGGCCAAAGATCCTGATCTCTGTGTTACAACACCATCACACCCAAATACACTGATGCACTTTAAAACTGAAAAAAGAAATCCAAAACCCTTATCAGTCCTCACTTGGTTTTTAAAACTTTTCTACTGAATTTTTTCAGTTGGTATAAGATAGTGTTCTGCCAGAGATGTAATTTTTCAAAAAATGATAGAGAACATTTGAGAAGTCCATAAAAGAAATTACAACTTTCTAATGAAAAATAATTTTTAACATCACACATATTTGATTTTCATATTTCTGACAGAAGAAATAATTATAAAAAGTAATTAGAAGTATTATTTCTTAAGCTTAGAAATATTTCATAGCCTTAGAGGTTTCCTTTAGAAGACCTCAGCTAATCCTACTCCCTTCCAAACACCCCTGGGCTAGGATTTGCAGGACTGCTGATAGATCAGACTCACTGTAATAAGTGGGTGGTACAGAGAAGCCATGCAGTTTTCTAAACATGCAAAGCTGTTTCTGCTAACCTTCTCTCTGTTTTGGGTTTTATATTATACTAGGAAAGCACATTTCAGATTTATTGGCATGCCTGCATCAGACTATGGTGATATCAGGTGGCACATGACAGAAGATGGGGACCAGCATCTACTTTAGATGAAGCAAAAGTGATGCTTGTGAATGAGACGAGGTGCTCAGTGTCTAGTGGATGAGGACAGTTAGCAGCAGCAGATGATCCTTCTCTCCCTGCTCAGCAGAAAGTGTGATAGGAAGGAGGCACGGATACAGCTGATCACATCTCTGGCAAAGCAAGATGCTATGTAGGTGTCATGGAAGAGGATGATGTGTCATTTTTTGGAGGCACATCAGATAGTTTGACTCCTATGTCCTATTACACTGATCCTTTATTCCAACAAAGCTTTGCCTGGATCAGTAAAGCAGCAATAGCAATGACCAGCAATGTTTGTTTTTTATGGTAACTTCTATCTTCTCTTGGTCTGGGAGCCATTAGCCTCTCAGTTTGTCTTGGACCTGCTTTCATGTACTCTTGAATGAGTCATGGCAAACAACAGGAGCTCTGCTGGCACAGTGGCATTCTTGAGCACAAAGGGTCTGCCCTCAGGAGTGACAGTCACTCAGTTATGCTGGAAAGGCACATTAGAGGCTGCTTCTCAGCACTATGCTCCTCTGCTCCTCCAGAGCATGCAGGAAAGAGTCTTTTCCCAGACCAGCAGCTCTGACTATGAGCAGCTGCAAGACCAAGTCAGAAATGAAACAAGTCAGGTTCCCTTTTAAGCTCTGTCAGAAAGAGCCAGCACTATTGTGGCTGAAAAGGTGACCTTCAGAGCCCTACCACATGCTGGACTCACTCCCACCCACAATGGTCACAGTTATTTTTAAGCACAATTATGGACTGGTATAGTTGCATCATTGCAGACCTCTGCATGGACCTTGTTTTAGCATCAGATGGGTCTGAGGTTAACACAAGACTTTGAGGGGGCTAGGAAATGAACATACTGCTGTGGGGCTTGTTTGGGACTGACTCTGCAGACTTCTGTTCTTACCCCACAATACTGAGCCTTGCTTTCAGAAACAGGCCTGCATCCAGCCAAAGGATAGCTACACACCCTGAGCACCAGTTCACTAAAGCAGCACAGTCAAGGCCAAGGGATATTGCAATCCCAGGGACCAAATGCTTCCTGTCAGAAGGCCTAGAGGAAACCGTCACTTTAGACAGGGTCGTCAAAAAATCACTGTGTTGTGAGGTCTGAAGGGAGTAGAAGCCTGAGACAGATATTGAAGGGAAGCTGAAGAAGCAGCAAGCAAAACACAAGGGCTGGGATTTGAGGAGAATGCATTTACTACTGGCTGAACTTGTTACTGTTTCGGTGCAGTTAGCTCCTGTCTGTCACTCTCAATAAAAGTGTTATTGATTAGCATGTGACTTTATTGTACGGAGCTGGCCAGGAGCCAAGGTGGAAGGACTCCAGAGGGAAAAGAGGACGACTGAGCTGGCAGGGATGGGAGGGGGTAGGGGGGGATGGAGGAGGAGGAAAAAGGAAGCTTGGAAACATAAAATCCTGAAAAGAGTAATTAATTCTGATCATTACAGCAATCTATCCAGATTTTCAAGAATATTATAAATCAGTTGTCTATACCCCTCCTTATTAGCATTCACACTGGGGAGAGATCCTGGGGAGAATTGATCAGCGGAGAATGGCAGTGCCCTGGGGAAGGACTCCGGCTCAGAGAAAGGAGGATTGTTTCAGCTGCTCTTTTCAGACCAATCCTGTGCCCAGGTCCATGGAAAACCAAGGAAGCTAGAGGCATGGCCCTTCAGGAGAGATGCATGGTCTCTTAGCCCACCTCCACTGCTGTTCCCTTGAGGATACGCCAAAAGAAAGGGCAGATGGCCTGCAAATCTTTCTGAAAGTGAGAAACTGTTACTATCTCTTGCAGCTTAACTGGAAAAGGAAAAAAAAATACACAAAGGAAATCCCTACAGAAAAAAATACAATGTAGAAATTGAAGGGCAAAAGATGTATATTTTCTACATTAAATTAGAAATAACTTTATTTATAAAAATGTTTCATTCTAATTGCTTTCTGTGGGAAAATTTTCTTTAAAACCTGCTTCATTAACCACAGAATCCCATTTTTCATGAAAAAAATTAAATTTTTTTCCCCCTCCACCTGCAAACTACTTCCTCACTTCTAGTGGCTTTGCAAAGTCATCTGGAGCTCCTGGGAAGAACATAAATGTGGAATAGGAATAGCAGTGAAAGATTATTCATTTAACTACATGACAAAAGATAGTCCATCATTATCAAATAAGTCTTGGTCTACCAATTAGAAAGAGAAGAAATAAAATTTTGATTAGATAACTGATGGATTTCCTATTTATGTATCTCAAAGACTTACTCCCAGCTCCCACCCTAAGGCTGGCCCACCTTCCTCTAGGCTGTGCACTGCCTCCTTGGAGGCTCACAGGATGGAGAAGCTGTACAGTTCTGATGGGAGCCACTGGAGCTTTGTTCAGGGAGCTCGGCACAGGATAGCAGACAGTGTTGAAGGCTGGAGCCAGGGATGCTGACGGGGCTGCAGGACCAGACTTGTTCACTGTATACTCAGAATTTAAAAGCATGCTTTTTCGGCTCATCTGTTTTCCAGGGAATAAAAATAAGCATGCCCCTGATGTCTATGAGACATGTCCTGGCAGTGCAAATCCAGATACCAACAGGGACTTAATAGGAGACAACAGTTTAAAAAAACAACCGCCATTAAAGCACAAGAAGCACGATTCTTCATTTTCCCCCTTTTCAAGACTCAGCTCTTGTATTTGATGGTCTGTTGTTGCCACACACTAATTTCATGGCTATCAATGCCCTGACCTTTTTTTTCCTCTCCATTTCCTCACCTCTTTAATGGAAAACTCTTCTGATAGCCCTCTTTCAAAAAACACACAAGTTTTCTATTCTAGCTGTCCAGCCACTGCTACAGGACATCAGTGTGACAGCAGGCTGGTCCAGTGAGCAGGTGTGGTGCCAGTTGTTCTAGAGGGTGTGACAATGGCACCGGCTGCTGAGCTCCTACCAGAGCTATGAAGATGTAGCCTACCTACACAGCTTGCAGCCTGCACTGAGGTAGCATTGGCCACATCCTCTGGTCATGTGTGTCAACTTCCAGGCAGCATTAAGAGTGCATTAACTCTTCCACAACATCAACACAATCACTGGAAGCTTTGATCCTCAAGCCATGTAGAACATGTAACTTGGAACTACATGGAACCAAGCCACATGGAATTTGGTTGCCACATCTGTCCCTTCCCTCCTCTTCAGCACACCTTCCCATGTGACCTTTGCCACCTCCCTCCCTCCAGACTGGCAGCAATGAAGTGACTCCATTAAACCACGGGCCCAGATGGCTTTCTCCTTTCTCTGAGTCCATCTGTGGCCGCACTCTGCCAAGCAGGACATTTCCCTGTGGCTCCTTTCAATTGCCTGAACGTAGGTTTTTCGTGCCATTTGGAATGCCTTGGGGTGCACAAGACATCTGCACAGAAATGGCAGACATGACCCAGGACTAGAGGAGACCTGTGCCCATCTGCCCCAGTGGCAGGAAGCCAGGCAGGACACCAGAAATCTTTTAAAGCAAGAGACTCGAGCACCTAACACTGCTTCCATCAAGCAAACTAGGGTTTTGGTGCAGGGTATTTATTAGGTATTATTGGGAGCAAGGACAAAGGAGTCCATATTTCTGTTGGTATCTGCTTGACCTTGCCTTCCCACCAGGAGGCTCAGGAGAGGAGAGTTTCTAGAATATTTTTCTACCAAAGAGCAGGTAAAGATCGTATGCTATAAATGAAAGGCAAGAGACAGTTGTCTGTGTAGGAGAACAAATCTACAGATTCCCTCCCACTGTTCTCCTCTTCCTTCTCTTTGCACCATCTAAGTCAGGATTATGAGGAAAGGGTACTGGAGAGAAGATTTTTGAGAGAAGCCTCAAATGATAATATGAATAACTTGGTTGAATGCATTTTTGCGCTTCCCATTTTTTCCTCCAGTACTTTCGTTTGAAAACCTTTTTTTTATATTCATTTTTTGTTTCTATTCCCTGTTTCCCCCACTGCTGCCAGCTCTTAGCTTCATTTACTAGTTTTGATTGCATGTTATTTACTTAGCACCTGTTGATTTGTGCCCTCAGGACTCCTCTGTTTTAAGCAAAAAGATTTTTTTAAGCATATGATTTTTAATGGACTTAATTTTATAGAAGAAAGGAAATAATCACTGTAACTTCCTTCTCACTAGGAAAAAACCAAAAGATGTTTCAGCACTGTCACAGATGTCACAGCTGAGCTGATCCCAAAATGGTGACCACAGAAAGGGTCAGGATAGGAATGACAGGAAATCACAAGATAGAGAATGCATATTTTTATCTGTCATAGGTCTACTCAAATTGCATTGCCTTTTAAAAGGTTCATGACTTGACAGACAAAACTCTGCTCTTCTGTATGAGGTACCCTCCTTGTCCTCCTCTCAGCAGAGCCATGAAACATATAGAGTTGTACTTTGGAAACAAAACACACCTGGGAAAGTAGGAGGCCAGTAGACTTGCACAGATACTGCAGAGTCCCGAGCTTACTAGAGGTCCTAACATGTTCCCAAGAAAAAGCACAGAAAGTACTATATTCCAGCAGGTGAAAAGGGTGCTCCTGCCTTAGGTTAACTCCCACTTGGATACTGGTCTGACTGCTAGCCTCAGTGTGCCTCCTCCATTAGCACAATGACTTCCTGACCACTCCACAGCCACCACTGCCATCACACTGATGCCTTCCTTGGGAAAACATCTTATAGCCAGCTAAGAAATGGCAGGACAGTCTAATTACTTCACTGCCCCAGAGCAGGGGAGCCATAATTTTTATCAGAAAAAGAAGAGCAGGATCTTAGCCATTTCTTCATTTTTTTATGCTGCTTGCAAATTAAATTACAACATATTTCCCAAAGAATTATCCAACCATTTATTAAGCAGGTAGCCTACTCTGAACACATAGCAGCCCACAGAATGCATAAAGACAGCTTGCTTCTAGTATGGTTGGGGTTTGGGTTTTGGTTTTGTTTTTTATAGATAAACCTACCAAGCAATTGGATTTTTCTTCTTTTTTAACTATAAAGGTAAAGCATCACAGGAAGTAAAATCCCTACAAACACAGCTTTTCCCTGTCCCTCTTTCTCCTTGTGCACTGTCTCTGGGATGGCCTGAGCTGTTCACAAAATGGCAGATTGACTCAGTGCTAAGCCTGGACTAGTTTTAAGTTCTGATATCCTGTTAAGTCACATGGTTTATGATGCCATCTGATGTAGTAGGTCATTAGTCACTTAACTCACATGGTATTTGCACTAACCCCTTATTGGATGATGATGCTTCAAACAAAACAGAAAATGTCAAGTCATTTCATTATGTTGTGAGTGGTTTTTCTAATAAGCAAGCATTTTGGCCAGAGATTCATATAAGCTTTTAGGACCCATTTCCACAGGCAGTCAAACACTTGGCCATACTTAGTGAAAGAGAGGACATTTCCCCCAATTATAGCAAAATGCAGTGTATAAACATAACTAAGTAGCACTGTATATATTATCTTTTTGTAAACCAGCTTTTCTAGTTGAGTAGAAACAAGAACTGCAGAGGCACTAAAAATGGAATGAAGTTCAAAGACCAAGATGTGTGTGCTTCTGACAGCACACTTTGATCCTCAGCACTGGGTCATCATAATCGACCCCTTGGTGTTCACTTGAAATCCTCTCTTTTTAATCCGTGCTCTTTCCTTTCCCAAGATGCAGAGTTATACAGGTAGATATTCAGGAGCATATAGCACTGGCTTATCCTTCACTTCACTGTAAGCACACACAAGCCAGTTGCAAATGTTTTTAAAACCTTACTCAACCTTCATCATCACCTCATACCCTTTCCTGCTACTTGAGCTTCTCACTGCCCTAAATTCTTCCCTACCACCCTACAGGTTACTTCCCTGCACAACTTTCTTAGTCAAACTCCACTTATGATTAAATTCACACCAAAAGAAACTCTTCCAAAAAGTCTTAAAGCAGCTAAGCAGGGTACAAGGAAGTACATGGGAAATAGTTCTTAGTTCTCAGCTGATTAGAACCACTTGAAATATCAACACATGCTCCATTCACCATTGGACCAGAAGATGCCCCACAGAGAACCAGTGGCTCAGTGACAACAGGAAAAAGACAAGAACAACTGCTCTGAGAGAGGGAAAGAAGGAGCTGCATGGAATAAAGTGTTCTCTGCCACCTTGTAGATGGAGTGTTGAGAGCAGAACTAAAGCCTGCAGTGAGCATACTGCCATGCATGCACTGACTGTCCACAAGGTCAAATGATACTGAAGAGGCATTTCCATTGTGAAGACTTTCTGAAAGGTCTGCTGGATCTGATGGGAAGAACATTTTTCAAAGAGATCCAGACAACAAACTGTGCTTTCTACAATAAAAATACCCATTAAGCTCCATTATGGTTATTTTTATTGAAGCTAGTCTAGACATTCAAGTACAATTTTTATTCATCTCCAGATAAATAGAGATCTAGATAAAGATGGAGCCACTGCCACTGTGTAGGGGCAGACTTCATAACAGCCCAGTCATTATCCTATCTCCAACAGCAACCAGAACACAATAAGCATTCAAGCTTCCCTCACTCCCAAATGCCCTGTGACTCATACTCTGCCTCACTGTGTTAAACAGTTCCTCAGTAATATTTTTTTTTATTATTAATGAATTTAATATTTGGAAATAAAAAAAGAGGAAATGTGGCTTATTCTTCTGTTGATGAAATGAATCTCACTTGAAAACTTTTTTTATTCTAATTTCCAATCTGCCTGAGATCTTTTGAGTCTATCTAATCCTAAAATACCAAAAACTTTAAGAAATCTTTTTAAATAATTTTCAGAAATTTGAAACAGTCAGCAGTTTCTCCCAAGGCTAATGCAAGTTTGGAGATATCCTGGACTTTTAAATAAACACAAATTATGAGGTTTAGGCTTCAAAAAAGTCCTTCCAGCTGACTTTGAACTCTCTCAGGTTTGGAAATTATTGTCTCTAGCAGCTTTCTTGGCAGAGAAAGAACTGAAACCGTGATCCCAGCCTGGCCTGTATTACCTTGTCTTGTGCTAGTAGTGTCTTGGTACAGTGTAAAGGTCATTTCTGAACCTTGCGAATCCATGAGATGGAAGCTTCTGGTCCTGGAAAGAGCTAGAAATTTTCCAGGCTGTTTCTGGAGAAACTGGACAAGCTCATGTAGGATTGATGCTGAGGTTAAGAAATCTATCATGTTTTATTGTTCCTGCTGATGTATGACACACCATCCTTCATCTCTTTGTAATGCAGACTGCCTGCATGTTGGCTCACATTATACTGTCAGCTTCACTTTTACTCCCTCCTCCCCCAGCTCCATTTGGTCTGTTCATGCTAAAAATAACATCAAGATTCATGACTATGAAAGGGATGGGCGCCAGGGAGAGGAAAACTTGCTGACTTAAAGACTCATGGTCATACTTACCACCTTCTATTGCAAGCCTGGATTGTCTCTATTCGAGGAACTTAATTTCTGACTCAGGAAACTGGGAGGCAAAATCACAAACTTGAGGAGATTGTCCACTATCTATATTAAAATCTTTTCAGCAATGCAGGTCAAGGGACAGATTGACACTTGGAGGCATTCCAGGCTCCTGTCTTTTCTGTGGCATGATCAAAGTCTGCTGAGAGGGTTTAATGTGTGGCTTATTCAGGAAAGGACACCAAAGCCCACAGAAAAGTTCTGCATCTTCATTTTAAGGCTCTATGAGGTTTGCACCAGGTCTCAGACATCTCCCACATGCATGGTCCATCTCTATTTGAAAGCCTGACAGACAGCTCTTCCTTTCCAGACAGTAAGCACACACTTGCAGGCAAGAAAGGGGCTTTAGCAAAAGTACATATGAGGAATTTGTTCTGCTAATCAAGTAGCAGATGTCTGCTCTCTGAGCTTATAACAAAAACTTGCCCCTTCGTGGTATTCAGGGGCTCTAGGCCACTGGAGATGTGCCTTCCCTGTAAGATTTCTGATGCTGCTCATCTCTAGACATTTAAGAGCCTGGGGTTTTTCTCTTCAGTTATTGTTCTTTTCTAAAATAGGAGGTTTTTTCTTTCTTAAAGCGCAGCTACAGTGTCATGATGTCCTAATTTGTATAATTGCTGTCTACCCTAAAGTTTCCCCTGCAGTTTCAATTACATGTCTCACTTCAATTAAACTCTTTAATTCTTGTCCCAAACTGGCATACAGCATGGCTAACAGTCACGGTTATCCTGCTCTGACCCAAAGCTGCCTGCACTGTCCTAGTGGGATGGCTGAATAGAAAGCAGTTTGAAGCCACACAGGATAAAATGCATTTGAAGGAATGTCAAACAGTGATGCTGACCTCTCACCTTTGTTTTACATCTGGAGGAACACAATGTGAACCAGAAAAACTTATAGGAAATTTCAAACTCATTGTTTGAACCAGAGAGTTAAGGAAGTACAGCAGAAATTGAATACCTTGCCCAGCTTCCTGGGTAAAGGAATGGAAGAGGTGAAAGGCCAGGTTGAGGGGGCTGAAGATCCTGTAGAAGGTGTCCAGGGGATAAAACCATGCACTTCAAACACTGCAAGAGGGAGATGAAGGAGAGGTCTGGGGTAGGATTTGCCACACAGGCAGTAGGGTCTTTTCCATAAAGCATCTTGTCGTGTAAACAAGATGTACCTTTGACATCCTCCCCTCCAGGGCACCAAGGCATGAAGCAGGCAATGTATTTCAAGCCAAACAGGTGATTTGTAGGTGCTAAGTGTTCATAAAGACAAGATTAAAGAGCTCTCTGATAGCAGGGCAGTAAATCATTCCCCACCTGCAGAGTTGAGTGCCCGGCATGGATGCTCCTCCGACCCTGATTAAATAAAGGACGGCTCAGCAAGATGGGGGCTAAAGTTAGCTGACAGCTCATGAGTGAACTGGTGTCTCGCCTGCTGCTGTTGCAACTGATGGCTAATTTTCTCCCAGAGGAACCTTTGCAAAGGCTAGTAATTAAAACTGGTGGAAGGCAAAAAGGCTCATGGGAAGGCAGACCCACTGTCCTACAACCACGAGCATCCCCTGACTTATAGCCTGTGTGGGTCAAAGCTGTTCCTGGATGAATAAATCCCAAGTCTTGGTGCTTTTATTTTCTCCAGTGAAAGAAGGCTACAAATAAATATGTAACAGCTTCATATCCAGCATGCAACAAACCCTGACAAGCTCCAGGTGTCCTACATAGAGTGCTGGGGACAAAATACACGCATATGTAAATATATATGTATGCATAAAATACATGTCTCCAAAACACCCTTATCACACTTACGTTTTCACAGTATCCCAGGCTCTCCCCTGAGAATCATGCTTTCCCCTGCCTGGTCAGATGTGTGTGAAAATAATTATCTGAGTGTTACAACCTGGAAGTGATAGCCCAGAGGAGAGAGTTTTTTTAGTCAAAGATTCAGAGTTTGATGGCAAAGCAGGCAACAGAACCCAGGCAGCATCAACTCCCAAGTCTCCTTCTTAACAAAGCACATGTTTAGACTAAAGAAGCAGGTTTTGTTTTAAATTACCTATTTGACTAGCCTAGATAGGACCCAAAAGAACTTAATGGAAGGGAAGCTTAATGGGACCTCATTAGATTGTTATAACATTTTTTCTGCACTGTGCTATTAGCTCTTTAAAATAGATTATCGGAAAGAACACACTTCACAGATTTAAATTACTTGTGACTTTTGCCTTACCTGAGTTATTTCTTTTACTTTTTATTCGTCTGGGGTTTTCAGGCTAGTTTGTCAAGATATTTCTTTTCCATTTCTAGATTTACAGATATTTGTAGGAAGCTGGCTCACTTGGATTGTTAGTGACTCGACTCTATACTAATAAAAAAAATCATTTAATTGATGGATTCAAATTCTGGTATATTTTGCTGTAAAACTAAGCAGAAGAGGGGGGCCCTTTTCCAAGTTATTTTTAAAGGGGCAAGGTATTAACAACAATAGGCAGTCTAGAGTTTTTTGGGGGGTTCCCCTATTTTGCTATTATATTGAAGCTAGTAATATTCAAAGATCATCCAAGTTCCAGAGTTAGTCTCGAGTTGCATTACAAAAGCAACATTCCCTAAACTTGGGTGTGCTTGGGTTTTCCCCACTATAAGGAAGGAAAGACAGTGCAAGAAAGATCTGGAGCACTGGATATTCGCACTGGATATTTACTTCCAGCCAAGCTCTATAATTGACCATGCAATCTTGTTACAAAAGCTTTGGCACTGAACTTTGGGCCAAGAATGGAGGTGGCTCCTCCTTAAAGAGCAATTATTGCCTTCAAGTGTCCCACGGATAGCTCAAAGGTATAATTAACAGAAAATTTAAAAGAGAGGATAGGGAGAGCTAAAAGCTGAGAAGTCCCATGTGGTTGCTCTTCCTGAAAGATGTCTGCTTGTTTTGATGCTCATCCAACTACTTAACTATCTGCACTAACAAAAAAAACCAACAAAACCCACAATAAAGGCAGCTGCTGCTTCACAGTTCACGTTGTTCAGCATCATGTGTCCACTTTCATGAAGAACAAGAGCACATGCAAAAGCACTAAGTGTATTTTTTTTGCACCAGCATCTCCTGCTTTTCACATTACAATTAAATTAATTTCCCTATGGGAACAGTATTTTCATGTTATATAAACTTTTCAAGCCAGTTTTCTTCTGCACTGTCTGTTCCATTCAAAATACTGCCTCACTGTCTGATGAGGTAAAATGGGTTTAGTTCCCTTTGCATGCCTCTTCATTGATCCATGTCCTGGTTTTGGTTGGGGGAGAGTTCATTTTCATCACAGTGGAAGGTATGGGGGTTTGTTTTGAATTTGTGCATTGCAGAGTAGTGATAACGTAGTGGTGTTTTTATTGCTGCTGGGCAGAGCTTAGAGACAAGGCCTTTTCTGCTTTTTGTACTGCCATGCTGGCCTGGAGACTGGGGGTGCCAGGGAAACTGCAAGGAGACACAACTGGAGCAGATGACCCAAACTGATCAGAGGGATATTCCATTCCCTATGACATCATGTTCAGTATATAAAGCTGAAGGAAGAAAAAAGAAGGGAAGGACATTTGGAATGATGGTGTTTGTTTTTCCAAGTAACTGTTTCATATGATGGGGCCTTGCTCTCCTGGGGATGGCTGAACACCTGCCTGCGGAAAGTGGGCAATTAATTCTTTGCTTTGCTTGTGTGGGCAGTTTTTGCCTTCCCTTTTTAAATAGTCTTTATCTCGACCCACAAGTTTTCCAGCTTTTACCCTTCTGATTGTCTCCTCAGTCCTGCTGGTGGAGGAGTGAGAGCAGCTGCCTGAGGTTAAGCCAATATCCTGAGACTCTGCTGTTACACCATGGTGCACTCCAGAATAACTTCAGATTTCACTAATGCTGAGATTTCACTGGTTGAACCCACTTTTTACATATATAGGCACAAACTCGTAGGCAGTACTGTGGCAAGGAGCCTTGGCTGTGAAGGGAGTTACTGTACAGAAGAAAATTGTAGGCCTCTTTTCACGCCAACCTCACCAAGGTGCTGTTTCATCCCACCAACCTTCCCATGCCCATCCCCTGCATAAAACAAAATTCCTGCATTAACTTAAGGACCACATTTTAGTATTAGACCATCAGTTGACTACTTCACTGCACCTCAGATGTACAGCTTGATAGACTCCACAATTTGATAGCAGGTCAATATTTGCCACATTCCAGTCTTTTTTTAAGAGGATTGCTCCTCTTTGCACAGACTCAGGGTGAGCTTACCTGTACCTGCACTAGATTCTCATCCCTCTCTAATTAACCATTTATTTTATTCCACCCAAATACGGAAAAAACATTAGCATATAGGCACAACTGAAATGTTTGCTCCCTAGTGTAAGTATTGGTGTTTTACCACATGCTGGTGGTCAGGTCTGAATCCTGAAAGAGTCCTTGGGTCTTTCTGAACTATGGCTGCATTCACCTACCAAGAGCTGTCAGCTGTTTACACTCCTCCTCCTGTTTCTGCATGAGTTAATTTAAACATGCTAGTTTAGGATGAGGAAAGGCAGGGATGAAACTAGATGACACTAAAGGTACAGGGTGAAGGTCATTACAGTGACATGCATGCCCCATCCCTGGAAGTGTTCAAGGCTATGTTGAATTTGGCTTTGAGCAACCTGGTTTAGTGGAAAGTTCCTTGTTCATGGCATGTCCATTTCTAATTGAAATGAGAAGACTTTTAAAGTCCCCTCCAGCCCAAACCATTCTGTGGTTCCATGGGCAAACTCAGGCCATGAGTCCCTCCAGACAACTCCACCAAAGGTATCCAAGGCATTATGAGACACCCATTGTGCACCCATCCATGGGCTGTAGCAGCCAAAGGGAACAACCTTGTGTGCTGTGGTCGAACAATGTGTCTTCAGGAAGCTGCACAAATATCTTCTGAAAAATAGATTTTCTCCCTTATCCAGAGGAAGGAGAGAGTGCAGGGAGACTAAACCACTGATCTGTAGCTGGGAAAGAGCAAGATGAGAAGGCAGCTGGGTTCAGCACCCTTCCCTGCCAAACCCTTGGCTTCCCTGCGTTTTGTCTGTGCAGCAGTAAGGAGAGAATTCCCCCTTTCTGATGAGGGCCAGGCAGATAAACATCTCAGAGACTAGGAAGGGTTTTTTGCTTGTGGTATTAGCAGGGACCACCTACGTATCTTGGACAGCTCCCTGGAAAGCCATGACGTGGGCTGGAGCAGCACGCCTGCCTCCTTGTTCCCTCTCGCTGTCACCCCCTGTGCCTGCCACCCCTGCCAGCTGCCACTGCCGAATGTGGCAGTGCCTGTGCCAAGAACAATGATCCTCTGAGCAGAGCTGCCCAAGCACTGCCAGTCCCTCAGTCCTGCTCAGCTCCCTGCGTCTCTCCCGTTGATTTACGTATCTCCGCAATGTTATTTATCAACTGCTCCATAATTAATCAGATGCAGAGCTTGGCAGCACTAAATGAGCAGCCTGTCTCCAGTGCTCCCACTGCCACCAGCCTCCTCCCCTCCCAGCTACCATGCTTTATCACACACCACAACACTGGAGCTGGTGTTCAGCCGCTCCTCATAATAGCAGCCAGGGGTGCTTTTCAAATGATCTCATCTCACCAGGAGAGCAGGCACTCATCCTGCCAGACTGGCAGGAAGGGAGGAATTAGCATACAGGTAAATGCCAGCTTCCTGCCGGTTATCCCACCAGCCACCTGGCTAAAGAGCTGCAGTTGCTCTGAGATTAAATATCGTGCTGTTCCTTGCTTCCTGACCTCTTCCTGCCCCTGCCACCCTAGCCTCAAATCTCTCTCCTTTCTGTCAGGTTGCTTTCTCTCATTTTCTCCCTTTGTATCTTGTCCCAACATCCTTCTTTCACTTTTCTCTTCACTTTCCAATGCCTTTTCCTCATGTTGTTGCCTACTTGCACTCATCCACTCTTACTGCCATGCCCTTTCTCCCCAATTCCCCTCTCACATAAACCCCAGATTGAGTACACTGTGCAAATAAAATTACACTGTGTCGTTTTCATGAGGAAAAGCATAAGAGAAACCTGGACTCCAGAAGTCTTTCTGCTCAAATCTATCAGATATAAAGACCACAGATCCTAATCCAATAATAACATTTTGGCTCTGCCTCAGATTAAGGAGCAAGGCTCAGGAGACATAGGTTATGTTCCTAGATATAGTGTTTGTGGACTGACATGCTATTAGCAAGACACACTGCACCTCAATTTACCTGTCATTAAAATATAGAGGACAGAGATGCTAACTGACCCAAACTGATATTGTGTTCAGGCTTGTAAAAGTTGTAAAACACACTCAGGGTTAAAGTGGAAGATTTTAGAGATTGTCTAGAAATTTAAAAACTCTCTCCCTTTTTATTCAGTGTGAAAGCTGGTATTGAACACCTGCTTTTCTGAACCAACCTGTGGGAAACAAAGTGGGGACTACAACATTAGGAAAACTGGGCTTCATCACTCTATAACTTTATTGCTGCTCTTTTCATGCTAAGGTTCCCCTGTAGAAGATGCTCCTGCAGGAGCGAGCTGTGATGCAGTGCAGACACAGTGAAGCCTTCACAGAGAACCTGGGCACTGAACAAGCCCTCCACTGGCAGAGGCATCACCTCTGAGTGACGAGTGTGCAGCATATCTTGGTTCGTCATGACCTCTCTGCCTAAAAGCACAGGAAACATGGATATTTCCTAGACCTCCACTGAGTTCCTCAGGCTTCTTAACTCTCCCCACACTAGAATGCTGTCTAACTAGCATACAATGGCCACTAACTCTTCTGAAATAAACCACCCTTTGTGACTGAGGTGAGATCTTCAGACAAACAGGGCAAAGGAAGAGAAGCATAAGCTTTGTCCCAGTGCAAAATAACACAAAATAAAGACATTCTCTGCCATATGATAGCCTTGCAAAAAGGCTGTAGAGAAAAAGACCTGAGCAAAGCACTTGTGGGAATTAGGGACACAGGGAATTTTAACCTGAGGGAATTAACCTCAGCATCACTGATTAATACAAGTTCCCTCTGTTGGCCCATTGCATGTAAGTAAAACAGGACTGACATTAGTCAGTCTTACCCAGGGGTAAGTGAGCACAAGAGGTAATCAGAGGGCTGATAAGAATTCTGGTGTATCCACTTGCCCATGCTTTTCATGCTAGGAATCACTGCTTTTGTCCTGCACAAAGAATGGAAGTGGGAAGCAAGAAATAGGAGGAAAAAAATTGAAATATCTAGTGCAAAATTTCATATCTTTATTTTTTTAAAAGCAGATGGGGGAATAATGGGAAAAACAAGCAGAGGGATTAGAAGAAGAGGAAAGAATAGTAAGGAAGGCAAGCTGTAGAAAATTGAGGTGATAGGATATGAGGCAGATACAGAGAGATGTAGAAAGCCCTGTTAAAAATCTTTATTTTAGCTCTACTATACAGATGCTTAGCAGAATTTTTGCTGCCAATGATGGGATGTTTCTGTTTTTCATGGATTTCTAGCTAACACTCTCATATTTTCCCTTTGGCTGAGGGCACAGAGTGTGTTTGAAATGCCAGTATTGCACCTCCTTGGAGATTTCTCTCTTTCTCTGTAGGACTTCTGCTCTTTCAGGGGACTCTTGGAAAGGGTGCAAAAACAGCAGTTCAAAAACATTAGAGAAATATAGTTGGTTGTAAAAGTCTCAGTGGAAGGAACTTTATCCAAAAACACAACTAATTACTTGGTGGATTAAGGCCACTGGCTGGGTTTGCAGAATTAGCAGATGGACAAGAATGCAGTGGAGTCCTTTTTCAGGATGGATGGCATGGTGAGAACATCTGTCTGCTGAAAACAGGAATATGTTCCTGATCACTTGGTCTCAAAAAACAGAAGTGCAACCTCCTACTTGGACACAACTCACAGAAACCAAAACTGCGTTGAGGGGTTTATGTTTTTTAATGTTGTGAGATCAAAAATCTGAGACTTGGCTTTGCAAAAGAGCTTTGGATGAGCCTTACAGTGTTGCAGACTGAGAACTGCTTAGATAGAGCTATAAAAGTAATTGCTAAATAGACATCACCTTACAAAACCTTGTGCCACTAGATTATGAGTTTGACTCCCGTGCATTCTGGTGGCACATTAAAATCATTACCATTTGCATCTGACCACTGTGTGGTGGTCTTTGTGTGAAGAAAGGTTTGTGGCCCTCAGCCATATCCCTTTGGGCACATTTAAATCTCTCTGAGCACTGAATGTAAGGATAGCTGATCCAGTTCTACAAGACTGAAGTCAGTGCAAACTGGCACAAATGAGAGATCCACCCTACAAGAACTCACAGTGGCTGGGGGCAGAAAAAATGAAGTCCACTCCTTAACTATGCAAAGATCAGGACTAAATAAACAGCCCTAGACACACATGCTCCTTAAAGTCTGCCACATCAACTAGAAAAACACATTACATTCCAGCACAACTCAGCAACTGGAGATTCAAGTATTCCCAGAATGGCCATCCTGCACTTAACACATGAAAAAAACACAGAAAAAGCACAGTAGAAAGATTAAAACCATGGTGTGTTCCATGGAGCAGAGAGCATCTGAGTCCATGGAAGCTCCTAAGTAAGAATTACTAGAGTGCTTGGCCAAAAAGGCAGGAGAAAACCAGTGGACATGTGACTTCTGTCCCCCTCTCACACATAAACACAGTTTCTGGTAGCAGCAGCACTGCCTCACAAAGATCACTGCCACATTGAGTGGAAACACACTCAGCTCAGCTGTAAAGGAGCTAACTCAGCTACAGGCAGCAGTCTTTACCCAGCAGCACGGTGCTTAAGTTGGGCCAGTTAACCCTGCTGGGACCCAGCATGAGAAAACTGCAATATGCCCACAAGGATTTGAACTCCATTGATCTTCAAAGTAATGAGGAACAAGCATTCATTTTGCAGAGGAAGAGGGCAAGGCGAGGGGAGAAAGGCACACACATGACACAGAGACCATGGCAGACCCTCCCAAGCAGCTGCATGTGTCCTGTTTCTAGAATTCCCACCATGTTGTTGTCCTGACTGCTACAGCACATCTGCTGCCCTCACAACCCTGCAACAGCCATTTCCCCAGTGGGCCCAGACACGTCACAACTTCTTAGCAGCCCAAAGGACAAGACAGAGGAGGACTGTCTGAAAATGACAAACAGAATTATCCTGGTGTTATGCAGGGCAGCAGTTGGAGCCAGCACTGCTATTTACAAGGGATGCGGCTTGCAAAAAGCAAATATCTCCCCATGGCCCACGGGGTCTCTGCTCCAACATGTCATGTGACACTGAAAGCAGATAATTAATCTCCCATCACAGCACCTGTCTGCCCCGCTCTTTTCCCTTACCTAATACCTTCATCCCAGTCCCTCCCCTTACTGACACTATTTTCAGCAATGAGGAGTAAGGTTTAAAACTGCCACCTATTGGCATTTGCCCTACAGGAGGAACACAAGGACATGGCAATACACAAAACCATCACCACTTCTCCGTGCTAATTCTTCCTGTAAACCTGCACACACTTTGATGGCCAGGGTATAAAAACACAGCACACGTTCTGGATGAGTCTGTAAACTACTTATAAGCAAAGCTGCATTAGCAACAGTCCCCTTGTTAGCAGTTTTGGGGGTGGTGGTTTGGTTTTTGTTTTGTTGGTGATTTTGGTTTGGTTTTTCACTTTTGATTGGCTGTTGGTGTTTTTTTTCCCTTTTTCACTTGTAGGACTTAAGACCAGAACTGCACACTTCCCTGTGGATATAGCAACATATCTGGAGTCAGATCTTTTGATATGACGTGGCATTATGTGTTTTGGATATACTCCACAGGTCCTTATAATCTGTGAAGAGCTTTCCCCTCAATACTGGAAGCCAGTCTTATAGGGCACTCTGGGAGCATCCATGTTGCACTAAATTTGGGATATCTGGCACAGTTCTGTATTAAGGTCAACTTTACTTAGCTCTAGCCATCCAGGCAAAAATTCTGTTTCCTGCTGGGTTCTATAACACACATACAGGCACAATGCAGAAAGCATTTTAAGTTTTCAACTACATCTACCTCCTGCTTTGAAGCTCAAAAGGTCAGACTCGAGGTGGGGTTTGACACCATCATTGGAATAGAGAAGAGGCAGGAGGAGTGTTGCTGGTCAAAAGCTGAGGGCATTGATAGAGCTGTGTCTGGGGAGCTCTGAACTGAAATACCAGGAGGGCTGCAGGGCAGATGGGGGGCACTGGCAGACTTGGGCAAAGCTTGTTTGCTTTACACAGAACACGCCTGGATGCAGTCCCTGATGCAAGTCCCTCCTTTAATAAAAATCAGAGCTGTACTCTGATAAAGCAGCTGAAGAGAAAGCCATCCCTTGTGATCTAAAGCTGACCTTTCCCTTTTCCCAGCATAGTTAGATCCTTTACAAGATTTGGTACATTTAAGAAGAATTTTTAAAAAACATTTTACAAACATGTTCTGCATGACCGCTTCCACTAATCCTGTCGACAAGAGCGATCAATGCCTTTAAAGGAGATTTGTGGAAACCACAAAGAGTCAAACGCTGCCACTATGGAGATAAATGCCCCTTCAGTTCCTCAGCTGACACTCACCACAACGCACCTCCTCAGGGGAAGGTTTTGCTCCAGACCCAGCTTATTATTAGGGTGGTGCAGAAGTTCAGGACTAACTCACTAAGAACCACTCCCCACCTGGCTTAATTTCTCACTAGAAAGAACTGTGCTTAAAGCACAGCTACAGCACCCTCTTTCACTATACTGGATTATTAATTCAATATCGATCTAGAGGAAACACACACTCCACTTCCTACAGCACCCTGCTTTTGAAGGTAACACATTCTCTCTATCGACCAGGCTGAAGGTTGCTTAAATTAGTAAGAATAAATAAAACCTCAACTCCACTGAATAGCAAAGAGATTTGAAAAAATGTTCCATTTTTTGTGTTTTTCATCCAAGATCAGGATTTCAGTACACTGTCCCTGATTACCCCTCTACATGTGAAACATTTTTACCCATCTCTTTTTTTGAATCAATGCAGGCAGCAAATAATCTGGGCAGAGGCTCCTGTGCTCAAACCAGATAACAAATCAAGCTATTCAAGATTAAATGCATTACCCTGCTTCCCACTATTTTAAAGGCCAGAGTTCTATAAACTAGTGCCAGATGTTTTAATTAGCAGAAAGCAAAAGCATATTCCCGCACAGCATGTTCCAGGAGAGATACTAAAGCAACAAAGTAAAAACTCTCAACACCGAAGGAATGCATATTTCATTATACATCTTTGACGGCTTCCCCTGCACTCTTCCCACAAGCTTGACTTTCCTAGGACTCATTCCAAAATATTGCTTCAAGTAGATTTTGTTTTGTTCTTTACCATTTCCTGAAAACCTTTGTAAATATATTCCACCGGCGTTTCTCAACTTCCCCTACTCAATCAATCTTTGTCCCAACCCGAATCTATTTCACTTCATTTGAAGAAACTAACTCTGCCTCCTGATCTAACAGAGGCTCCATTAGGCATGCAGCCACAACACATTTTGCAGTCTGTTTGAACCTGTGGACACAGCAAGGTAAAAATTAATACTTCACCTAAAAAAGTCATACAAGAGTGTTTCTTACATGAGGTGCATGTAATCCACAGGGGGATGATGCAGTATGATACAGTTGCAGTTCTGTCACAACTCAGCTGGTAAGGATCTCAAGATCGAATTTTGCAGAAGACTTGTGTGCACATGCAAGTAGATAACACAAGAGGGATTTCAAGTGACATCATAGAGAACAAGAGCAGTTTGGAATGTTTATTATCAAGATGATACTGCTACGAAGACATGAAGGCATTATATGCTGGAGAACAGAGTGACCATTGCCTTAGAAAAGACCTTATAACTTTTCTCCTAATGTTCCTCATTTTGTTCTCGGCATAAGTTTCTGCATACCTGTCTCTGCAAAACTGGGGAGAACCACTGGAATCTCCCTGATTGCTACTGGATAGGTGCAGTGTGCTCTCTGTTCCTGCACATTGTGGTGCCACACTTGAGGACAGCGTTCACACTGTCCACACTTAGCACAGTAGGGAAATATGTCTGAAGGTTATAAAGTTCTGTGGGGGATGGCTATCCCCAAGACAAGAGCTGTCCTCAATACCAAGATTATATTGTTTTTTCCCACCAGCTGTAGGGTTCTGACCATGTTGTTCTCTTCCTTGTAGAAGCCATCATAGCTAGGCAGGCAGGTTTGAAAATATTGGGCTGATAAAAAGGGAAAGATGAAGCAAAATAGCACTCTTATCAGTGTATCTGTACTGGAAGAAATACACAACAAAAAGCCAACACAACTAAAACATTTACCACTTCCTAATACTCACATATGAAGTGAAAAATTAGGACAAATAAAACCCAAGTTCTGGCTAATGTTATCCATTTGGTTTCTGAAATGAGCTTCAGGTAAAGTCTGATGGTCAGTTGTCAAATTGTGTTCTTGGAAATACAGTTTTGCACTGCTGCATCTTTCTAGAAATGCAGTGAGCTGGGACAATCTGCATGCTTGTTCCTCTCCTGCTCTTGCCCCTTATTTGTTCCTTCCTTCATCTGCTTCAGTGGCTTATTTCTGATTTCTCCTGTCCTTTGGAGTTATCAGGAGTAAGACACAAGATTGATTCTCCAGGTCAAACTGTTCCTCATCAATTATAGTAAACAAACCAGGAACGTGTTTTCTAGCCAGTCAGTCTCCTTTCTCTCTCTCACACACACACGCACACACAGACGCCCTTCTGCTTCCAAGGAAAACAGGAGCTGAAATGGGTCAATTTGTTATTTTCTCTTTAAAGACAACCATAGTCACATTTCTCTGATTTAGTAATTGCTATGGAAAATGGCATTTCTTGGTGAGATACAATACCAGGTATTGATACAAAGAGATAGGATTAGAGATACAAAAATCTAAATCCATTTCTGGCAACTTACATTTATGTACTTAAGGTTTTGGTTCACTTCAAGAGAAAGGATTAGGGGCACATGGAAAGAATAGTAAATCATGCTGATGACAGCTTTTTAATCGGAAAGCCAATGGCACAGAGATTGTCTTCCAAATGGCTATGAGGAAATACCTGAAAGAGGGGGAGGAGTAGAATAAAAGAGAGAGCAAGAGGGAGAACATGACAGGGAAAAGGTCATTAATTTCTAACCTTCTTTCCTTTTTATTTCCTTAGCTGTTTACAGCACAGCCTTTTCCCTCAGCGGCTCCCCATAGCTAAAGCCATCTCTGTGAGAAAGTTTTTCACCAGTAGTCCCCATCTCATTCAGCAAAGCAGTTGATATCCCTCAGACAGAGCTGCACTGGTGCTTGAATCCCTGCAGATGGGTGGCATAAGGCTGTCACAGAGGCTGGGTGGCACAGTGCTGCCATCATGCAGTCAGCAGCACCCACAGCTCGCTTTTGGCCATGGCTAGTGGTGCAGGCACAGGGTGCTTCTCACTCATGAGCTCTCAGCTCATTAAGGCCCCAGGAGAACCAAAGGTGGGGCCATTCTATTCCTCCTTTCTCTGAAGGGACACATCCATTTCCAGAAAAAGGGGTCTCTCACCTTTTCAAAAGACCAGCAGTGATTCGCTGTCACAGAGAACAGTTGCACCTCTAGTGCTTTCACTGCTGCAGCACAAAATCATTATATTCTCTTTCTGTCCTAAAAGCTTCTAGAGGAAATACCACTACAAGCACCTTTTTCTTGGTCAAGCCAATTTGTACCTTCTCTCTGGCCACAAGACAAAGCCAATGCTCAATTTTATTTAGGAAAGACCATCTGCATGACCTTGAGAATGTTGGTAACATCACACATGAAACATTACAACATCCACACACAACAGCTCAGCTCATGACAGAGCTGAGTCCTTAGATCTTCAACCTTAGGGAGCTTGTTAAAGATAATAACAGCTTTGTTTTAAAATGTGACTCACATATGGGATCTAGACACCTTTCTGATAAGGCAATAAGGAGAAGGCAAGACCACTACACAGCTGAATTCCCTTCTAGAACAAGGAAGGCCAACAAAGATCCAAGACCAAAACCATACTGAGTAGCATGTAAAACCACTTTGCAAAAACAGATCTCCTTAGATCATCCACAGGCAGAAGTGGACAACTGAAAAAACAACTACAAAATCCCATTTTTTTTCCACCATCACTATCACTCAGGTGCTGACAATTGGTATGGGTTTCAACAGCAGTCTGTCATCATCACAACCAAAACACTCTTCCTCAACATTGCTCATCTGCCTCTTTAGTCCATTTTTAGGAATTCTTTGTGTGCTGACACTAGCACAAAATACTGGACTCTTGCTATGGCCTGTCTTGTCTCACAGTGCCTCTGAGTTCTTTGACAATGCAAATCCCTGCCTGACTGGTGTATGTACTTTCCATGACAATCAAGCACACGAATTTGAAGAGTCCTTAACAGATGATAGTGATGCTCAAATAAGCTATGGCTGTTTTTACACATACTAAACTAGTGTGCTATTAAATGCATGCCAAAAGAAGGAGATCTGTGAGGCTCCATAACCTTTCTAAATGAAGAAGATTGTTATAAAGGCACAGAGAAGTCTGCAAGAGTAAAACCCCAAAAACTAAACAAGTCCTGACTCCAGACTTTTTCTGAGTTTTATGTCTCTTTTTTTCCCTTTCTTCCTTTCATTCTATAATAATAATAAAAAATTAATAACTGGAATGTTCTTTAGTTACTTTGAAAGAAGTAATTTAATAAAAAAATTCAGAGTGCCTCGAGTTAATTTAATTCAATCCTAGGCTCATGCTGCTGCCAAATTGCACATTTCAAAACTGCATAGCCAAAGAACTTTAGGTGCCCTCTGAGAATGCCTGAAGTTAAAGAAAAGGCAGAGAAAAAAGGCCCAGTAAAGCAAATTAAGGCAAATACCTTGTTGAGGGTTGGAGGGAAAAGAGGAGAAAGAGAAGGAAGAGAAAGTTTCAATTAATGTGCAAGCAATTTAGAGCTGAAGAACAATAGCTGAGTAGAAGTGTTGCCCGGCAATTATTTAACACTCCTTGCAGGAAAGATGGTGTAGGTCAGGCCATTGAAGAAGAGGAAAGCTTCTCAGTAAGGAGTAACTATTCTGCAAAATGAAAGTAGGCACAAAAAGAGTCCTGAGGGTCAGGGCTTCAAGCAAGAAAAATCAAGGCTCTCTGGACTAAATTCTTCCATAGAATGCATTCAGCAAGGGTCTGCAGACATCCATCCTGGGACAGGAACCATTCTGGAGACTGTGAACACACATTATGGGTCTGATCCACTCCCACTGAAGCAAAACCACAGCAAGACAGAGTACAGTAAATTGTTAACTGGCATCTGAAGTAGCTAAGAATCCATAGTGGACAGCTGGTAGGCAAGAAAACATCTTAGAAATGTTCAACTGTAATTCAATCTCCTAATGTTCTACACCAGAAAGAGCCTAGAAATTAAGAGGTAGGACGCAACTTTGGTCTCATAAATTTGCTCTGGAAAAACAATGCATGATACATTACCAATCCAAGATGTTTTTTACATTCCTGTCTATCTATACAAGTCCCTGGATCACACTGCCAACATATTATCCTTCTACTTCATTTGCAAAAACCTGTACTCAGAAATCTGCCACCTGAGACACAGTCTTTTAAGTTAGGAATAGTGTTGCTATCATGTAACTTGTTCCATCTCACAACTGCCACAGCTAAGCAGACCTACCTGTCATCACCTCTGTCCTCTCTGTCCCCTGGGTCTCTCTTGGTGTCATCAGTCTCTTTACAATGGGGTGGGTTCACGTGTTAAACCCTTCAGAACAGGGAGAGTTGATTATTATAAGTGTGTGCCAACATTCCTCTGTGTCCTCAAGGCTTATGGAAAGGGTTACAACATGACTGCCAGTAATACCAGAGGACTGGATTTGATAACCCAAAGAGGTCCCATGCAGCCCTATACCCCCAATCATTTGCACATTGTTTCTGCTATTATTCTTGGTTCCAATCTTATTGTTTATTTCTTGGAGCAGGTGAAGGTAAATTCTACTGGCTTTCTTCACGTTCAAGGATAAAGCAGATCTGCTTGAAGGAGTAGTACATCCTAAACAAGCAATACAGTTTTGTCCAAGGGCCTTAGACTGTCTACTATGATTTCCTCTCCAGAAGGATACAAGTTAAGCTGGATGTCATTGGAAAGTCAGTACTTTCAACAAGACTTTTGATAAAGGCACATAATTAACAAATGACCTTGATGTTATCATACCAACAGGGCACATTTTCCATTGTAACAAATACCTCAGCTAGTGTCAGAAGATTTTCCAGTGTTCTTTCTGTATATATGTAAAAAACCATGAACAAAGAGAAATAGAACACTGATTTATATATATAAATATATAAAAAATATACATATTTTAAAAATCAGTGCTTCCTACCTCTGTTTCTCTTTTATTTTCCTTTTTTTAATATGCTTTTTCACATTTTAGGTCTTTCACAGTCTACTTCCCCCTTATCCTATCTGCTTCTTTAGAAAATTATGATAATGGCCCAAGCTCTTCAAATGCATAGGCTTTGATAGGAAACATCATTTCCAGCTACAGTAAAAAAAGGTGCAAACTTGTCCCCAGCTTCCCCTATTTTATGCAGTCTTTGCATCCTCTACACTCCACATGCTGATGACTTGATTGTAACTTAGACCTGTCTCTTTCTGAGCTATATCAAACTCAATCTCCATGAACAACCAATATTATGACAACAGGCTGAGTTCCAGTAAAAAAGATTTATAATATACACACAATTATTTACTGGCTTTTCTAATATTTACTATGGTATCCGAAAGGGCTTTACGTGCATAACTGAAGTTATCCCCCCATTTGGCATCTAGGGAACAGAAGTCCATATCCTCTAAGATAATTAGATACTTAATGATCTACGTGTCTATTTACTTTTTGAGGATCTCAGCTGCAGAGAATATTAAGTGGCTTACCCAAATGTCATACAAAAAGGTTGCGGTAGTGTCTTAAAAAAAACCCCAAAAAAATCACAACAGAACCAGAAACCAATCTCCTAAATCCATATACTTTGTCTTAACTACTATCCTTGTGAATTACGCTGTTATATAATGTAATTAGAAGAAAATAGCAACTTCTATTCTAGGAACTTCTAATCAGAGACAAGCACTGCACTCCTAACGATCTCATTAGAAAAGAAATGCATAATTGCATGGTAGCACCATCAAACAAACTACACCTCCAGCCAGAGGGACATCCCTTTTCCTCATAGACAGCACAACTTTGAGTAAGGCTGCTTCTGCTATAGGTAACACCAGATACATGCAAAAGTAAGAAGCGATAAGACCTCGTCTCTTCTAAACATGTGATAAGGGATTTTGCAAAATAAAAGCAGGAAAGGAAAACTCTGTTTCCAATGTATTGTTTATTGAGAACAAATGCTGAGCTGGTGCTTTGCTGCAGTTCTCCAGTGCATCAGTTTTATAAGCAAAGCCTACTTCAAATAGGAATAGACCTAGAAACCTTATTGGCACCTTGGATCTTGATCCTATCTTTGCAAATGCATCCATATTCTGTAATACTTTTGTACATTTTATTTATACCTGCCTGTTCTTAACTTGCACATTACAAAGCAAGCACTTTGCTGCAACACTATAAATTGACGAGCCAAATCTTTCTGCCCTATCTTTACGGGTTTGGTGGGGCTCAGGCCACCCACCACATGCTTGATGCAACAGCAAATATTATGACCCAACCATTTTTTCAGAGGATGAAAGAACCAGAGCAGGCAGCTGGCCCAAAATCACAGTGTCAGAGCGGACATCTGGAATCATCAACAGCAGCCATTAGAGACCATGGCTGAGCTGTAAGCTTTGCCTTAGCTTTGAAGACCTCCAAAATGAGGATCTAGATTTTGTATTTGAAGTAACCACTGGATGTAACACATCACTCTTCTCAGTTCTCAGCAGGACCTGCTTCAGCAGGTCGTCTCCAGGAAACAGTGTGCTCCAGCAGCAGAGACCACAGCTACACCTATGGGATAACAGGAAAGTCCTGAAAGATCCCTATGCAGTTATGATTAGTAATTCACAACACACGGGGAGACAGTTTAAGGTTTTCAAAACAGACGTAGTAACTGCTGAACAATATTTGCAGCTCTTTCACTGCTTCCTCTGCTAGCATCAGCAAATTCCTACTTGAGTGTGCCACTCTGTAAAATGGGAATTTTACAGCTCCACAGGGAAGATGTGAAGGAGTAAAGCACCAAAGCAAGGAGTTAGGTGCCTAAAAGCTTTATTGATCCAGGTCTGAGTATACCGTATTATTGGACTCTATGTTAGGTCATATTTGGGAGCCTAAGAAAAGCAGCTGTAAGAGATAGCAACAGGATTGGACTCTAAAGTAAGGAAAGAATATAAGAAAAACCATGAACTGAAATGCTTTAACCTATGAAGGCAAGGACAAGAAGTGGTTAAGAGGGGATTTCACTTAAGCATGGAGAAGAAAATCTTAAGAGATACAAATCATGACTGCTGATGATTCTGTTTTCCTCCTGACACAGATAATGGGATAAGCGGGCATGCATGGAAATCACAGAAAGGAGAATTTCTGAGGAGATGAAAAGCCGGCTTCCACAAAGCTGTGGCTCCCTTATACCATTTCTTTCCTGTTCCTCCCACCAGGAAAGGCTGGAAGCACCACCCACAGCTCCTCCACAGTTTGCCAGAGGAGCTGGAAGCTCTCCTGTGCCTGGGAACATGCCCTAAGCCCTGACCTGCCCACCTCAACAAGCAGCCAGGCTTGGAGCAGCTCTGAAATGTCCCTCAGCTGCCTCTCCCCCACTTCATTTCCTAACACACTGTTCATAGGAAGAGAGAGGGACTAGAGTAACCAGGAGGCCTCACTCTGCTCATCCTATCTGGCATGTGCAGGCCCTGAACTGGGAGTGTGCTGAAGGGCTCTGGTGTCCTGGTCCTGTCTCTGCTGGCTAAAGGGAAGTACTGATGCTGGAACAGGCTCTGAGGGAGTCTCCTCATGCTGGTCCTCATGCAGGAGAAAGCAGTGAGTAAATAAAGCAGCATCTTCCAGCACTGGGCAAGCCAGTGTCAAAGCTCATTCACTGATGTGTGAAACCTAAATCTCTATGGGGCTCCTCTTCTTCCTTCATTTTTTTAAATTATCCCACCCCCCATCAGTCTCCCATTTTTTGGGGGTGTTGCCATGGAAACTGCATCTGGTTTCCATTCTCTGTCTTTCCGTCATGTCCCTGCTCAGAGTCAGAGGCAGCATTGAAGAGACATTGATCATTGATGCAATGAACTGGCCCCGCAGGAGCCAGGCTGCCCCGTAACCCCAGGCCTCCAACCACCACCTGCCTCACAGAAAAGGTCCAATCTTACTGCTCTTTGGGCAAGTTTAATTAAAAGTGAAGCGGAACCAGGCCCTTCAAGGCAACATCCTTTGGAAGGTCATGAGAAATGCCTGCCATACACACCTCGAGCCCTTATGGAGCTTAGTCAGGAGATGCTGGGGTTATTCCCATGTCCCTGTACACACTGAAGTCTACCCCTAGCTGGCTACAGAGAAGCCTGTGAGACTGATGTGCTGTTTCTCTTTGAAAGGTAATCCATATCCCATTACCTGCCCCATTCCCTCCTCAGGCTGTTAGAGCAGAGATGCTCTTTTTTGGGACTTGCCTTAGGCCACGTACACTGGCAAGCCTAGGGCTGAAAGGTACACAAGATACCCTGCAGCTTTGCTCTTCCATGCCTTGCCACTGCTGGCTGGATTCTCATGGCTTCCCTGAAAGGAAGAGGGTGTGATTGGAGTAAGGACCAAACCCAGAAACAGCTGTGCCAGCACAACAAGTCAACAGAGCAACATTTCCATTAGGACGGGATTTCGGATGGCAAGCAACAAGAACAGCAACAGGCCAAAAAATGGGAAGATGCATCAGTAAAGACAAAGCAATCTTAAAGGAAGGAAGAAAAGATGAAAAAACCATTGAAACAGGACCAAGAGAAAGACTGGTCTGGCCTTTTAATTTCAGCTTACTGCCAGCTGAATCCCTTTTCCTCCAGCCTCCTCCCACCACCTCCCCGAAGGGTATCATTGCCTCCTAATATACTGATGTGCCAAGGAGCCCTCTGACAGCTCTCTATTAATTAACTTCATGCCAATACAAATTTTATTTAAAGTTAAAAAATCCAATTCACATTGATCCACCTTCATTGCTCCATGTGGCTGCCAATCAATGGCCGCTTGGCTTTACCTGATGGGGGAATAGATCTCACAGCTGCATGTGGAAGGGAACACTTGGGAAGTGGGAAATAGAAGCGCTGTCTTTGGGTCTCTCCCATGTCATACACCCATTCTGGAGAAAGATACAGCATCCCTTCTCCTCCCCTGATTTTTGTGCACCCTCCAATTTCTCTGCAGATCTCCCACTCTTAACAGTACTCTCTGTACCAGCTGTGCTAGGTCCCATTGTCTCAGCCCAGGAAGGGGCTTTTCTCATATGGCAGACTAGGCTGAAAGCTTATACAATGCACAAGGACTCAGTGGGGACAAAAAAGGGATGAATTGACACCCTGCATTCAGACTTCTGACAAGATTTTCTGAATATCTCAATGGTAATTGTCGTTTTACTCTCAGAGGGAATAGCTTTGTCTCTTCCCCTTCCCTCTGCCCCAAGAATCGATATGGCTTCTACAGAGAACAGCCTTTCCAAACAGTGCTTTGTCCCTTAGGCCTTGTTTGCAGTAAGAAAATTGGTAAGTACATTTTTGTTTCTGCTCTGCAAGGAGCAAAATAAGGTGCTGGATAGGAAATATAACACACACATCTTTACCCAAGGATGAGAGAGGGGCTCCTGGTCTCAGTAGCTTTTAACATTACTGGATGTTGTCAGGTAAATGGTTTAGTTCTGGTTGAGTTTGGCTACATATGCCAACATAGACTTCAAGCTGGCCTTTCTCCTAATGTTTAAAGTTAGGTGACTCATTTGTGACCCAGGAAGAAGTGCATCTTGACACGGTGAGAAAGGTCATTTTAGAAGCAGTTATAGTGTACTCTTTCTAAATCCCTCCTTGAAAAATAATCATATTTCTCCACTAGAGACAAAGCTTTCAGCTTACCTGTATGGAGGGGGCTTATTGTTTATTATGAAGATTCTAAAGCCTCACAGTCAGGAGCTCCAGTGTTAGGGCAGTACTGAAAGAAACTATTTTAGCAAAAATATCCAGCTTTAGCCCTCATGTGGAAGGTGTAGAGAGAATACTAAGCTAGCCCTGGGCAGCACCCTGGAAGTCATCATTAAAATTCCACCACTGAGATTCCTGGTGATGTGTCCATCTCTGATGGAGTCATGCCATTCCTGCCAACTAACAATCCCTACCCATACAAGCAGGGCATCCAACCTACAGGCTTAATCCCTGACATGTACAAGTTCCTCACATGCACCCACACATGTCTTAAAAGACAATTATATGCTGGCTTTCATTTAACAGCTTCTATTTGTGGGTGAGCAGTAAAAATAATCCTCTACCCCTGCCAAAGCCAAACAATATGACCCGAGGAAATATGTCAGCTTGTTTGTCTAATTTAGATGATGCTGGGCACACACTGGTGGGTGTACCTTATAAACCTAATACAAGCTGCAACAGAGGATGCTGGATACCCCTGAAATAGCAGTCTAAGTGCTTGTTGTGTAATGTAACAGCATGGCTTGTGCAGTTTAACCATGAATACTTGCAATCCCCAAGGTTGAATAAATACAATACAGGCTTGAACCACAGAGAACAAATGAATGGGCAGGAGAAACAGAGGACTTTTAGGTTGATTATGTCCTTGGTTCCTGGAAAAAAAAACAAACATCACCAACTTGATTTTCATGCTTGATAACAAATGTTTTGGACTAATTTTGGTGACACAGAATCCTCTCACTGCAAATGAAGTAATTCTGTGACCTATTTTCTGATGGCAGATATCAAAATCCTTATCAGCTAATCTGCTTTGACACTTGCTTTTCCATGAAAGAGAAGATGAAGCCACAGAAAGTTTACTTCAGAAATGGATTCTGAGTTCAGGATGGGCCAAGTGGGAAGCTTGTGTTTGATTCTCATCCAGCAGGCTGGACTTTGAAGAAAGACAGGATTTGGAAGCAGCTCCAGAAAGGATTTTGGAGGAAGAAAAAGCTTTGGAACAGGAGCTGCTGAAAAATTAGTGGGTTCTCAGGAAAATAGCTGTGCCCACATCTAGCCCAAGTGTGCATCACTTTGTCTCTCTTTGCTTGGTAGCACAAGCATTGAGATTGTTTTTGAAGCAGGCACAGTTGACCGCCAGGTCACAGGTTTCCTGCTTTTTGGTGGATGTACTTTTAACACCTCAAATCATCAGGATCTCAAGTTTCACCTGCTGGCCATCTTACTCCAAAGACATCAGGGTTTAAATCTCAAGATAAGAGGATCCACAGAGC
Organism: Anthoscopus minutus; assembly: GCA_013399455.1. NCBI lineage: Eukaryota > Metazoa > Chordata > Aves > Passeriformes > Paridae > Anthoscopus > Anthoscopus minutus. The sequence continues at coordinate 363,690 of VWYI01045494.1, forward strand.
TCGGCCCTATAGCAATACCATAGCACTTCATATCCTGAAATGCCCTTCTAGTTTAGTATTTCCGTTGCCAGAGCAAGAATTAAAGCACAGCAAAATTAATGAATTCTTTTAAGATAAAACGAAAAGACCTGTGGAAAAGAAGGAAGCTCAAACTTCATCTGCCAAGTCCCAGGCTAGGGTTTTATCCTGCTTCCTCCCTGGTCTGAGTCTGGCTCCTGTATCCCAGCTGAGACACCTGCAAGGTAGCTGGGAATGCAACTGAATGCTGCTGAACTGAGCTGACACATTACCCAAAACCCTTCTCACATCTCTCCCTGCAGGTCTCTCTGCTGATCCCTCTTCCTTTCTTACTTGCTCTTTGTCCACTTTCCCAGGTTCTCTTTTTGCTTCTCTCTCATCTTGCAAAGGCAGAGATACACACTAACTATGCAGAATAGAAAAACATCCACAGGCTGCTGAACGTGTTCATGGGAAGCAAATAGCCACAGCAAACAGCCCTGGCCCTCAAAAATCTGCCTTCAGACAACAAATCAAAGGCACTTAAGCTGGCATTAAACCACCTTGGGCTTTTGGAGCTTGCTGGCAGAAAAATAAAAGCTGGAAGAGATAAAAGGGAAAAGAGAGCGGTAAGAAGGAAGAAAAAATCCCAAACCCCACAAGTAAACTAAAGAAGTCAGAGGGACAACACAGCTCTGCCTTTGGTGTTTGGTTTGAATAGCATCACTCCCCTTCTGGACACTGAGGAATCACCATCCACTTCCCTGTTTGGATCTCTCCTGTCTCCTTCCCCCATTCCCTGGGACACATGCAGTGCTGTACATCCCTGCCTTCACCACTCTTTCAAACACACCTTCTCTTTCTCTCCAGCAACTCTTACTCCTCAACTCCATCCTGGTCTCAGGCTCCTTTTCTTTTCTAGGCCTTGACAGAAAGGAGCAGGTCTGAAATTAGTTCTTATTCAGTCCCAAATTGCTGACCCTTGTGAGCAGGGACTGCTGTATGTATTTATAGCGTCCCCATCACCACTTAATGCCTTTTGATATTGTGACAGGAAACACATCTAAAGCCAGAAGGGGTCATTTGGGCTAATATAACTTCCAGGATAACATGGACTGGAAAACAACTCACTCAGCAGTTTCAGCACTCTGTGGAGCAAGTTGCTGGCATTACATCATCTTTTAGAAAAGTATCCAGTTTTGCCTAAAAGACTCCAGCTGAAGCACTATCTACCATAAACCCAGTCAGACCAGCTGGTGTTGTCCTTTTTAATTTCTGCCTCCTCTTTAGTACAAATTTGTTCACCTTCAGCTTCTGATCAGCGTGTACCATTACGCTTATGCCCAAAATCATCACAGTCAGGACTTCCTTTTTCTTCAGGAAAAATGCCACAAGTTTTTTTCCCCCTCCCCATCACCCCAGGAAAAAGAAAGCATGCTCAGATGAGAGGCTTTCCTGTGAACTAAAGATATTGGGAAAAACCCATTTTGTTTAGGAAGTGTGAGAATCCTATTCTTCACTGAGGCTGAAGTCCCTTGCTTCGATAAGAACAGAGAGTGTCTGCTGCTGCTACACAGATTTTTTTGTTTGAAACGCAGAAATTCAGATGGGACATATGGGAAGATTTCTGTACCAGGGAGGCTGCAGAGGTACTCAAAGTAAGTGTAGACCTGCAACCTTGTCAAGGCCCAGCTAGATAAGGCCATAGTGACCTGACAGGAAGCAATTGTATTTGAAGAGGAGGACAAACTTTGTGACTTCCAGTGGCTGCTCCCAGGCAACACGTCTGCAGTTCTATAAAACGCAAATCAAAACGAAATACTCCAACTTACCTGAAACCGAGCATTTCTGCAAGCCTCTTTCACAAAATTATAGTATAAAGGAAATGGTGCTTTCCAAGGGAAAATTTGGACAATGTTTTAGCAGGAGCTATAAATATACTCTTGAATTCAGCTCATGAGCTTTCCTTAACATGGGAAAAGCACATTTAGCTCTCTTCACTTTTGCTTCAGCCCATTCCTACCTATGTAGAGTATTTTACTACGAGTACAATGGTGCACTCCATCTTTTTTTTCTCCATGTGCATGTGAAAGAAAAGCTCATCTGCAGCAGAATATCATATTAAAGCACATCAGAGCAGTCCCTATACAACACCCAGTTCCCAAGCTGCAGTGCCTTCTTTTTTCCAGAAACTCTTTGGAAAAAAATTCAACATTTTTGTTCACAGAATTTCAGCTGGAAATTCTTTTGAGACAGTCTTTTCTATCAAAAAGCCGTCAGCTTTCCCACTGAAGTCTGGAACAGATTCAAAGTGACAAATTTTTCCTCTCTTTTGCTTTAAAGTGTCATATTCCTATTTTTTACTCTTTTTTTAATGGAATAAAAGTAAATGTGACAAAGTGGCATTTCCACTTCAGCTATAATTTTTTATCTTTTTTTTTTAAGCTGAGAAACAGAAATGAATTTTTTTAGCCAAAACATTGATTTTTAAACTGTTTGTTTCTAATGCCCCCTTGGAAAACCCAGGGTTTTTTCCCTCTTACAGAATTGATGTTGAACTTTTCTGGGAAGGAGAAGAAGAAGAACATTTTCAGTATTTCTATGTTTCTTTTTCCCTGCAGGAACACTTTCTGCACATAAGAAGTTCAACCTATGCAAATTTATTTCTCTTCCTTGGGCTGACATGGGCAGCAGGAAGGGTCCTGGGAAAACCCACTTCAATTTGTATCAAGGATCTAAAGAGAGGCTATAATCTCTCGCCAGCTGACAAGGATGGGACCCACTGCCTCTGAGCACACTTCACTTCTGCCACAGTGTACATCCAAAAATCAGGGAGAGTGTAAAAATTACTAGAATGTCAGTAGCTGCAAACAAGTTGGGCAGCAACCTTTTGTTGGTGGCTGACAACAAAACTTCTTCCAGAGTTTGTAGTCAAACACACGTGGCTTTGATAGTCCTTAGAGCTCTCTACAAAACCATAATTCCATGAATAAATGAAATGTTAAGGGCACAATGAGAGACCCTGCTGACTGAGTGTATCTTTATCCTCCCTTCCTCAACCTGAAGACCTGGCTGTCAAATTTTTTTCAGCTATTCAGTGCCCCAATGTCACTTTGCATATGAGAGGTAAAATTCATGTTTGGTCAAGAGCAAAGGTGTTCAGACCAACTTCATGCATTTTACTTTGGTGCCAGGCCTACAGCCTATCACTATCTCCGCCTGCATTTTCTCTTCAGGACTTAGGGAAATGTACAACTTCCAAACTTCTTAGCAAAGTTGACTCTGCTGCACAGTCCTTCTTTATATTTAATCCACACAGTGATGGTAATGTGGCTAGAAATATTTGCCAGTAAGGGACTGAGTGGGTGTGAAACGGGCTTGCAGAATTATTGCTAGACTATTTAAGTTTGACTTTAGATACATATGCTTCTCCCTGCTTCTACACATTGCTCACTTCATCACTTTGGCTTCACACATTTCATAGAATAGTCTTGGTCAAGCTTGGCTGGTTTTTTTTGTGTTGTTTTGTTGGTTTTTTTCTTATATTCAGGTCGTGGTTCGTGAAATGCTGTGTCTTGAAGGACATTTCCAAAACCCTGATTGCAGATCCACCACTCCACAGCACTCTATCCATTTCCACTGAGAAAAACTGATTAGTCAGTCCTTAGTTCCCTTTCCCTGGAAGGCATGTGGAGGCAGCACATATCAAATCAAGAGCTAATACCTCTGTTAAAAGAACTTTCCTAAGGATAAGTCTTGCATAGCAACTTAGCTAGAAGACTGCCTATGTAACATATAAAGCATTAGAAAATGTCCACTGGAGTATGCCTCAGAACTTCAAGGTTGCTTAATGGTCCAAACAAGTTAGCAGCTTTCTTCATTGCTATTTATGTTGCCCCTTCATTTTTATATTTTAAAACAAGCACAGCCCTCAGCATTAAAAGTGGCACTGGCTATGCTGAACTCACATCTGCAATAGGGAGAAGCTAGTAAATATTATGGAGGAGATTACTGGTGGAGATGCTGCTGCTACTACATCCATTGCAGAGCCACATACGTAGAGGCACTTGCTTTTTTTATCTCATGTCTGTTCCTCCAGACAGCCAGATTAGCAAAAGGAGAGGTCAGAGCACCTCCTGGCCACCTGGTTTAGTGCAGTGCCTAACCTTCTCTCTCTGGTTTAGCACAGACTTCCCTCTACATCTTCTTTCCCATCTGTCAGCATAATCTTCCAACCTGCAAGACAGAATCCAGCTGAAATAAGTGATAGCTCCATTAACCATCAGAGAAAGATGTGCATGAAAACTAATTTAGACTCCAGACCCTCATGCCTAAAGGAAGCACAGTTCTGTGGGTGTGAGGAAAACAAGGCACAGAAATCAGAGAACACCCACTATAGGATAAGCATATTCCATCCTTATTCAAAGGACATTTCCTGCTTTCTTCAAAGCAAGAGGAGAATGTAACTCTTGCTAATGTCGACATGAGATATTTTGTACCCTGAGAAAGGTGAGAGAGCACAAAAGTATCTTCTAGCACCTTTCCCAAGATCTGAGGAATCAAGCTGATTGGAGTCTAGTCCAAGTGTTAACAAAAAAACAAACAAACAAACAAAAAAAAAACAAACCCTCAACTTCCCAGAAAAGACAGAAAGAAGTGAAGTGCTGGGGCATTTTGAACAAATGGTGGGTTAGACAATGAGTTGCACTAATATCTTGGGACAACAATTGCTCTCAACAAGCACTATGTTTTTAAAGGTAGAAGCAATACCAGGCAGACCTGAAACACTTTATACAAATTTTAAACTCAGCTCTGATGCAGTGACACAGCCTGCTGACTGCTCCCCCATTCACCCAAGCCACATGAAGAACTCTCCTTACCTGGTCCTCCTCCTGCCTCCCTACTTCATGCTTCAGAGCCATCTCCCAACCTCATACACTCTCACTTCAAGAGGAGTCAAGAAATCTTTTTCAAGGCTAGATGTGAAAAGAAACTGTACCAGAGCCATAAAGACAAGGACTCCCCAGTTCAGGGTTATGGGCTGCTCTTGCACAGAATCTGTGTTCTCCAGGGCACGTAGAGTCACTAACAATCCATGGGTCTTCACTTCTCATGTGTCTGCACACACACAAGTACCCTGCTGTTAAGGAATACACAGATCACCACAACTCCATGGGGTTTATACAACACTAATAAACTCTATTACCCCAGGTCATAATAACCAGGCAAACTGCTTTTGCTCATATGTATACTCAACAGTTACCCAGTACTGGGGCCTCTGAGCTAGCCAGACCCTGGGTATGTGTGTGTGAAGCAATCTCAGCAAACAGGGGAACCACAGCTGCATTATAGTGCTGAAAAGACAAGGAAACCCAGATGGGGCAAAAGTCCTCATCACAAGCATAAAAATGTGGCCCCTCTGAGTGACCTTCCCACTTCCAAGCAGAGGGACAAAAGCTGCCTCAGCAGGATGCCATCCATGCTTCTTCCTATGGTGGGCCGCAATTTTCCTCTTAGGGTCTTGAAAAAAGAAAGAAACACATAGTAAAATAATGTTTTAGTAAAAACTAATATTCAGGGGTTAGACTAAAAGAAACTGAACTGGTTTAGCTGTGTGCAGCAGTGAAGCAGATATCAGCCTTAGAAGAAAACCTTTCAGGCCTTGTGCAAGATGCAGGAGTAAGAAGGGCATGTCATGGATAACACTGGGTTAGTCTGGCAGCAGAACCTCCCAGAGAAAAAGGAATTTTCTCATTCCATCTCCCAGTGCACAGCTGCACTAACTGCACACTAGCACAGATCAGTACAACAGAGAGTCTGAGGCACCATCACCAGCCAGATAGATGGAGACAATCACAGTGCCAAGTCAGGGCAGAAGACAGTGGAGTAAGCAAAGGTCACCCAAACCTTCCCAGCCACAGGGCATACACAAGAGAAAAAAGAAAGCATACCACAAAATGGTGTAAAGCTGTGCTTTGCAAATCTGGGCAAGGCACATCATGACAGGTAATTTTGGTACGTGTCTAATGAACCCAGACCAGCTACCCTGAAGCAGAGGCTAGCAGAGAAAGAGAAGGACAGGAGCTTCAACACAGTCATCTGGACTGAAGCCAAAAAGGATAGTGTATAGCCTCGCTCCTGCATGGGACCTACTGCAACACCTAGGAATGGATACCTTCCCATCAAAGGGTGGGCTTGATAAGAAAGTTATTACACAAGGCTACTGCAGAGCATCTGCTATGCAGTCACAGGATCAAAATCATAAGTCTGAGAGCTAACTAGATATCAAATTTTGTCAAGACAGAGACAGCCATGAAAGGAAGTCCAGGCTTACATGTGTTCTGCTTGCTGCTCAGGTCACTGGAAGCACACTTAGTTTTTTTTAGCACTACACTGGCCTGGTTTTCTTATCTGCTTTTCTATGCCATTTTCATTACTTCACCTCATAAAGAGGCCTATTTAATTCAGTTAAAATGAAACAAATGCCACAGACAGCATAAAAGAAGATGTACATAGTCAGTTTTGGATGTGAAGGTAGGGTCTGCCAGGCATGCCCTCAACCCTTGCAGACATCAGATGGCTCTGTCAAGTCTCACATGCCTAGCATACAATTCATGTGATCACCTTTTTCTCTTTGCTCTCCCGTGGCTGGCCTTGAGCCTCTGCTTTTGATACATCCCAACATTTCTTCTTGTGTAACTCGGACAAATTCTTGGACTTTTATACAAAATGCAGCTGGCTAAGGATGCCTGTGGTGGTGTGGGGGATTACAGGATAAGAGAGAAGTCCTAATGCCACACAATGTTCAGGACAGTGCCACCACTCAAGTCCCACCTAAATAGTTGTTCCTGTTCCTTGGATCTTGTTCCCCTGCATTTCTTGATTGGGATGGCATTCAGGTGTTGGGAAGGATCTATACACATTATTTTGCAGGACAGTCAAGTTGAGAAATTGTCTAGGACTGAATTTCTGGTGCAGAGAGAGCTCCAGTGCTTATGCAAAACTGCTCCTCACCCTGGGCAAGGTGGAAGACTCAAATATAATGAACACAATAGAAGCCAATTCTTTACAAAGTTGAATGTGGAGAAAACCAGAAAACTGAGCAACTTCACACTGTAGTTGCAGTTCAGTGTCATCAGACTAGGTCTGAGACCAGACTCGGGAGAGAAAGGAGAGATATCACATGACTGGCCTCCATCCTCATTCCCTCTTTTTGTCTTGGTGCACAAGAGAAAAGGCAGGATGGGAAGCAGGCTGATCATTAGAAAGCACTTTTAATCAGACCTTCATGAAGATCACAAAGTCATCAGCTTGCGGTGAAGGATTGCCAGGGACTCTATGATGAATGCATTTGCAAATATTGCTGCAGAATAATTTCCTTCCGTCGCCAGAGCACTCCAAACAAATTAGATTCCCTCTAATCACATCTCCTGTCTGTGGATGAGGAAAGATGGGCCCGTCAGCACAAACGCATTTAGGGGGCGGGCAGTGGAGGGGCGAGAGTGGGAGGTAAAGGGTGAGGTGCAGTGATGCAGCAGGCAGGGAGATGAGGTGCTGGAAAGTTGCCCAGCTTTGAGGAGAGTCTTTGAGCAGCGGTGTGGATACACGGTAATCCCGAGCATGTTAGCAGCTCTCCCCCTGCTTGTACACACACACAACATGAATCCTCTAGGATGGAGTAGGAAAAGCCAGAAATTCACCTGGAAATTTACAATGGTGCAGAATAAGAGGAAGGAGAATAATGTCAGCATCATTTATGCCAGATAGTTCAGCCCTCACTGCAGTTGCAGAGATGAGCATAAAAGCAGTTTCTGTCATGAGGCAAAACTTGTGCTGCTTTCCAGAGTCTTTCCTATGCCCTACCCCTAACTGGGGTTCTTGAATCAGAGAATCAGAAGAAAATTCGCTGATAACCCAGTGCAGGTGACTCACAAGATGTGGTACTTGGACAGGGACCTAGCTGGGAAATGTTAATTAGTGCCAGGTGGACATTATGCCCTGCTGGCACCATTCAACAAAGGTGGCAGCTCTTATAATTCATACTAAGTCTAAGCATATTAGTTTAAGCTCTTTGAAATGAGTGGCACAACAGGCCACAAGTTTAAAGATGAACAAATGATGAACAGCACTGTTTTTGTAAAAATGGAAAAAGCTATACCAAGGAGAACAGTGTGTAAGTAAGATGTCTGAAGGCTACTGTACTTCTCTGCACCACATTTACAATAAATGCTGGAAGCTGGCCAGAAAAAATATTACAGAGTAGCACACTCACACCGATATCATGTCTATCATCTACAATTTTCCTGAATGCATGAATTAACCCAACAACAGCTTTCCCCTCCCTTGCCTGAAAAATAAAGTGTCACCGCTTAGCAGCTGACCTGCCAAGTCACAAGGCTGGACAAATGCAATCCACGGAGGTTGTTGCGTTGCACAGAATAGTCTGTTCAGTTATTATTTTGTACTAATGGTTTGGTTTACCCCATACACCTCTCCCTCTACACCCCGCCCTCCACCCCCGAGACTATGGTGATGGGTTACCCGAGATGTCTCCTCCCTTCTCCCCTCCCTTCAGGTGTGTCATTGGCCGTGACATCTCCCCGCTCCCTCTCCCTGGGTTTATCCCAGGGGACCTGGACACTGCCTCTCTCTCTCTCTCTTCCTTTTCCCCGGGATGCCACGTGAATTGTTCTACAATAAACCGTGGGACTTTTAGTCCCGAGAGGGAGAGCGCTTCTCGTCTTTTACCTTTGTTCTTGTTGGGGTTGTTAAACCTGGGGTCCTGAGCTAGCCGGAGTTGGACCCCGCACCCCCCCGAGAAGGAAAACACCCCGATAGGAGGTAAGTTGGTAATACAGCAAGCCAAACATTTCCTTTATTCAGCTATTCTCCAACATTAGCTTGAGAGCCATTTTTGCTAGGAAATTGGAGCAGCCTGATATTCTGAGAAAGCTGATTTTGCCACATTTTCACACATAGGGTATGAGAGAGTGCAATGTGGTGGAGAAGACAAGGATCACGTGCGCATTCTCTGAATACAGAGCAGTAGGAAGAGGCTTAGAGAGTTCAGTGCAATGCAAAGTCTAAAACAAGTATGCAAAGAAGACTGTGACATACACTGCGCTTGCAGGCCTGTGCGTTTTCTGTTGAAGGACTTGAGAGTTTTGCTTTATTCATTTCCCTGCTCAGAGTTAGGGTAGTTTTTGGCTTCTCACTCCCTAGTTGGTACCAACTTTCTGTTCACAGTCCCCATTTCTGGCAGCTCAGAAACTCTGCCAACAGCTCTCTACTGAAGAAAAAATGCAAGCCCAGTCCATGCCCCTTTTAATTAGCTTTGAGATCTGAAACTGAGTGAACCGACACAGAAGAGAGAAAGTAAAGACCAAGTCTTGTTTCAAATACAGCAGGGAGCGAGCTGCAGAATGGCGAGCGGGGGGAGCGGCGGAAGGAGAGGGGAGCTGCCGCCCGAGCAGCCGGCCTTGTTTGCTCTCCTGGAAGCCTCTGTGTGCTTTTCCTTCAACGTGCACTGGATTTATATAGGGGGCAAACCCTCACGGGCCAGTGAGCTCGGAACAAGGCTTGGGGCAAGAAGCAAGTGGACTGCTGCCAGCTTCCCCTCCCCTCTTGTCCAGTCGTGCTCTCTTTCGCACTCCGGCACAGCAGAGCCCCCTTATCAGGTATGATAAGCAGCATTCCAGCGCTCAGCTGGCAGGCTTCCAGCTCACGTTCCAGGAGCCCGGCCGGGCGCTGCCACTGTGTGAGCACACTTTAATAAAACCCTGATTTTTATCTGAACATTTTATTAATCCAAGCTCAGCCGCTTGCCAAAAAAGCCAACGCACTGAATATGCCAATGAGTGTTCTATCAAGCTTCTAATGCCAATGTACCTCTGCCCACAGAGTCTCCTCTGCTTCACACTGGGATGCTTTTCCTATGCAGTTTCTCCTACTTTATTGCTTGGCCCTGCAGCATGCTAGGGAGGTGGCAGGAGCCCTCTAACTGCCCTCCCTTCTTTTGCAGACAGATTTGATACAGAAGGGGGAAAATTTTTATTTTTTCATTATCATGTTCCTACTGGCAAAATTACTATTTTCTCCATATGCAGAGCTCATGGAAAGACATTAGACAGCTACAAGCTATTCCTATAAAAATTAAATAAAAAAAAATACCTCCTTTCTTATCCTTCCACTGCTGTCCTGCTGTCATTCACTACCTCTCATGATATATCCAGCTCCATCATCTTGCAGGATGGGCTGAAACACAAACATCACTGGGTGCTAGAAGTCAGCCTGTTACAACATGGCAAGAGGAGAAGAACAGGAAAGACAGAGCAGTCCCACACTTGGCTTAAAAGATGAGATGGATGTTCTAAAAGTATCCATAGTCAGTACAGTTTTACATGCCCTGGCTGATGGATTGACATGATTTCCTGGAATAAGACAGCCTGCTCTGCTGCTCTTTCTATTCTTGCTGTGCCAGTTTGAGAATGGGACCCAAGGGCTTTCAGCTCAGTAAGTGACTACACTATTCAGCCATGTCCTCACCTACTGGAGTAGTCCTCCTGCTATCCATAAGACTGATGACATCCAGTGCAAAAGCTTTTTTGAGAGTTTTATTAGAGCACTAAGCATCTTATAGAACTATGACACTGATCCACAGTCTTTACTATTTCCAAACCGGCAATTGTATTTTGGTTTTTTATCCCAGGAGGAAGTCACATATTTTCTCATTCCATCTCTCTGCAGTCCTTCTGTAGTGGTTGTCCTCATTTGTCCACTGCTGTTTTATATGCTTAATACATTTCCCATCGCCAGCTTCAGATCAAACTCTCCCATTCTGTATTCCAAGCCCTGCTCATCTACTGCTGCAAGCACAGTTTGTCTTCCATCCCACTTAAGCTAGACTAAATCCGAACGTACTCCTGTGTACAAGCTCAGAACTTCCTGTCAATCCTTTCAGGAAAGTTCCTCATTGTTTTTAAGCTTATCCTTGCAAACCTTCCCATTCTTTGGGATTCTCCTTCAGTCCTGTTAATGGTTCCCTTTTCAGCAATCTGATCTGCCATAACAAATGCTCAGGGAAGATCGTAACAAAGACCAGGTGCTGGCCCACTGGGACTGCACCTTACCAGGCAAGATGACGTGAAAACACAAGACTTTAATACTTCAAAGTGGGATGATACTTCCCAAGCCAACCGGGCAAAAGCACCTCAAATTGTAATTGGCAAATGGCAAACAGGGATTTGAAAGCTTGGGCAAGGATGAACACTCACATATTCTCAGATTATTCGTTTGGGCAGGCACATTTTGGAGGGAGGGAGGTGGACATTTAGTGTTGTTAGTCTATTAAAACTGAAATGAAACAGCAAGGGAAGATGGAGTTCTGCCTGGGAACTCAGGTGATACTTTGGAGAGACTGAGCTTCAGCTATTAGTTCTGCTGGAGACATCACATGCAGTATCAGCTAAATAACTACACCTTAGCTGCTTCTTTGTTTAACTAGAATGCCTAAAATAGCCCAGCCCTGGCTTCAGTCAGGGATCATGAGATAACATATAGGCAATAATGACTGAAATTGACGTTTGGTTTTCTTTTGTCAAGGCTGCAAACAACAGGAAGGTGGGGAAAACTACTCTGGGGGTAACAGAGAGGTGAAATAATGAGCTTAAGAGTGTCTTGGGAATAAGAAGTTCCTAGGTCCTATTCCTATTAGGGTTTTACATAAAGTCTATATGCTTCCTATCTCTCTGTTTCCTTAGGCAAAAGACAGGCTGGCTGCGTATGCTAGCCAAATGTTACAGGCAATTCTTTCAGCCTTAATCTTTGGGTCTGTCTTCATTTGCATCAGTCAACTAAATCCAAAAAAATCCCCAAACCAACAGTGAATCAACCAACCCTCTGCCCCCAGCCAAACAACAATCAAATTACACCCTGCACAGGCCCAGTGAAATTTTCAAAGCAGTCTGCTATTCGTCTGCTGTGGGCTAAGGAATATAATGCTAAGTCACATTTCTTACAAGGGCTAGAGCTCAAACTAGGTTCATTAAGATTGATAGTCTGCATTGTCTAAAGGCAAGAGCTGTTTGGCCCTAGGCTCTGGACAGCAAAGATTTCTGAGCCATGCAGAATGATTTAACTTAGGTCCTAGAAAAAAATGTGGACACAGTAGCACAGCATTGCTGATCAAGCTACTGTGCTCTGCTTCTCCAGGCAGCCAAGTAATCTGACAGGACATCTTCCCACACGGTTATTCTGCTCCCAAAATAGCCAAGGTGATCTTGCACAATGCTAAGACACATGCAGAGTGATACCTCCTGCCCTTCATGATCTTACAACCTTTCAGTCTTGTCAGCCTTTCCATGAGTGGTTGTTTAAATCTAGCCAAACACAGACGAAGCCACTTAAGAAACCAAACCATCATGGCTGTAATAATCAATTAACAGCTCCCACAAAACTCATTTGCTTTGTAGCTTGATTTGCTCTAAGGATTAGGTTCTCTCATTATCTAGGTGTATGATCTCAAAGTGGAGGTGTGAGCATCCTTCACACACCTAGAATCTCATTTCGAAGTGGCATGTAGCTGTACTAGATGAGACTTGAATTAAAATATTTCTACACTCCTGACATTAAAGACTGCATGCTACAGGACACTGAAGAAGCCAGGAGAGTCCCCTCCAGTCAAAGTTTAGCATTAAGAATGTCAAAGCTTTAATGAGTACAGCATAGGGAATAAAGCTACTAATTTTGCTTTGTGAGCATAGTTTTAAAAGGATTGGGAAGGAACAAAGCAAACTACAACTTAAATATTAAAAAAAATTTAAAACTATGATTGCAAGCATGGTAACCATAAATCTCTGAACTGAGGCAATGGTAGGGGAAAAGAAAGGAACAAGCAGCCATGGGTGATGGTTCCTCAAGATCTTAAGGTATTAGACTTGTTATCCTTTTTGGAAACAATAATTGATCATCTGCTCACAATATTGCATTGGTAAAGACGATTACACATACCTGGGCAAAATTTAACACTGAGCAGTAGATCTATCAGCATGGGGCAGGGACTTTGGGAAAGCTGCAAGAGCAATTGCATAATTGCCCTGCTCCTGCCGTGCTGAGGGCAGTCCCAGAGTGATCACAAGTTGGAGACTGTCTTGCTTCACAAAAGAAAGATTAAATACTGCAGTCTCTCCCTAGAAAAGTAGGCTTGTCATTCCAAGGACCTTTTTGCAATGCAAGAGTGATCAGAGGAGGTAGGTTAGCCCACATCAGGAAGCCAAGGTGCTTGCCAGCTCCCACCTGACAGGGGTGCTGGCATTTGCCCTAGCTACATGACAGTGACAGTAGCTGTTCCAAACTTCTCTCTTCACAGACTCATGCAATATTTGTACAAAGCAATATTATCCTAAATGTTTTCTAATTATTCCTCTGGATTAATGGAAACCTGTTCTATTATTGACGGGTCTTTTGCAATATTTATAAAACATGGATTGGATTAAGGAGGAATAAATAAATACGCATAGGATGCCTAACATGTAAATAATAAATATTCAGCCATCTATTTTTTTCCAAGATGGTTTAAATATACGGCGTTTTCAATAAATCTTTAATAACTCTGCAAATATTTATTTATTTGCTTTGAAGCATAAGGGAATTGCAAGAAAGCTCTACAGACTCCAGAAAGGGCAGGCAGATGGAACACATGCCCCTACCACTGAGCCTTCAACCATCTTCTGGCAAGAAAAGTAAAACACATCCTGAGTTGCTCCAAGCTGGGAGAAAAGAAAGCTGAGCGAGGGGACATTCAGGAGCTGAATGGAGAAATGCCTGAGCTGCTTCACAACCAGTCATGCTCACCAACCATCACAGCTGCACAACACAACACCTATGCATAGCAAATCACCACCACATTTTGCAAAACTCATAATTAAATTACAGTATTACAGAGAAATTCTCAGCTTCTGTAGGGCCTTCAGCCCCAGCAGCCATCACAACAGCAAGGGAACTACTGAGAATATATTTGCTGGAGCTCCTGAGCCTGCAATGAGAAAGGAAGGAAAGCAAAAAGAGACAGTTTGATTATGAACTCATCCCTGTTTTCTAGAAGTAGTCCAGTTTTACCTCAGGCTAATAGAATGTCAAATAAACTGCCCCTCTTAAGAATCTACCTATGGTGTTAAACATCCTGAGACCTGTCATAAAGAGCAGATCTGCTCTGTCCACACAGGAAAGCTGGGCTCTGCTAGGTTAAGGAACCCTCAATATCAAACATCCCAAGCAATTTGGACATACGTTAGAGTGCTCAACCTCTCAGAGAACACAATGTCATACAGGGATTTTAAAACTCAAACATTACCAAAAAGTTCTGCTTTACTAGTACTTTACCATAATAGTTTGTCTATGCTGACCCAGAGCAACATCTTGGCAGGTTATCAAAATGTGACTCTTCTGAAATATGTTTGCATAGCTTCAAATGTCTGCTAAGACAATGGTTTTTTGTAATCACTTGATATTATAGTAAGAAAAGCTTTAAAATTAAATGCCCAAAACACAGTGAACACATTAGGTTTTAATGGGACAGGATGGTCATTGCATGTTAAATACATACTGATTGTAAAAAGCAACTCAAATTGCTGAGTTCTAATAGCTGTGCAGTAAATAACTGTTTATGCGTCATTAGGTGGATTTGGAAGCATCAGCAAATATACTTTTAATAATCAATTGATACTTAACATATAATATCTGTCTGATTAAATCAAAGGAGATGGATGCAGCCACAGTAATTACTGCCTATTGTTACAATGCCATTGGATCAGGGAAACATATTTATTGAGGTGGAAAAAAGTCAGAGGTGGATACATATCTCCTTGCTTGTCTTCTTACTGCAGTACCTTAGGCTGTCATCCCATTGATTTCCCGAGACAAGCAACGTTCACCCTGGTCAATACTTGGACAGGACACCACTGAGGGAAACCTGGAGTGCTGAGGGAAGCAGAGCTAGGAACACAGCTGAGATTGCTCCTCCATCTTCTAGAAGGAAAGTGTGATGTCACAAGTACTCTGAAGTGCAGCACCTCAGAGGGGATATTGCCCTCATTTCCCCTGCAGAGAGCAATCCACAGCTCATGCTGAACGAACTGTGGGAGAGCCTTGCCCTGTCCAGGCAGACTCCTGTGAGTAATCCAGTCTCAAGACTACTGAAGTTCCTAGGTGCAGCTCTGCTCTCCATTTCATGCCAGGAAGAATCGTCCCTCTGAGACAGGCTAAAGCAAGGAAGACCATAAAAGCTATGCTTCTACCTGCTGAGTATTTCTTTACTTCCGATGTCCCCAGAGCAAATCCTCTACTGATCTACTCCCTTACAGCACTACTGGGGCAAGACTATTGGCCAAAATGGCAGCAATTTGCTTTAGAGACACTGTGATTACTCTAATGACAGTCCAGTTCTTGACACAGCAAAATGCAAGCAAATGGGAAAAGCCTTAAAACACCTGAGCATCCCTACCTCTAGCTGTACCTGACATCGCAGGTACATAGCAGGAGATGAAGATGCAGCTCGGCTCTAGTTCAAAACTTTGGTCACTGGGAACACAAACATGCTCCTTTTTATGGACAGCTGGGATAAAGCTACCCTTGGGCCACATATTTAAAGACAAGGAAAGGGAAATTTGGCATAGGCTTTAAGTCCTTAAACAAACAACAGACGCTTATTACAAATGCATAGTGTACGAAAATGTAGCCTGTACTAGAGAAAGCCAGGGAAAATCCTCAATTGTCTACATTGCTGTAGGCTACCCAAAAGCAAATGGGACTGTGGCTCTTCAGCAAGCATTGGGAGCTGGCTCCTTCTCTCACACATGTAAAAGCAGAGAGAACCAAGGGTCTCATTCAACCCAGGTCCCAGATTTACCACATGCATTTATCCTCCCTCACACCAAACCCTCTGCAGAACAGGAAGGCATGAACCAGGGACATGAATGTTGGCAGGCACTTAAATCCACTGAAACTACTGACAGTCTAGAGGCCTGAACGAATGAGTCACATAAATCTTTCTGGATATCAAACTCAGTTACCAGGGGTCAAAGTACTATATTAATATAGGTGAATCTCAAACAGTTCAGGAAAAAAAATCCTAAAACTTTCATGACGTTGCCAAAATGAGTCTTTAATTATCTGAGTTAGTGCTAGTTGTCTACAAGTTAGTGAGTCTACAAGGCTAGGATTTTCTCAGTGGTTTTCCAGCACCGTTGCTTCTGGACTTACTGAAAACAAAATTGCAGGATGAGAAAACTTTTCTAAAGTCTCTTAGTCTGTATCTCCCCAGTCACAGGCCTGCACTAAAAGCAATCAAAATTTAAAAAAAATAAAAAAATTTAACCAGTTCAGGAGAGCACAAACCCCACCTGTTACACTGACTCTGCTCCAAAAATAAAAAAAAATTATGTTTCTGAAAAAGGAACAGAAAGCACCTATCCACTATTGTTATTAACAGAGCACCATTAGCAACAATACTCTTTTGGATTCCTTTGGGATCCTGGGATCTCAAAGCATTTTTAAAAAAGTTTTATAAAATGTTGACCAAGCATCATCCTGCACTATTTGGGAAAAAGAATCAAATAAATTTTTTAAAAAAGCAAATACACAGCACAAGCAGTTCCAGCATTATCATCTGCCTGCAATATTTCAATCTCACCTCCCTTGCCTTAACAAGACCTTACCTATTGCTTGGCTATTTATTAGCAGAGTGTGGTAATAGTACCCCATAAAATCCTAAGGTTTCAGAAACATAGGTACCTTCAAAGGAGCATTGTCCTCCCCATTGTTCCCAACTTTCCCTCCCCAGTACACATCAATGTACATTTGGACAGAGACATTACAAGACTTTTTTCCCTTTTCTCTGAGTGGTGAGGTCAAAAATGAAACAGACACCACAGGGTCTTGCGGATCATTAGCACAATGTGGTAAACAATCTTCTTTCTTCTTGGAAAGAAGAAAAGTGCAGTCCAAGATTCCTAGGAAATTTTTCTCTAAGCATTGGAATTAGAAACACCCGTTTTTCACAGGGGTAGTAAGTGTTGTGTATGAAATTATTTAGGGCAATTAATTATTTTTTTCTGGGTAGGGTAACATGCTTTTGTTTTTAGGGATTTTTTTTTTTTTTGGAGGGGAAAAATGTCTGAGTGAGGTTTTTCCTACTACTTCCACATTGCGAACATTTCTTCTGGATAGTGTCTGTTGTCCAAGCATTCAGCTGAGTTCATGCAACTGCAGAGCTAATAAGGTCACTTTCCTCCTGTTTTCATGAAAACTGCAAGGAGTAAAAGTCTTTGAGATTTCAATTTAGCTGAAATCAGTCAAGATACTCAGTAATCACAGGAGTTTGAAAGACAGCCAGACACTATGCTCATAGAAGCTATGTTTCTGTATGAAACCAGGCTAAGAAACAGCTGAAAAAAAACCTGAAAGTTACATTAGCTAAAAGAATTACCTGAAAAAAAGCAATATATCACAGAGCGCTTCTTTATCTGAATAGTCCTACATAAATCAATGGAGCTACACAGCAATCAAGGACTGCAGCATCAGGCCTGGCAAAGGGCTTCCTCTGCTTTCTTCCTGTTGAGATGTGAAACCAACCCTGTATCAACTCCAAGGCCATCACCAGTAATCAGATCAAGCCGGTACAAAGGGAACATTGAGAAAACAGCTTGCCACAGCTGCAGCATCAGGGAATAATCCAGCTGCAGGTCACGCATCATCAATAGCAGAGGGAGGAGGTAAACCTTCCTCTTTCCAGAGAGCCAGCCTCAGCTACCCTGTCCCTCATCCCCAGCCTGAACTCAGCCAGCCTTGCCAGCTGCGCAGCCCTGCAGCCACAAATAAGCGCTCACAGAGAAGTGGCTGGGAAGCAGACAGGTTTATTTTATTGTTTTGCAACTTCCTATTTATGAAAATGCTCGGAGAGCCTGGATATGGATCAAGTTTCCCTGCTCAATATTTATTAGC
Source organism: Anthoscopus minutus (assembly GCA_013399455.1). NCBI lineage: Eukaryota > Metazoa > Chordata > Aves > Passeriformes > Paridae > Anthoscopus > Anthoscopus minutus. Next base: position 381,684 of record VWYI01045494.1, read on the forward strand.
ATCTCACCTGCCTCACCGGAATGGGGACTGCAGGCGCTTTGATTAATGGATTGGAAAAGAGAAATGTATAGTTTCCCTGTCGCCTCTGTAAGCGCCTCCCTGTATCTTGTGCCAAGAGGCTATTTTACAGCATCACAGCCCTCTGTGAATCTCTGCTGATTACTTGCTGCCTCCCTACAGCAGCACGGCTGCTCCGAGGTGTGGGGTGGCACCGTGTTTTATCCTAGAGCTGGAGCAGCAATGCAGTGCTATGTCAAGTAGAAATAGGCCCTCTCTGAACGGCAGTAAAAGTACTGATTTAAAATATCACCCCAATGGTGGCTGCACGTTGTGGAATAAACTAAGTTCTTCCCTATGCTCAGAGAGCACCCACCGGTGGTGCCAAAAAGGGATTTTTGGCTGTGGCCTGACCACTTTCCCAAGGCAAAAGCTGTATCGCCTTCGGAGGCAGAGCGGTGTTAGGGAAGCATGTACACCCAGGCAGCTTCAGCAACTGTACCCATAGAACATGAATGTTATAAAGTCATAGAGTCACTGAGGTTGAAAAAGACCTCGAGGATCATCAAGTCCAACTGTTAACCTGGTGGAGGTCCACCACTGTCTGCATCCCTAAGTGCCACATCCATGCACTTTTTGAACAGTTCCAGGAAAGGCCCTGTCCCTCTGCCTTTCTTCACCAGCCACCTCTGGGCATGAAATTAAGCTTAGGCCCACCTTTACACCAGCATGCTGATCTTGAGCTAAACAGTTTTCACTTAGCCCTGGTACAGCCTGAAGGATGCTTACACTGCCACTGGGTAGCCAAGAGTCACTGCTGAAGCCCAGACCCATTGAAAAACAAGAAGCTGACCCTAAACAGTTGTTTCCACAGCAGGAAACCCTCCTATCCCAGCAGCGGCCTGTTCCCAGAGTTCAGGTATTTTGAGGTGCAGCTCAAATACTATTATTGGCAGCTGCCACCCCACAGCTATTAGCCACACAACAATTACAACATACGGTGAAGTGGGTCAGGAGCACTCCTGCATGATACAAAAGAGACCACTGATTCAATCTATACCTTATCTATACTACAAAACTACAATTTTTTTTCCTGAATGTTGAAAGCAAAAGAGGAAAGCAGAGCATATTTCCTCCAGGAGAGGGCAGTCCCATACTCACACACTGGTAACTCATCGCACATGCTGGACACAAATGAGACTTTCCTAATGAAAAAAGTCCTCTTACCCCAATATCTGCAGCCAGTCTATCTTCTCTTGACTATGACAGAACTGCACCCTCCAGATGTCTGGAGTCCATGAGTTATTTAATCCTGCACATTGTAATCTTTTATCTCTACATTTCAGCTAATAACTCTGCTCCAGTGCAAGTGAGTGCTGGCATGTGTTAGCACCAGGCAGGGAGAGGGTCATGCTGTGAGGGCCTCACATACACACTGTGGTACACCATGGGCTTTGCCTTCAGATACCTCCTCTCGGCCTCAAAAAACCTGACCCTTCACTGCTGCACTGGCACCCTTCCACATAAAATACTTCTGTGCTCGCATACACAGATTACTTCACTGCAGACTCCTCACACCAGCTCTGCTAATGCACTCTCCTTCTCTGGTATCCCCCAGCTGAGGCTTTCCCAGATCTGCCAGCCTCTTTTAGTCTCTACTTTCCTCTTTCTACTTTTGGTAGGACACCTTAGACCCATCCTTCAACCTGTCTCTTTCTGGTTTCATCAAGGGAAGTTCATTAGCAAGGCTGAGTACACGACACCTCTCTGGGGCTGATGCAGCATCGCCCAGCTCTCCTCACTCCTGGGCTGCTGGAGAGTGTTCTCCTGCACCATCGGCTGGAACCTGTGACAGCCTGTCCTCATTCCTTCCTGGGAATGCATGGGAACCAAGGGCCTATGATCCTAAAGGACTTCGAGAGGATTTGGCTGGACTTTAGTTAATTGCTACTGCAAATTAGGTCTAAGCCCATTTGTCCCAGCTGCATGATAGATCAGGCTGTACATTATGGCTGCTTCTAAAGTCTACATTTTTATCAAAAGATTGGCAGTCCCTGTGGGCCCTGCTGAGATAAAAAGGGCCTTCTGCTTCCCAAGCCTCTCTTCCCCGCTCACGCCTTCTCCCTGGTTTTTGTATTCAGCTTAGGGCCTCCAGGAGTGTCTAGAGGAATTCATTTCCTTCACAGCCCACCCCTCCTTCTCCTGAACGAAAACTAGAGCTGGTTTTTCCAACTAGGATTCGCAGGAGAAATATGAAAGCTAAAGGCACCGGTATAAATAAACATGCAGTGGGAACAGAGGAGGCAAAACACAGAGGCCCAACGCAGACGAGAGAGACAATGCAGCATAACAAACAGCGAGCTGCGCTTCGCCTGTGGCATTTTCCAGCTACATCAATAATTATATAATACAATGGTCACAGATTTCTCAGGCGCAGATCGATACCGACTGTGGTGCCACCCCACTCCGCGGCGGGTTGTGGGCTCAGGGGCTCTTTGCTGGCCCCCACTTTTCCCATACCAAGGATGGATCAATGCACTTTTCAGGCAGCACCAAGGGCTAGGGAAGTGGCACATGTATTCCCCAGACTACAGGCACAGGGCTCTGCCCGTGGCACTCGATGCCAGCATTGGTAGGAAGTGGCTTGCTGCCTTTTATTTTCGCTCTCCCTGCTGCCTGCAGAAGACACAACTTAGGGACTGCTTTGCATAGGTGCTGTTTGTTGGCAAGAAGTTGGAAGAGGATGCATTCCATGAGTGTCTCACATGCTGCAAACTTATTCAGCAGGAAGCTGAATGCGGTTGTCAAGTATAAATATATGAATGCACCCTCTTGTCAGGCCTTCCAGCAAAGCAATTAGGGGACGGGGTACCATTAGAGACATTCATATTCTTCATAACAAAATATAATTCTCTAAATAGTTTATTTTTAGCATCTCTGCTGCAGTAAGCGGGGAAAAAAATAGAACAATTTTGTGGATAGAGCATAATGAGCATCTCTGCTTAACAGAGCGGAGTTGTGTAAATCCACCCTCAAACTCTTATTTTTAAGAGTATAGATGCTAAACATTGTCCTGGAGGGGGAAAAATGGGAAATCAAATTAAGGAAACATTGAGAACAACTAGAAAAGTAACAACCCTCTTTTCTTTTAGGCAGGAATATGAAATCTATGAAGAACAAGCCTAAAGTATAGATTTCAAACTATTAATGCTTATTTAAATGCTAACCTGAGAGAAGTAGCGAAAGTGTTGTCTGACAAATGCAACTTCCTACAAATGAGAACTATCTCTAAGAGCTTCCAATGCCAAATCTAATTAAACTGAAAGAGACATTTGGAAAGAGGAACTGGTTGGACACCTTCAGGAAAGGGGGCCTTTTGGGCTAGAACTGACAAAAATGAAAAGAAAAAACCAAAACCAACAGCCAGAAGACTTGGATGGTAGGTTCTTGCTCTGTGCAATTTAACAGTAAAGTAATTGTCTTGTTGTGTGGTGTTATTATTTTATTGTGTTGCAGGCTGTCTCCAGTCAAGCTTTGTCTTGTATTTGTTAGACAAGCATTCTGATACCACTATATAAAATGTCAAGTAATATAATTGGGCCCCACTCCTACAAGGCCTTCCGTCAGACAGAACTCACATGTCATTGGGAATTTCAACTGATTTCCCTGCTGGAAGGCTGGATTAAAGGTCTTCCTACTGCAAAAATTGAAAAACTCATAACACTGACACACTTATCTTGCCAATCAAAGAGTAATAAAAAATAGAAGTGGCTCTGAAACAGATCATCCTAAACAGCAAGAAATCCCTAAATAATTAAAAAAAAATACTTGTATCTCCCAGCCTATAAAACTTGTGGCACATTTCCCTACCATTATGGCTACAGAGATTAAGCACTTCAGAACCACCGTGGTTAGGCTATAGCATAAAATCACTGGTATAGAGAAGGATACTATCCTTAGAACTCCAGCTAGAGCCAGAAGCAGAGGTGTGCTTTTCCCTCTTTGGGAGGATGCACCAATCTGTAACTAGGTATCTTGACTGAACTAACTGTTATACATATATCTAATTTGCAAAGACAAAGAAGCACGAGAAGATAAGAATGGGAGATCTCGTGGTCGAGGTGATATGGCTATAGAAATGCTTTCCTATGCATAATGCATTGCCTTTGCTGCAACTGGTGCTCCCAACTGAGTTTTGTTCACATGAATGGATCAGAGAAAGCATTCTCCCAGTTTGCATAAGGGTGAGTTGAAACATGAAGGACTGCTAATATTCAGTTTGATTCCCCCCTCCCACCCCAATAACAGTTGTTAAAAGGTATAACAGGCATAAATAACCATTTCCAGAGATCACACAATGCAGAAAGAATCTAGTATTTATGGAACAAATGTCTGGGTATTATCATCTCATTAACAGCAAATGATGGAGGTTAGGAAGAAGCCTATGGTGGATGAATGCAGTGGAACTGAATCTTTTGACTCTAGCCAAATACCCTTCCTGTCTGCCAGGTGCATCAGGAGAGCAACGGAATAGGTTAGAAGTAGGGAATTACTGTGACCCAGCTAATCAGTAGCAGCAGGTTAAGCCATAGCAACCTGACTTTCAGGTCTGTACACTGGACTGGCTGTTCTTTTTCCATTTCCTACCATTATCCATTCAATGCAGCTCAGAGTTCCTAGATTCAAACCCAAATAACCCACTTGGGCCCAGGGCATACATGTGAATATTTACAGAAGTTTTACTAGGGAAAATGTGTGGGTATAAAGAACTCAAATATTTGTTGGCTGGAGAAACAAGCAGATTAACACAACCTGTACTGGCACAATGTTGTGAGTTTGCTGTTTGCATCTCTCTGCCATCTAATCGAGTCCCTTTGTAAGACTTGTTTCTGTGAGGTTCTCTCCATTGCATGCTGATGACTGATAATGCAGTCAGCATATTGCAAATGGGAGCTGCTTTCCTCTTCAAAGGGACAAACCCTAATTTGCCATAGCCCTGGGTCAGACACAAGTTAAATGAGCCGGAGCAGGACACAGCCACACCCTCCCTCGCTGGGCTGTGCAAGCTGCACTCACACACACACCAATCAATTACTTGGGGCTCTTCTGAATGAGATGGGACAAAATTACATCTGAGCTCTGGCCTCAGACGATCAATCCTACAGTAACCTGGTTTTTCTAGGAATGACACTGCAGGCGAGGCTTGTGTGACCTACAAAGAGAAAGGTCTTGGCTCAGTCAGCTCTCTAGGTCTCCTTTCCTGTTCCCTCTCTGTTTCGCTACTGTCTCCATCCATGGAGATATCCTGTCACACTCTCGCTACCAGAGCTATCCAACTGCAAGAAGTCACTGAAGCTTAAACACCAAATATCTGATTTTATTTGCATCACTTATGATCAATCTACAGAACAAAACTCCCCTTCCTCATTAATGTAGTAGCCACAACCAGGATTTATCTGCTTCCAGAGTTTACACACCAAGAAAGAGAGGCAGGAAAAGTGAGTTACAGTATTCAAGACTGCTTCATATGCAATTAAAAAAACAAGAATTAAAATAACCAGGACCCCACTTGCTCCCCTCCAGAGCTTGTCAGGCCTTGCAAACTCAAAAGTCTCTTGAGCATCCCATCCTGTGTGGGAGAACACACAGGATGTGTGAAAGAAATGGGAAATTCCCTGAGGAAGAAAAAAAAAAATCATAACCCTAAGCAGCAAAGGCTCTGTAGAAACATACATGATTATTACCTAAATTTATGCCTTTAACAAGTACCACAAAGGCCAGAATATGAGGTTTTCCTTCTTAGTAATCAAAGACAACACTCAGAGCCTTGCAAATTTTAAGTTCTGTTGGTTTACTTGAATTGTAATTATGGACTTAGGAACACAAAACAAAGATTACAGAGAAAGCACTACAAGTCATCACTATGTTACATCTGTCACTATAGCTTTGTTGCCCTATCTATCCACACTTGTCACAGGGATGCTGCAGGCAAGCAAGATTACTGGCAATGAGCTCCCTTGAAGTTAGGGCGCTATAGACAAGGATGGTTTTTCTTGATTGCTTTCTAGAATAGTTCAGGCCAAGATGCAAGCCATGGAATTGAAAGTCAGCAATTCCACCATCCTGTCATCCCTCTCTCCTTTGCCTTAGGTTCCTCTCTTTCACGTCAGTGGTCTCTACAAGCTAGTTCTCACTGAATGCCCCATGCATTTCAAAGACTGATGACTCATTTTCAGAAATTAGAGCTCAAATCTGATTGACAGCTGATGGGCTCTGCCCTCCTGACTACCAAAGCCCAGATTCCTAAGGCCTATTTAAATGCCTTAATAATATCTTTAAAATCTAGTGCACAAAAAGCCAAGTTTAAAGCAATATAAAGAAATATCCAGAAGGGAAGCTAAACAGATACTGAAAAAAATAATCTCATTGTAGTTACATCCATGTATTCCTATCAGAAGATGAAGTCTTCGATTCTTCACTTGACAGAATGTCTTCTGACCTGCCTAATTATAGAGCATCTCCTCTCAAGACAATCTCAGTATCAGCCAGTATGAGAATCTGCAGAACAGGATCTTCCCTGTAGAAAAACTGAGAGTTTAGAAGTCTGGGACTATAGCACAGAAAACAAAAGACTCCATTCCTGGCAATTTCCAAGAGTATGTCAGACTGCAGCAAATTATATCCTATAAGTTCTGTGCAACCATCAGCATAGTATTTGCATTAGCTTGTCCTCCTCCTCATGAGTCAGGGTACCCGTGCCTCAGATGTCTACCTAAAACAATAGAGACTTGCTGTGTGTGCCAGACTGGGGTACAAATTAACCACTGTGCAATCACAGGGGATGTTTCCAGGATTCTTACAGGTGGAAAACAAACAGTGAAATTTTGCCTCAAATTGATCAGGATATAAAACAGTTCTTATTAAAAAGTCATTGCATCTCACAGGACTTCACAGCAATATCTGATTTAAAACAAGCCAACCATCTCTCTTAGATGCAGAGCACACAGGAGAATGTAACTTGCTGCAAGGTGGTACCTCTCAACAATGACCTCCATGCCAACAAATAAGACCATGAAAGCAGCACACCCACAATCAAAGAACATAATGTTAACCTTAAAAACCCCAAAGCTGTGTCTGTGCCTGAACATGCTAGAAACATATTAATACAGCATGAGAAAACTTCTCAAGCACAGATTGCCATGGGCATTCACTAAAGATGCCCAAGTAAAAAATAGCAGAGCATTACTGATGCACTTGGCTATCAGGTGGTTGACGAATTTTTCCTTCGCAACTCTCTAAACACTAGATACAAACCACATGACAAAGCAACCAGTGAGACCACAGACTGAACACCTAAGACAGGAGATGCCAGAATACAGACCTACAGAAAGTTGGGGTGAACTAAACCTCCCCACCTGTGAATTCAGAAGAGTTCAAACCCCTAGATGTAGAAACAATACAAAGGCTACTCTACAGAGCAGAGGCTGCAGCACAGGATTTTTGGACTTGCATTTTTGTGACATTTTCTATTCTAGGTGACAGCTCTCCAGCTGACACTGGTGTCTGAACTATGCCTGGACCTTTTAAGCTGAGGTTCTGTTGTTAAGCACTGGAAATGCATCTGTTAGCATTCAAGAAAACACTGCCTTTCTCGTGAAAGCAAAAATCAAACCAAAATGCATGCTTGCATTAGCCTCTGACACGCTGTTCATGATGAGTATAAAAATTGGCTCTGCTATTTCTAATAAACAGAAGAGAGCCCATACAGATTTAAGTACTTAGACAAGCACAGTATGTTGCATTAAGGAAATGTAGAACTATGTTACAAGAAACATAAAGGGAATTCTTCACTGAATTTGCTGAATACAGCTCTCCTCCATTAATGCAATTCTGGCTGTCATTCCCAATGGTTTTCCTAATTCCTGGCCAGGATTAACTAGTCACCGAATTGGGAGCTCACGGTAGCTTTATCTAGGAAGGCAGAGTTGAAAGAAACACAGGTCAATTCACAGAAAAAGTTTCTTTCTTCAACATGCAAGAGTGGGAAGAATAAGAACAGAATCCATTTATCAACAGTACATTAAAACTCCAGGGCTCCTAAGGTTTATTTCATTTCAAATCATGGCCTGCCTGCTCATTTTAACATGACTTCATGAAAAGCTTTCTGCATTAGAAAAGAATCTCAGGGCTTGGCTTTCTTCCCAGCCCCCCACCCCTCCATGCTCCAACTGCTCTTCTTGCATGCTCTCAGCTCAGCCACACTGTACAGTGATGAGAATCCCAAACTTGCTGTCTGCCTCTGTGACCCAATGATCAACTAATGCTGTAGGGAAGTCATGGAAACATCAATTCTCAGCAAGGCTTCCATGAAAAAAGATGTCCAACAGCACACACATCAGGCAAGCCGCCTGTATTGGGAAGAGTGAAAGGTTCCTTTCACCGCTTAAGACCAAGGTTTCCTCTAAGAAAGACTAGAGGATCCAAACAAGACACTGTGGACACACAAATTTCCAGCATCCAAACACTGGTGCCAGCCACAGCAGATCTCAGGCTGTATTCTACAGGAAGGTCATGCTGAGTTTCTGTGGGGAAATTACTTGCCCTTGCTGTGCTTCCATTTCACTATATGGAAGAATTAAGTCTCCAGGACTAAAAAAAGAAACCAAGCAAACAATTAAAATGTACACTTACACTAGCCTTCTGTACTGGTTGCACAGGTTATTCAAAGGAGGGTAAAAAAGAAATAAAAATAAAATGAAGAAAAGTATGAAAGGATGGAACTCAGTACACTGAGTTTCAGAGTGTTAAAATGATTACTCGAGGCAACTTTCATATTTGCTCAGCACAATGTCCAGGAATGCCAAGAGAACCTTCGCCCTCTTCCTAGGAAAATAACATGGTGAACTTTTACTATGGATCATGGGAACATTAACGTTCACACTTTTAGCCAGAATTAAAGTGGTTTTAATTTAATTTAGTTGGATTCTCTTTAAAGGAAAATTAAACTAAATCAAATGAAGGCTATTTTTAATTCCAAACAAGTGTGAGTGCATGCATCAGTTTAATACATTTTACATAATCCACTTGAAACCCACCTTGTTACTTAATTCAGATCAACTTTCCCATGTGCTCTGCCTAGACAAGCCCTTAGAGATAACATTATCCATCCTCGAGGAACAGCTGCATTTCATTATTGACACCTAACTCTAGAGAGAGCTACTCTGGAAAGGACAACACAGTTGCACACAATTTATATGTCTGTCACAGAGAGAACAATGCTCTGTATACTGCTACAATAACAATTAATATACTGGCAGTTGTTGTTCCATTAGTCACTAATTACACAGTAGACCAGTTACACAGAAGCCTTGTTCCTGGCAAATAAGCCACTGCTCCAGAATGACTGAATTGATAAGCCAGAGCCTGCCTTTTATTTCCCTGGTGATACCTTGCACCTTTGCCATCAGTTAACTGAAAACACTACAGATGGTACAGATCCATAGGCAATGGCTGTGCATTGCACACTGCTGTTTAAGAACTTCTGAATTATAGCATTTGCATGAGAGGAGTCAAGGTGAGTTCAGTGACTGTACAGAACCGCTTCCAGTCTTTGTCACAAAATACAAGAAGAATAGTTTGTCACTGAAGATTTTTGCTTCATCTTACAAAATAAAGGAGAAGCGTGGCAACCTCTACATATTGTTTCATCAAGCTGTGGCAAGCACAAGAAAATGCCAACCCTGGTTGAGGGTGGTTTTGATAGACCTTTGTTCTGCCAAGACATCTTGAAAAATCTGAAAAAGGTAAGAAGTGCATAGCTGCTTTTAAAAGGATGCTGCAATAAACCCCAGTGCATGTGGTAAACTACAGATGTGACTCAGGCTAGCCAGGAAAGGCACAAACAGACCCAGCTCCACAGCTTTCCTTTTGATCTTTTCTCCACATTGTTTTTTCTGTTGTTTTCTGCATGTCCTTACTTCAAGAGTACATCATGGTCTGTGCTCTCTTCTGATCCAGCCAGTCCACAGGCCCAACACTGCTGCAGGTTTTAGAACTTTGAAGAGAGCCACAGAGGAGGGGCCTGGCCATGATCTTTGATGTCTGAAGAGGAAAACAGCAGAGGTGACCATCCTTCTTACATTATCCTGGATGCAGCAAGTTAGAGCAGAAGAGTAGTCTCACCTTTCCCCCCACAAAAGAAAAGGCCCAGGGATTGAGGAGTCTTTGAAAAATGTCAATTTACAAAAGCGGCAATTTCCAATCAGCTTCTCTAATTAGTATTTAGTGGAAACGTTTTGCCTTTCACCAATAAAAGACCTCTCCAGGGAACTGTATTAGAGAAAACTTTCTCTTGATATGGGAAAAGGGATAGAGACAGTGTTAAAGACAGCATTACATAGTTTTTTAATGAAAGCCTAACCTCAAGAAGTTGTTCACTGGAACAAGTCAATGAACCATTTTGATCTCATTATTTGGAATCCTAACTTTTAACAGTAAAACCTAGTCAACTCATCTTGATCCAGCTGTGTTCATCTGCAGTCAACAACTGCAGGAAAATGAAATTCCTTGCTTTCTCTCCCTTCTTCTTTGTTGTTGCTACAAGTCAAAGTGGAAAGAAATTCTTTATGCTTTCATTAATATTTATATAGATAAAATTTCTTACATCAGATGTTGTGGTTTTTTTTGGTTTCTTACACATAAAAGTCAGGAAAATATCATCCAGTTGACTTCAACTTCATTAAAAAACTGCTAAGTCATCCCCCAAACTGACTGATTCTTTATTGTCTGTGATGAGTACCAAGGAACAAATATTAGCCTTATAATGAAAATTCAATCACATCCTTAACTACTCAAAGATTACCACTCTGCTCCACAAGGTACAGGTGAGCATAATTGACAAGATAGATAGAACGATCCAATAGATTTAACTTGTGCAAGTTTTTATGGCAAAGACTTTGTTTCAGCTTAACTCCATATAGTACCACATTTATCCATGGAGCTAGAGAAACACTGAAAAAAGAAAGCAGAGATTAACTGAACTTCCCTCCTAGAAAGAAGACACCTTTATACCAAACAGCAATAGAAGAACGGAGAGACGACTGAGACCCATCACACAGAGAACATTTTTTATGAATGGGGGAAGGTGGGGCTGGAACTTCCTTTGCCTTTATTTTCACTGTGTAGACAGGTAAGCTAAGGCACAAACTGATTAATTGACTGACTTAAAGAGTGCCTACGGCAAAGGCAGGAATTAAGCTCAGCTTCCCCCGAGGTTCAGTCCAGTATCTTAACAAACCCATATCTTTCTGTTCTGAAATGCTGTGGTTTTTCTTTGTAATTAAACAGCATGGATATGAGGAGGCTGATTTTAACTGTCATTATACTGAAAGAGCTTGCACTGGTCAAGTGGGAAGGAACTGCCTTGCCAACCTAAAAAGGCTTCTCCTCTACTTAATTCCAGGCTTCTAAGCTTTTAGAAATAGAAAGTATTGCATAAGCAACAGTACTGAGCAATTTTGAAGGTATACTGAAAGAACTTTTTATACTCTCCCATTTTAATAGCTGGTGCTTTTACTGTACATAGTATAGAGTTACAGAATAATGTGTATGGGTTTAATGCCTGCTATGATAATATCCATGGTGAAGATACTGAAAATTCAATTAAAATATAGTTTAGGATATTGGTTTATTTTAATTTCCAACCTCCTTTACCCTTCATCCACCTCCTATGCATCCAGGACTGAAGCTAGAAGTTATACACTGAATCTTTTCTCCTGTAACTCATAATCTGAAAGTCTTTGTACCTCTTCAGCATTTGACTATATGAAACCTCTTAAAATTCTACAGAGTCCCTCTGCTTCTTTAACAGAAGAGGACATTGATGCGCTAGGACAAGAGTGGTTCCTATTAAGGACAAATCCTGATGGGGACCCCAAAGTTCTGCCTCTTTGCACTAAGCCCCGGGTTGCTCATACTTGCATGAGCTTTTTTTAAACCATGGTCACTTTTTTGAGCAGGTTCAGAGAGGGAACATAACTTATTGCACCACAGCAAAAGCAACACCCTCCCCTACAGTTCTCAGTTACCTTTAAACAACAAAACTTTCGCCATCATTTATCTTTTCCTTTCTGGTTGGATCAATGAAGTTCTCACTGTCATTTAGCTGCCTTACATGGTACAGACAAGAAAATAGAAGTCCTGCTGGGACATGATCAGAGAAACAACAATAATTTCAAGAGGCAAGCAATGAACCAGAATCTCAGAAAAGCTTCAAGTTCAGCTGGACTGCTGTCCAGAGTTGCTGCTGATACTTCCTAAAATATACACGAGAGCACAGTGTAGAGTGAGTCCCTTTGGTTGCCTGCTAAGCTGAAGAGAGGTGTCAAGCATCACTGCACATAACAAAACAATGTGCCAAGCTAGGACAAGCACTATTGGGAACAGAAAGGAGATTCTTTTTCTGTTTTCTCTAACAGTGCTCAGGAACACCTGGTTCTGGAAACTAAACATCAATTTGTTTATGTCAGGTTTGAGAGAACATACACCTGAAGTGTTTATATGGCTTGTCTAAATCTTACCCTGACTGCAGTAATGGCAGGTGTTATCCTTGTCACATGAAATATTATCACTAAACTACTTGCTTCTGAAACTCCTCCAACTTTCCAAATTTTATTATAACAAATTGTATATCTAAAATATTATGCCTTCGCTACTCCTTTATTGCAATGGGAGCACACAGTTCCCATAATAAGATGAAAGTAGCACAACAGGTTCCAGGACATTTCATAATCAAACCTGCTCTAGATGTAGCTTACAGAAATGTAAAGACTGAGGTTAAGCACCATGGTCATCAGTTCCCAGAAAACTGAGAAGTAGACTCTTTAAGGCATCCAAAGAGTTCCTGCCCTATTTATATCTTTTATGAGCCCCATACAACCACCTGACAAAAGCTGATCACACCCATTTTAGATACAGGGGACACGAAATTAGAATGAGTTTCATAATTAAGCAATGAAAGCGACTAAACAAGAAAACCACAACAGTGTTTTCTTTAGCACATGGTTCCATCTCTCAGCATTGCCTGCAGAGAGACCATTAGTCCCTGCACTTGAGTCCCCATGGGTGAATTCTGGGAACCACCCATCTGGAAACAGATGAGCTTTTCTACCCTCATGGCTCTCACAAGCTCTCCTGCACAACACCTCTAGCAGAGACCTTTTTCAGCAGCTGCTTTCATCCTGTTTACTGGTTAAGCAGCAAGTATCTCCTAGAGCTGACTCTTGCTAAGTCAGAGGCTCAATGACTTCCAGCGCTTATACCCAACTAGAACGGAGGCCTTGGCTGAGATGTAAACGCAGTGCCCACAGGGCAGGGTTGGAGGAAAGATGCACATTTGCCACAGGGAGGTGAAGGAGAAGAATGGAAGCTTTCTGCTCAAGTGATGTCCTCATACATCACACACTGCTTGGCTGTAGTTTACTGGCAGATCAGTTGGCAGCGAATAAAAAAAGGCAGCATATTAAAACTGGATAATAACAGGAAAGACCCACCCTTGTGTTGCTGTCTTTTGAAGGTGTTGCCCTGTTTGTCAGCTTCTGAGACAGGCTCTTTCCAGAGGAGATATCTGTGTGCCCTGCTTCCCACATTTTGCTGTGGATCTAAATGAACAGGCACTGCTGCTAGGTGAGCACCATTTGAATTGACAAACTGGGATTTCTGCTGCGCGCCTCACACTTAGCGCAGCCCTGCCTGGGCTTTGAAGGCAACGGCTTGTTGCCTTGGGGGTCTAAAACTAACAAAGCCAAGCTGAACAAGCCCAGGGCTCCCGTTGGACTGCTCGATCAAAGGCAATATTAAACAGCACCGTTTTCATAACTACTATTCTGGGGCTCTTGGAAAGCAAGACAAAGGAGATGAAGTTAATTTCTGTTATCATAGCCTGGTGCAGCTGCAAGGGCCCTGGGAGAAGCCATCTTCTCTTGATGGCTTATGCAGCCTGTGTCTTTGCAAGAGCTCCCATTAAGCAAAGAGAGCTTCAAAAGCTTGTCAGGCACTTCAGCTCCCCTCCTCCCTGCACCATTGTCAAATCCACCCCATTCCTTCCTTCAGACATCTTCCTTAAAGGCGCCAGAGAGCCTCCCTCTCCTTGACCACTTCCCTGCACCTCAGCTCTCTCCTTCACCTTTTCTGCCATCAGTGTGCCCATTACCCTGCCCAGGGAGACTCAAACTAGGGAAGTACTGCATTAGGCACAGAAGTGCTGTGCAAGGGAACTGGACAGAGAACAAGTCCTCCAGGTTCTGCTCTGCCACCAGCTGAGCTCACAACTTTAGAGAAATAATCTTCAACTTTGGTTTCTACATGGTCAGCTGGTACTAACAGGGTCCAGGCTTTTGTTGTTATTGATGGCAAACAAAACTGCACCCTGCATCCTATTTCTTTCTATTCCTAGATGTAATAGGTGATGGAAGTCACTAAGCAGTATTGCAGGAGAAAGTCAAAGCTATCAAGCTAAGTCCTGATTAGAAGCACCATTTGGGTAATTTTAAGACACTTCTCTTACAAACCATCATTGTCATGGTCAACAGATCACCTTAAGAATGCATACTTGTCAGCATCAGTGATGTCCCAGGACCGTACATAGGTACCTTGGGCTCTGATTTTTCTTCCTTACTCTTCATCCATAGTTGAGCACAGAGATCATTTATGGAAAAGCAGAAGTGTGTTAGAACTTGCTTATACTCTCAGCCTGGTTGCAATAAGGACAAGGAGGATGAGAAAGCTGGGTAACCATGAAAAGCTTTGAAATTAGATCACTGAAAGGGAAGAAATAGCTCCAGAGAGCTTTGTTTAAAAGTCTTCCTCGTTACAATGCATGTTAATCCTTTGAGGTCACTCAGATAAAGGCACAAACTTGGGATATGGCATGGAAATAAAGCACTGCTTGAGACAAGCAGGGTACTTCAAGAACTAGTCTGCATCAATGGACAGAACACCCCATATTTTCATCCTCTTAAACTGGGAGTTTATGATCTAGGGAGATGTGCCCAGCAACCTGACAACTCCTATACTGGAAGTACTCTTTGCTAATAACTGCCATCTGGGATTGCACAAAATGGTTTCATTCAAGTTTGCTCTTCCCTGTAATCTCAAGTTCCTCAATTAGTTGAAAATACATTAAAATATAGAAAAGTCATGCTGGAAAATTTCTGGATAGGTCAAATACTGATCCTCATGAAATGAACAAAAATGCAACATCAGGCTCAAACAAGAGGCTACGTCCAGCCATTTGCTGATACCTTTCACATCTCCCCCATGTCAGAGATTTTCCTAAGTGGTCAGTACACATCTCTAACAAATTCTGAACAAAAGTGCCCATTATAGCTGTTGGAGGAATAAAAAGAAAGAGCTGTTCTCAACCCAGAAGTAGCCAGTCTTCAGTTTTAAAGCAAATTTTCTAGATGTAAATTGCTGCATAATTTAAGTTTATTGAACATCTAACATCAGGAAATGTGCAATTCATGAAATTTTCAGTGAAGATATATGAATGAGAGTTTCTGATACATTTTTAAAATGTGAAATTATCAAAGTTTTATGCACTGTCGACTTTGGCCACATACGGCAGAGTTAATTGAAAGCACAATCCTGGCTTTAAAGGTGTCCCCATGAAAGTGGCAATGTGTATTTTATTGTCTCTTAGTCATTTGCAACTCAAAGGTGCCCAAATTAATGCATAAGAAAGTGTTTCTTCCAGCTGCCAGGCTGCACTGAAAGACATTATTGAATCCAAGAATCTGGGTAAATGTTTTATTGCTTGCATTCACATCACTGGTCCTGCAATTCCTGCAAACTTAATCTTATGCTTGGCTTTCCAAGATGCAACTCTTAAGCTCCAAATCACACTCCATAAGAAATTTGCTTGGAGTGGGTTAAAGATCCTGTGCTTGGAGTACCCTCAGCAAGAGGAACAAACAAAAAAGGAACAAACTGCATTTCGTGGTGATGAGAAAAAGCAGAAGGGTAAAGGTATCCTCTCACTTAGTAGAGCAGAACAATCTTTGATAAAAGGACAAAGGTTACAACTCTTCCCATCACAGACACGTCCCAGTGCAGGATTTCTGTAGCCTCAAGTTGGAACAGGTATTGCTGAGGACAACCAAACTGAACAGCACATCTTTAACCTCTTAGAGATAAACAGCATAAATCCAGCCAGAAGCCTCTACTCTATGAAACTGGATTAGGGACTCTACTTTGGGTCTACCTAAACCAGTTGTTTTTTTCTTCTTCCTTGTTTTTTTTCACATAAACTTTGAAAAAGCGAAAAATCATTGAAGAGGGGTTAGGCAATCTTCTACCCCACAGAAACAAATAAGGCCACAGAGCAGAGCTAAAATTCCAACACAGAACTGATTGATGGTTTTCAAAAAAACATTAGGTCATACCTTCTCAGTATAACCATTGTGCAGGAGGCAGCCATCATAAAAGCTGTTGGACTATTTGGTTTTACTACAAGTACATCTTTAGTCCCTTGTTTTGGTCATAAAGCTGCAGCAGTAGGAAACATGAAGTGGGATATGTGGTTAAAGTTTAATGCAGGGAGATGAAAGAGAAGAGCCGTGTTTTTCCCTTCCTTGCAGCTGCTGCGAGCCAGCATCAGGAGCAAAAAGAAATTTGCCACACTGACTAAAGACTGCAGAGCAGACATCACACTGTACATTTTACAAATGCAGCAGAGCTACCCATCTCCAAAACTTCCAAGGAAAATACACAGTGTCACCTCTCTTTCTGTGGCAACCATCCCCAGCATTGCTGCTGAGATACCTGCAAGGGCTGTGCTGCTGCTGCCACCTCTGCTCACAGAGCCAACAAGCATTTCTCGGCCATCTGCTGTGACAAGTGGGGGCTCTTCCACAGCCTTCAGCACAGCAAGCCAAGGAAGAGAGATCTGGGACCAGAGTGCATTTGGAAATGTAAACTTCTTTACCTGTGTCTGTGTGGCAGGTGCAGACTAATTTTTCTTCCCTACTATCTAGCACTTAATGCAAGCCCCATTGAATGGTGGAAGTCACAGAGCTGTAACATGTATAGTGGCTAAACACACAACTGGAGAGAAAAATTAGACCTCTCCAAAGCAGGCCAGGGCCTGGGAAGTAATATGTTTTCTGAACTGTGGGACAACCATGTTTCAGATCCTGTTCTATTCTGGAACAGAAATAGATTTCAATGCCTTATATTGTACTGGCTCAGAAGCAGTCTCCACTTCTTTCAAAAAGACCATCCTAGCCATGAGAAATTGTTCTTTGTAACAGTTTTCATAAAACCACCATATTTTCCCAAACAGTTTCTCTTTTTGCTATTTGCACAACCAGTATTTACGACACCAGCTCTGGCTACTAACAAAAGTAGAGACTATATAGCATCAATCCACTTTTTTTCATTTAGTTCAAACATGTGAATGGAAGAAAAACAACAAAAAATTATTTTGACAACATTTTCCCTTCCTATGAAGATTGCTGTTAGGTAATGCTGTTGTTAGATATCTATACAGGAATTTGAGAAAATGGATGTCTGGGTAATTTTTGATTTTGCCTTTGAAGTGCTTAGTTTTTTCTTCAGAAGTTCAGCACAGCAATAAAACCATAGGATTTCCACCAGTTGACCTCTTCCTTGTAACACCCTAGGTCCCTGTTTTCCTTTCAGAGTTGCAGTTCATGCAACCCAGAGAGGGGACCCAGAGCTCCATCCTGAGCACCCAGATGCAGCAATGTATTTCTAGGCCTCCTGCTGCTGTGCCTTTGTCCCAATAACTAAAAGATGCAGAAGCATCACACTCTGGCTCAACCACTGGGTGCAAGGCGACAAACGTTCTGCCGAGGTTAGAATGAGATTAGCAAAACCCTACGGAACAATGATTCAAAGGTGCTGTAACAAATCAATTTCCTGCGTGAAAAAAACACAATTACTACACAAATTATCTTGCTCTCACCCCATTCCTCTCTCTGCAGTGAGCCAGGCCTGAGAAACCTTATCCTTTAGAATGCAAACATATAGTCCCCCCTCTTCGGTAACACTGGGAATGGTAGGAGCAGTAGCTCTCCACCTCCCCTGATGCGATGTGCCACTAGAGGGCCCACAGATTGCCAAAACAGGGGAAACAACAGGTCCATTGGTCTTTGAAAGTACATTCTAAGCTCTCCAGTCTCCACAAGCAAGCTACCATTCCAGAGCAACTCATATCTGCCAACACAGATTATCACCCCTGGAGTTTCTAATGTTCTCCACTTCATCATCTTTTAGTTAATTTTTCATATCTCCCAGTTTCCCTATTGTGGCACAAATGCAAAATCTCTACTTAATGCAAAGGCAGGGGGGTAATGGGGGATTTTTTATTCTTTTCAAGGCTTATATATATTTTAAAGAGGAGATTCCAGCATAAAAAAAATCAACACATTCAGCACAGACAACCCAAGCCTACAATATTTCTTGTCTCTGGTTCAGAGCCAGAGCCCAACTGCACTCCCACTATACCACATCTGAGCTGATGAGCTCCCCCACCCTGCTGGGGTGCATGCGGTAAGGATGTCATTACCAGGAGCCACCTCGAACCAAGGCTAGTCAAAAAGTCCAATCTGAGTAGCATCAATTTCCATCCAGAGTCAGCTGTCTCCACGTTTTGCTCCCTGGCACTGCTGAGCTGCTGAGGCCCTCAAACAGGCCTTGCACTGACTGGGAAAGATCCAGCAACACTGAACAGTCTGGACTGCGTGCAATGCAAAATGGTGCTCCTTGCTTCCTGTCCAGGAAACAGATTGTAATTTGCATAGTGCTATACCTGAGCTAATAAACTATTATGAACTCTCTCTGGGTCTGCATCCATGGCACAAGTAATCTTCAGTCTGGATAATTCCCATTATGTATCCTGGCTCTTTCACTCAAGCTGCAGTACCTTTTACCTCTGGAAGTCCATGGTGCCAGCCAGCATCCACTACAAAACTTGCTCTCAATTCTGTCTGTTCCTATTCCCATTAAATCAAGCAGCCAATGCCACCAATCTCACTGTCACTCTTCAGTTCTTGCTGTAGGTGAGATTTGAGCAAACCAGCTGGGCGATCCCCATGTACTGCTGATCACCTTGGCAGTCTCCTGACATCTTGTTCTGCTGCCCCTCACAGGCCCAGCTCCCTCCAGCTCACAGATGGCCCTAGCAGGGTTCAGCTCTTGTGACATGCCAGGAAAGCTACAAGCTCAACCACATCGACTTATGAGCCTGAAGGGACCAGTCCAGTGTTCAGTTACCCATTTTGAAAGTGTGCAAGGCAAAGAAACAGCAGAGCCTATATGTACCACTTGTGTCAGGGGGGAACCTGTCAAAGCCTAACACAACTCACAGGATGGAGTTACAGACACTGGGTTTTCACCTTAGTGGGCATCCAGCAGGCTGGCTTTCCCCACCCATCAGACAAATCTGAATGAACACTCCACTAAAATAAAGAGGAGAAAGGTCTTTGAGTTAAGCAGCTGATACAGCTGCTTAATCAGGGTTTCAATTGTAAATATAGAAGAAGACTTCCTTGCATATCTTGCACCAGTATTTGCATTACAGCAGAAATAATACAAGGCAAGAAAGAAAAACACTTTAAAGAATATGGCTCTTTGTCAGACTGGAAGTATTAGCTGTGATTCAGAAATTAATGACAGCATAAAAATCTATTAAGGCACCTAGACTGTCTCTCAGGGGACCTTTTCAAGCTTGTAGTGCATGGATTATTCTCCAGGGTTCTGCCCAGCCAAACTTCAGATGTCCCAAATGACAGCTATTCCACCATGATTCTTAAAGCTACATGACCATCTGATCTCTTTCTTCCATTAAGTATTTTTCCTCTCCTCCTATAAATTTTCTATCATGAGAGACTCTTCTAGCTCTGAGTCCACACTAGACAATTCTTCATGCCTTCCCAGCATGCCTACATTATTAGCATAGCTCCTCTTTAGTCATTTAGCCAAAACATCTATATATTTAGCTCTCACAAGCATTCTTCATAAGTCAGTCCCTCCAGCCCCTTAATCATTCTCCTTGCAATCCTCTGAATTCCCTCTAATTTTGTTTACATCTTTCTGGAATTGAAGTGCCCGGAACCAAGTGCTGTAAACAACAACAGCTTGTTATCTGGCTAGACTGTAATTCTGGTGATCACAGCACAGGCCCTGCACATGCCATGAACACACAGACACATGCACATGCTCATCCTCTGGTTCAGACACGGCCTCACTACAGGACACAAATTCTGCTCACTGGGCATTCCCTCCTCCACAGTGACACCAGCTGGGTCTCTTCCAAGGAAATCCACTTCCAAAAGAAGTGAGTGCTCCAGTGCAGCACTTTCAGCTGCCTGCAGGCTCAGGACAGATACCAGCTATTGGCTGCACTCAGATACATTTTCAAGTATTCGGTAACACCTATAAAGGCCACAATTTTCAGAACTTTTTTGTTTTAGATGACAGTTGAGACTTTGATGCAGTCTTATGACAGCAGATAACACATCACAGGAAAGCCTTTAAGCACTTGTGGCTTAATCTGTTCTTGAAACTCAAGTTGGAATTCTTCCAACAAAACATCTTTTTATTTTTTATTAGAAAAATGACATTTTGGTGAAGCAGAAAGGTTCTGCAAAGATCTGTGCTTCAAACAAACTTCTGGAGAACTTGAGAAAGAGTTCAGAAAGAAAGCTGTCAAGGTTCCTGGCAGCTCTCACGACACCTGAATCACAGAGTATTCTGAGAGTTGGAAAGGACCAACAAGAACCATTGAGTCCAGCTCTAAAGTAAATGTTCCACATCAGGACTGAACCCAAAACCTTTGCATTATTATCACCAAGGCATCAAAGAAAGGAGGCAGCTCCTCAAGAAGGTTTCTTCTAGAACAAGGTCACCCTGAGGCCCTCCTTGTAACAATTTCAAAGCCTCTTTCACTTAGAATCCCCAGGTCTGGAAGAATTACAGAGCTATTACTCCTGTATGTGGAAAGAAAGCAGAGCCTTGAAGTCTTCTGCCTCCCCAATATGTTTCACATGGTCGTTCCTCCGCCACAGCAGCTACAACAAAGCTTCAGCATCCAAGAGAGCTTGAGATATTTGTTTCAATTTTTGCGGTGATTTGGGTCACTTTGGTCAGCAGGAAGAAGAGAAAGAGACCAAAAACTCTAAGGGTTGACATGGGGATGGGCAGAGCCTATGTGCAGGGGTCTTGTGAGGTTCCTTGAAGCCTGAAGAAAAGGCGGCTGCTCCAAATATTTACATCAGGATAGACAGAGCAAGGCCAGCCAGAATGGCCTTTTCTTTCTTTCCTCTGTGCACACAGCAGGCCAAAGGAGAAGGAAGACTGCACTGCTAACTGTAGCTCTAGGTCCCTCTGGGGCAATGCCACAGCTCATTTACCTCATGCTGCAGCTGGACTTTTTTTTTATCAACATCCCAATCTGTTGAAGCTCTGTGGTTGCTGCATAGTGCTGAAACCAGTCACCAGCAGACACCTAGGATACATGAAAATGGAGGAGAGCTTATGTACCCTCACTTCAGCTCCCACTGTTTCCTGCCTTCCCTCCCTTAGCTGGCCTAGACTAGACTACAGATAGCTCTTACATCACTTGAGCTAGCTTGATTAATTTTTTTTTGTTTGAATCACTAAGAAATTACTGTTTGTAAAAGCCCAACATTGATACAGCATGATTCTTCCAGGAAAATAGTTTCCTTTCCTCTCTAGAAGAGCTACAAGTGCAGAACATCTCAGGAAGGCATGCTCAGGCAGGTCTATCCTGCTCAGCCACCCAAAACTGAAACTGGACTGAACACAGCCACACCATACAGAGCCTGTGCATTAAGGAAGTTAAACCAGCAAGGCTGTGTTGATGAAGGTAACAGCCAGAGTACAGACTTGCTGATTTTACTGCTTCAAGCTGCAGCCAATTCATAAAACAGCATAGCTACAAGGAAGGTGGGCTCAGTCAGGTTGCACTATTTTTGAATATGTTGGTCTAATCAAAAAACAATGCAACTTGTGCATGTAAGAAAGCCTCCTTTCATCCTCTTCCTTCTATTCCCAGAAACTCTCCCATGAAAGTGTAAGAGTCAAACATGCCCTTTCCACTCTCTAGGCTGTATTTCCTGCCCAGGTGACTGAAGCATGACTAAGTTGCCACCTTACACCGAGGCTATCGCAGAAAGATGAGGAGGGGTAGCCAAGCCACAGAAACAATTCTGTTTCACTGCAACAATCTCTTGCCATGTCAAGATAGGATGCAAATGTGCTATGAATAATGGTCACTCCAAAAGCACACATAGCTACACAGACATTCCTATCAGCAATCAGGCTGCATTCACCTCCTGAACTAACATTCATGACAAGTCCCTTGCACAAAACAAAACTCTGGACCAGATTTGTTAACATTTCTCAAGCATCTTTATCATGTACATTTTCTGTCATATGCACACACTCAAATGCATGTGCATGCATAGATATATATCATCCTCTGTTCCATACATGCACCTTACCAAAAGCCAAGGAAGAGCTATTCAAAAGACCATGCTTTTATGCACAGATCATGTATACAGGCACAAATAAAACTGGATGTTTCAATACCACTGTACAAAGTACCTTTAAAAGGCAAAGAGTAGATACTTCACTATATGAAGGTGTATCAGCATGACAAAAGTCTAAATGCATTTACACTTCAAAAATTCCACAAATGCCCCTTTAAATAACCCCTCCTTCCTGCAGGCAAAACCTTACCAGCAAATCCTTTCTTTTCAGACACTCAAGTATATATCCCCCCAATCAGCCTCTCCAACATCCACAGAGGGAAGTCAGGCAACAGTGCACTGGCTGCAAGGCTCATGATTAGAGATTCTTGCTTCCTTGGTGGAACTTTGGGTCAGATGCTGAGGGTCAAGCACAGCCAGGCTCCAAGCAGGTGCAGCAACCAGAGTGTATGCAGAAGAATATTAATAGTTATTGTCCTAGCAAGTTGTAAGGATTAATTGGTTCTGGCCTGCAACTCCCCATCAATGTAAGTGCTATGGGGCAGAGGGGAGGGAGCTGTGATTACACACTTATATTACATACTCATATGCTATTGATTTCCCAACTGGAAAGGCCCACAACCTTTCTTTTGTCTCCTTGCCTGCTCCCTCTCCCTCATCCCAGTGCTCATGGTCTGCCTGCCACATCTTCCCCCTCTCAACAAGGCAATCACCATCACCAGAAAAAGGAGAGGGACACCTTTTTTTGGAAGATTTCTGCCAAACCAGAAAGAAATGCAGAAACTTACATCCATGAGGTCACACAGAGGCAGACTCTAGGGAAGGGAACAAATTTCAAGAACTGAGTTTCCTTTGGATGCTTTATATAATCTAGGGAGTGCAAAAGCCAGACTGTGAGCCCAGAGCTGTGATTACACTCATCTTTGCTTTAAGCCATAGCTCCTCCTCTGAAGCCTGCCTTCTCATGCTATCTTTTTTTTAAAAGAAAACAAACCAATCCTTTAAAAAAAGAAAAAAAAATCACCATACCCTAACCTGCTGTAATTGGATATGTATACCCTTGCATTGCCTCCAAAAGCATCTCTTCTCAGAAGTACTGTTCAAAGTCCAGTACCTCTACAGCTGACAACCACTGAAAAAATCCTATTTTATGCTTGTGGATGACCACTACGCATGGCTAGTGTAAAAGGCCCTTTACCCTCAGCATGTGGTCATGAAGAATTTCTTCTCCAGGAACTTGAAAACAGCAGATATGGCCAGCAAAACTTCACTGTGAGACAGAACACTGTTTTGGCTCAGAAAAATTAGGGTAGCAGCCCTTGTAGTGCTTTTCTCCTTTTCCTTCCATGCAGATGAGCAGGGCAATGCTGGCACACAGGCAGGTAACCTACTGGAGGGCTGCCTCACAAGGAAATGATGCAGCTTACAAGAAATTCAGCATCAATCAAAGCACCACAGTGCAATGGCAGAGCACAGAATCAAACCTGGGCGTCTTTCTCCTTTGCCTATTTCTGTAAGAATCATGTACTCCCAGCATTTTTTTTTCCCTTCCATGATGATTGCAGGGATGTCTGCCCTTTGCTGACACCAGGAGAGGGCTGTGTCTCACACACTCGCCTACACATGGCCTTAGCTCCCTCTCAGAGTGGGACAGGAGGGTCTGTGCTGTGCTTGATATTTTTGATTTTACCATGGATAAATCGACAGCAGGAAGAGTACATCAGCTGGCAAAATCATTGCTCATTTAGTACAAGCAGCAAATGAAACTGTTACGCACCTTTTTAAGGAAAAGGGAATATCAAAGAGGCAAAGATTCACGCTTCCTATGGGGACCACAGACAGCAAAATTCTGCATCCTTCCAGCAGAACCATACACACAAAGGAGATGATAGGTGGCAAAACACGTTGTCCCTGTGTTCAAAGGCACACATGAAAGATTTTCCCCAGACTCTTCCAGGATATCTTTGTCTGGTACCATTACAGGCTTCACTCAGATCATTCAGTCCTTTCAGCCTCTGTCAGACAACAAAAACTTCAGCTGATCCTCTTCCACAGAAAAACCCATCAGCTGTTCTGATGTGCCCAGAAAAAAGGGCATCCCTTGCCTTTATTCTTCATCAGCTTTTGCCAGCTGTCCTCACTTTATAGCACACAGGCAAGCATGCAGTGCTACAGATCCTCATCACCAGCCCAGCCCCACCAGCTTCTCCAGGCAACTGCATGCAACACTCAGCTGCTGCTGTGGGACATCTTGTCTAACCCAGTCTATTCACAGGTCTAACCCAGACCTATACATCATCATTCCTTGTCCAACCCAGTCCTAAGCAACTCAGCCTTGCACAGGGTAAATCTGCTGGAGGAACAGTCCAGGCTCCACCAGCAAGGCAAGGGCTTTGGCTCACTCAAGGCTTACAGGAGGCACAGCTGGCACACAGAAAGGGATTGCACTCCTAAAGCACTGGCTCTGCCAGCAGCCTAGGAGAGCAGCCATATTCCTCACCCTCACTGGAAGAAGCTCAATTGCTAGTGGAAGAAAAAAAGTGAAAAGAGTAACTAAAAGAGCACATCTCCTCCTTAGACCATTAGCATACACATGAATGCATTCCAAGGCTGAAAAGGAGTGCCCCAAAACATTGGAAACTGGGTCCTTTCGTAAAGAACCAGTAAAATTCTTGTGTGAGAAAAGATATCTGAGACTAAAGGATGAAGCAAATTTTTACTTATCATAACAAAGCTCTTTAAGCAGGTAGCTAAGTGCTGAGATTCATAACAGCTAGAGGAAATGGTTCTTACTTGTGTAATTATTGATTATTATTATGGTCAGCAACTGCTGGATAGAACTGGAAGAAACACTTGGGATATCTTTTCAATGCTCCCCATTTCAGATAAAAAGCCTTCTCTACTTATTCCCTGTCCTAAGCCTACAAGAAAAGTATTTTGTTTCAAATATTGAACCTCTTCATCATTTAAGGGAATGCAAGGCAGCTGAGTGAGTTGTCACCTTATCAATACAACCCATCCTGTGAGCGCTTCCCTTCCCTTACTCAAGAAGAGAGAACTGGAAACAGGAAGAAAAGTATATTCAGGAGAGCAGGAAAAGTATTGTTTGGTTTTTTTTCCTCTCTAGCTGGCAGTATCTAAATGTTATCCAACTGCATCACAATCACCCCATGCTGTTCCCCATACACCACAATGCCACCACTCGCACACACGTTGCTGCTCCTCCCTCTCTTCTCCCCATCCATTAGACATTATCAGCACAGAAACACTCGGGTACACGCTTCCATTCATACAGATTGCACATACCTCACGCATTAACAAACACATCATTTTTCACACCCGCAATGCCCAGTAACGTGACAAAACATGAGACTTTACAGATAATATTTGTGCCATGTACCAAGCCAAAGCATTCTATTCCACTTACCCAACTGCTTCTGTGATTTCCTGCATCAGATTCATTCCACATTTAAGAACACCTTTGAGCAGCTCAAAAAATACATTATAAATAAACGCTGTCAGGAATATGCAGGCCAGTACTGCATGTCCTTTCCTGAACCATCAACTCCACTAAACTGGCTGTGGAGGCATCTTAGTGTTTTGGGTTTTTTTTAAACACTAAGTCTTTTACAATTAACCAATTAGGTGGGGTTGTCAGGGAGGTTCATGCAAACAAGCTGGGATTTTTTTAGTAAATTGCTGATTTGAAACAGCTGCTATTTTTCAAGGGAGAGAATTTGTTTAGAAGAATTTTCAACTTAAAGCAATGCTGAAGGAAATGTATAATTTGTCAAGGCATTCATTTTTAAAATAAAATGCTCAGGGTGAGGAAATAAAAATTAATTTTCATGTTGACAGCTATAGTTATAGTAGGTGAAAGTGCAAACATCAACACAAAACTCTTCTAAATTATCTAAATGCATTTTTATAGACCTTAATCATTTGCTTCTTCACTCCATACTTACGCACCCATTTTTGACTTGGGGGCGGCGGGGGAAGGAAAAGAAAAATTGAGCTTTACAATCCAATTCAAAAATCTGATCTCTTTCAGCAGCTTTGAGGCACATTGTGCTAAGAAACAAATCAATTCGAGGGAAGAGCTGCAGCGTGCCACTCGAAAATCCTAGAAAATCTCACCCACCAGCAGCGCCGGGGTGTGTAGGTACTTTTATACCTCCAGCCCCCACAGGGCAGCAAGGCCAGTGCACCTTGCAGGAGGAACAACCATCCCGCCTCCGAGCCACCTGCCGCCCAAAGAGGACTGGAAGTGCAGCAGCAGAGAAACGCAAGAATCCTAAACCACCAAAATGAAACATAGTGATCGGGCTGGGGGGGTGGAAAAAATCCTCTGTGCAGGACTTGGAGCATCTAGCCTAGCAGGGAAGGAGCAAATGCTGACTCTGTGACAAAGCCCCTGAGGCCAGGGGACAAGGCAGCCCTTTGCATCCTGCCTGGCAGAGGCGCTGGGGGAGGCAGCCTGCGCTGGCCGCTTGGCACGGTGGAGCCCATGGCTCTTCTGCCAAGCTCAGCTGCGCTTCCTCCCTGCACCCCCAGCGCCTGCTATTCAGCCTGGGCTCGGCCCGGCAGTGCCAGCAGAGCTCCCCTTTTCCCCACGCCCGCTGCCTTTGGGAGAGCGGAGAAAGACAAGGAGCTGCTTTTGCGTTCACCGGTACACCCCCAAGTGGACGGCGAGGAAAAGGGGAGAGAGGGCACGGGTAAGTTTTGGGTAGCTCGCAGAGATGTCGATTCAGCTGTCTGGCATGTGCGCGCAAAGGTCTTGGAAGCCTTCTGACCGGGGTCACTGCCTGCCAAAGCCAGTGCTGCCGTTTCCTGGGGTAAGAGCTCCCACAGAGTTGTGCTCAGCAGGGTTAGAGAAGTGTTCAAGGCTTGTTACCACGGCTTTTAGTGAAAAACAATTAATTTGAAATAAATATTGCAGGGTGGAGTAGGGATGGGGGTGTTGGTTTGTTGGGTCTTTTTAAGGGCACAATACTTTCCTACCCCTTTGTAACTCCTTCAAATATTGTCAGGGTTGCTTCAGGCAAGCCTACTCCTCCCATCCAGCCCCAGTATTCCTGCCTCCCCATTCTCTCACTCTTCACATCGGAGAAAGGAAATTACTGCTGGCTATGAAACTAGATCCAGCAGTGCTTTGGTTTATATCATGCCCGAAGTTTGGGAGCAGTTGAAAAGCAGCTCCAGGTTTGCTAACACTCATACAACACCACACCATCCTATACCATCTCAAAACCTAGGGAGGCAACTGTGTTGCCTCTTCATTATTAGAGGGTATGTGATAATACAGACCTCCAAAGGCCTTCCCTGAAGTCTTCAAAACAAGAATAGATGTGGCTGATACAACCGTGGCAATACTAACTCACTAAAACGGAAGGTAAAAGCCTGTCCATTTCTGTAGCCTGACATAAGCTCCGGACTAAAGCAGCTCCTAGCTGTGCTAGCATCGGGGTGCTCTGGTCACAACTCAGGGAAGGCTTGTGACTTGAAAACACTGTGTGAAGCAAGTGCCGTGGTCTACAGACTAGGAAATGTGCATCAGAAAGACAGGCAAGGTTCCGAGTCAACACGACTTGCCGATGTTCATCTCTCTTGACAGTTCTCTGTCTAATCCTCCAGAGCAGGGCAAAGTTCACACCAAGCCATACAACTTCATTGCTGACATTATCTACTTATGCTACACAGATTTCCTCTTACCCAATGTACAGCCTATGTGCTGGGAAAAATCCTCCTTCCCTGTCAGAAACAGCCACTTCATAGCAAGGAAGGAAGTCAGCTGGAAGGTGCTGGTGTTGGATTCACAGTCCAGACTTCAGAGGATGTAAGTTGAGAGAAAATATGTGACAGTGAAAAGCATGTGTATGAGACCCAGAAGTGGGAGAAGTGAGACTGTATGAAAAGGAGCACTCAGCAAATGTGAGAAGGTGGCAAAAAATGAAGGGTTCCATAGTGAGGGCTTGCAGGAGTGACAGGTGTGAGGCTGCAATAGAAAGCATGTGTGTTACAGGGAGCGTGCCTGCACGGGAATTTGCTTAGTAGACACAAAATAGAAGAGAACAGTACATGCAAGACTGTGTGTAAAAGTAGGAGCTAAGGGGATAGTGAGGAATTGTGACTGGCATATCTCCATGCATGGCACTCCTGCACTAATATGTACTGGAGTGAGAAAAAAGCACTGTGAAAAAAGCCGTGTGTGAGCAAGATACGCTTTAAGGGTGCAGCTCACTGTGAATGCAAGACTGTGAGGCACAGAGTAGGCCAGATCGAGTACATCTATGTTCTTTAGTTATATTTTCACCTATGTGTATATGCGTGTACACACATAGGCTTTCAAGGCTAGTGCAGCAGGATAGGCAAGGGATTTTAATATGCAAGTAACCTCGAACACCAGTGTTCAGGATGGAGGCTTGAAGGAGGCAGAGGGGAAAGGGGAACGGAGAACGTGATTACAAGAGAAGTAGACTCTCCAGGAATTGCATGTGCTAGGGAGCTAGAACTGTATGTGCCAGAGTGAGTTTATTCATCTTCCCTGCTATATCCTGAGAGAGTGAGAGAGAGAGAGAGAGAGAGTGTGTGTGTGTGTGTGTGTGTGTGTTTTCAGGAAGGACCCCTGATGTGTGTGAGCGAGTGTGGATCATGCACAAGCTGCAGTTTTGAAAGATATGATTATATGTACATGTGTGACATGTATTAATATGTACAGCATGGAATGCATTAACCCTTAACTCCTGTTTACAGAAAGCATCTCAAAACCAGCTAGCATGCCTGTCATCACTTCGAACTAAATTCTATACTCACACTTGGCTCTTAAAGCAAGAAACCCAGCTGGCAATTCTCCACTGAACAAAACCCCATACCCAACAAATTTTCATCTCCCGTCTTTCCTCCATCTCTCTCTCTTTTTTTTTTCCCCTCCTGATATAGAGGGGAAGGACATAGTGTTCAGACAGACCAGAGGCATAGAGATTCCTCTAACCTCCCCCTCTCCGGACAAAACCAAAATAAAAATAATAAAAAACCCACAAAACAAAACAAACAAACAAACAAACTACCCCAAAATAAAGTTAACACTTATCTCCTCAGGAAGGTAAAGAATCGAGGAGAATCAGTACTTGTGACCCAAAGTGCTGAGAAACAGCCATTGTGGATGAAGGGGATACCACCTTCACCCACCACTCTTTTCCTTCGCAAATCTTAACTGTACTCCTCACATCAACTCCCCCTCTGCAAAAGCATAAATACAGCAGCAAAGTCAGTAACATGCAGTGCCCTCTAACCATAGGATTCACCAGCAGCGATCTCTCCTTGGCTTATTTCCTGAGACAAGTG